>OX326951.1:33475397-34035397 GCA_946800315.1 Misopates orontium
ATATACGACGTGAATCACATTAACTAAATTTTATAAAAGATAATTATATTATAAATTACAATCTTTCCCGAATTTAATATCAAACGCTTTACGTATATATATAACTCTTTTAAATTTTAGAATAATACAATGGCGCCTCTAACAGAATATCAAAAGCTCCTGGTATGATTCAATTATATTGATGACACCAACTCTAAGCTAACACCTTTAACAAAATTGGTTGATAATTTAACACAAAGTTATTTAGTCAATACTTTAGTATTGTTAAAATATCCTAGAAATTTAACGAGCTCAAATATCTAATAAGTTATTCAACGTTAACCTTTTTTTTTTTTCTGAAATAAAGCAAAGAAAGATGTCACCGCAATATAATAATTTTCGATTGAGAAGTCATTTATTTCAATTTATTGATTCTAAACATGGATCAAAGTCTCGTTTTCACAGTATGTTTGGTGCCCTAAATAAAGGAAACTTTTAGCAATGTTTCGAAATATTTTCGATATGTATCGAAAATTCGTAGAAATTGTTTCTCAACCAAATCAATCTCCCAATGCTTCTAACCAAATTCCCATTTTTTCTGAAGACAAAATTGCAGAAATCTTGTCAAGTCTCCCCATAATTCAGGTGCGTTTCAAAATCACGGTGTTCTTTAATCTCAACCAAACAATTCGTCAGAACCCACCTCCAAAAATCAACAAAGAACCGTAATTTCACACACCACAGGATCATTGCAACCTTGGTGCGACCACATTGCACTCTCAAGCTCTGTTCTTTTATCTCATTGCTGTATGAAACCAATTCTGATGCAATTGATGTTGAACACTAGGAGTAGTGCTTAAATCATAACATAACATGGTATTTTCAGATTGCAACATAGAAACATAAAAGATTACAACATAACTAAAAACAAGTGTCCCGAAAATTAAATAAGATGAACCTCGACAACAATTTTGTGAATTTTCATTGAAGAAATAGACAAGGCAAGGGTTTCACCTTCTGTCCTTGAGATCAATATGTCTGGCCTTTAGCTTCAAGCCCTCCCGTGAACACTGACCTCCCAAGATACAACGTCTGTCGCATGGACCAGCTTTGAAGCACAAGCTCGCCCCTCATTCGAACACTAGTATATTGCAAAATCTCTCAATGTATGAATGTGTTATGCAGAAAATGATTTGCTTTTTGGATGATTTTTACATAGAGCTCTATTTCTAGGCTTCAAGAAGCTAAAGCCATTACACTCATTAAGTGGAGAATAATTTCATCATTACAAGACAATGAATTTTGTCTTGTAATGGTTTTCCCATTATGGGATTTTAATCACGCCAATAAAATTGGTCTTCACTACCAATTTAATCCACCACTAAATTGGTCAACACTAATTCAAAGTTCTCTCAACAGTTTAATCTATCTGCCCAATACGGAATAAATACGTATCGGCTCATGTTGTAGGTTGCTGCAATGGGTTGTATTGCTCTCATCAATGGAAAATATTTTTTCCTGTGTTATATACCTACAAAAAAGTGCAAGAAACTGCCTTGTATGGATAATTTGGTGAAATATGGTGGTTATGTTATCAAATACGAGTTTGGTTTTGACGAGAGTAGTGATAATTACAAGGTGTATGGGTCTGTATCTGGATGGAAGGTGAATATGAATCTATTGTCAAAATCTATAGCTTAAGTCTGATTCTTGGAGAATAATCGAGGTGTTTAAGAAACATCCTCAATTCGACGATGTGGGAGTGTTTGTGAATGGGAAGCTTCACTATCGTAGGTAGGATATTGTTTCTTTTGATTAGGGAATGAGGTGAATGGAGTGGTGGAGCAACTGGATTTCATGGAGGGCTGTTTCTACCAGTCCTTTGGAGTGCTTAGGGAATGCCTTTGCATACTTTATAGTTACCCGAACGTTAGGATGGATTTTGGGTTTGAAGCAGTATGGGGCGAAGGACTCTCGGGATAAGGTCGTGAGTATTCCTTATGTTGCTAAACTTTGGCATCGTCCATGGGAAAAACATCTGCCCTTGGGTATAACAGTAGGGGTGAAAATCTTTTTGTCTGCCGATCGACATTTATAGTGAACCGGGTTAACATATAACCAATCAGGTCCCCAGTTTAGTGTTTGGTCCGATTTTAAAAACACTGCCCTCACCACTCTTCTTTTAGCATTTGATGTGGCTTGAAATATTAATGAAAAAAATAGGTCTTTGGATATGTATATATGCTTTTGTTTGTGAAATTGTGCACTCTAAATTACCGTGTGGGTGTGATGATTGAAAATTTAAGCCATTGTTGAGTGTGAATTGTGGTCTAAGAGATACAAGAATATATTAATGGAACATGTTACCAAGCTGAGATAATCTAAACTAGGTAGTGGGGAGTTAATTATGCTGCAGCTAAGGACGATAGTTAAGGCATTGTAAATGACAAAATATAAATTCAAATCTGCGGGGAGCTAGGATTGTAACCCTTCAAAATATAGACATTTCTAATTATAGCATATCAATTATATAAAATATTGGTAAGTATAAAATATGAATAAAATGCTCACAAACAGCTTTACAAAAATTACTACAAAGTTCTTTTAGTAATACAAAGATCATATTAAACTCTTTAAAGATGCAACGGTGACACCTCTTCCCTCCAAACAAAATAATATATGATACTATAAGAAACAATAACTTAGTTTTCTACTATTAGTGATGAGAATCTAAGCGACTAGAGCCTTTTAAAGAATATGTTAACCAAAAATTATTTAGAAACATATGATCATTTAATCTTTGACTCCAGAGCTCTTAATTTCATATATATTAGGCTAGTACTTACCTACTCACCAATTTTAAGCATCGTTTCTTTCTTTAATGCCATCATGACATCTAAAAATTCTAATTTATAAAAAAAATAACATTTCATGTGCATAAAAAAGTTCTACTAATCTCACTGTTGGGTGTCGATTTGGTCGCCTATGAAAAAGAAAGAGTTTACCTCCAATCTTTGTGCATTTCTACTTGTCTTCTTCATCTAAATCCATAGCACTTAGTGTGTATAATCCTTTGTGGGTTTGAGAGGTTTTTGGGCAAGAACCTTAGTGGTTCATTAGTGGTGCAATCGAAGGACCGAGTGGAACGATCCCTGAGTCGAGGCGACCAAATCGACACCCAACAGTGGCATCAGAGCCGCCGTCCGCCGCCCGCTGCCGCCGGAAATTTTCAGCTTCCGCACCGACGCACTCCGACTGCGTTTTGGTAAGTCGGAATTCCTTTCGTGGAATTCCGCTCGGGTAAATTGACGATAAACTCACTCTTGGTACCAGTGCGATTTCGGTTTTAATTTTCAGCAATATTGTGATACCGGTGTGACTCCGGATTTGTGTAATTTCAGTTTATTTGTGTTACCGGTGTGATTCCGATTATGTGCCTTAGTTAGTTTCTTACGTGTGATTTTCTGTGCTTTTTTGTTATGTCTTCCACGAGTAATCAATATGGTATGGTTCCTTTTGATGAAAAATCCGACTTTGATATTTGGAAACTGAAGATTAAATGTGTTATAATCCAACAAAAAGCTTATAAAGCTATAAGTGAAAATTACTTAGAAACCGATGATAAGGGAAAAATAGCTGAAATGAATGAAATGGCATGCGCCACAATTTATTTGAACTTATCTAACTCCGTGATTAGAAAAGTTGGTATTTTAGACTGTGCCAAAGAGGTTTTGGAAAAACTGGATAAGTTATATACTGACACTTCTTTGCCTGGCAAGTTGTTCTTACTTGAAAAATTCTTTCGTTTCAAATTGGATTTGAGCAAAGATATCGATGAGAATCTTGATGTTTTTAACAAGCTTGTGCAAAATATTAAACAAGCGGGTGATAAACATATTGATAATTATACTCCTATTGTTTTATTGAGTGTCATTCCTGACACGTATAATGATGTTAAATCCGCTATTAAGTATGGTAGAGATGACATTACACTTGATATTGTTGTGAATGGTTTGAGAAGTAAAGAACTTGATTTAAAGCATGCTAGGGGTAGTGGTCAATCGAAAGATTCTGGTGAGGTTATGTATGTGAGGGATAGATCTCAGAATAGATCTCAACACCAAAAGCATGATAACAGTAGTAAGAAAACTAATGGTCAAGGGAAGAAGAGGCATAAGTCTAAAATGCGTAATTGTTATAATTGTGGTGATCCTGGCCATTTTGCCAAAGATTGTCCTCATCCAAACAAGAATGAGCATGCTAATGTAGCAATTGATAAGGCTCATATGGGTGATGTCTTTGTGATTAGTGATCATGTGAATTCCGTGTCTAGTTATTTGCCTGAAAATGAGTGGTTACTTGACTCGGGTTGTACCTACCATATATCTCCTTTTAGAAATTTGTTTTCTAGTTATAAAGAGTTTGAGCATAGCTATGTGTTATTAGCAAATGACAAAAAGTGCAATGTGTTGGAATTTGTGATATTTGTCTTAAATTTTCTTGTGGCTCCGTGCTTTGTTTGAAAAACGTGAGACATGTTCATGATCTTTGTCATAATTTGCTATCGATTGCTGCTCTTGAGGATGATGGTTTGGAGGGAAAGAGGGGAAACGGGGTTATGAAAATCTTGAAAAATTCACTTGTTTTGTTTAAGGCTGAAAAGAGAAACAACTTGTATGTCTGTCATGCTGAACCTGTTGTTGACTATGTGAATGCTGTAAAACATGATAAGTCTATTTTATCGCATAACAGGTTAGGTCATATGAGTAATAAAGGCCTTGACATTTTGCATAAAGGTGGTCACTTTGGTAATGATTATGTGTCCTCTGTGCCTTTCTGTGAATCGTGTGTTTTAGGTAAACAACACAAGGTCTCATTCCCTATTTCCTCTTACCCTAATCAGTCTAAGTGTTCTGATGTGCTTGAATATATTCATGCTGATGTTTGGGGTCCTGCTAGTGTTTCTACTCATGGTGGTAAATTTTATTTTCTGTCCTTGATTAATGATTTTTCTAGAAAAGTTTGGGTTTGTTTAGTGAAAAATAAATCTGATGTTTTTGATGAGTTTAAAAACTGGAAAACTTTAGTGGAAAATCAAACAGGAAAGAAAATTAAAATTCTTAGAACTGATAATGGCCTTGAATTCTGTAATAAGAAACTTGATCATCTGTGTGCTTTCTTTGGTATTAAGCGTCATAGGACTGTTCCCTATACGCCCCAGCAGAATGGGGTTGCTGAAAGAATGAACAGAATACTTTTAGAGAGAGTGAGGGGTTTGTTGGCCTCATCTGGGCTCTCTAAGAAGTTTTGGGGTGAAGCTCTGCGTGCTGCTACCTATCTTATCAATAGGTCCCCCGTCTGTCCCTTTAGGAGGGAAATGCCCAGAAATGGGTTTCATGGGAAAACCACTTGATTTGTCTAATTTGAGAGTCTTTGGTTGTAGTGCTTATGTGCATCAGTTCGAACCAGCTGTTTAACTTGCAATCACTAAAGTCCTTGATTCGGCCAGATTCTAAAAACCCTAATATTATCCCTAATATTTTGTTCCTCCCATAGACTTTGTTCCTCCCAAAGACGTAAAAGAAAACGAAGAGAATTATAGAAGAACGTCAAAAGTCAAAACCACATCTAACCCTCACCATGCCGCCACTACCTTAGCCGAAAACGAAGAACAAAAACAAATGGAGAGCAATAAAAAAATCTCCAAAACCCTCCAATCTTCTCAACCAAATCAATCACCTCCCAATGCTTATGACATAATTCCTATTTTCTCACTACAAAAAAAAGTGTTTTTTTGTGACGATTCTATACGACGCAATACAATTTTCATCATATAAATGTTAATATATATGACGATCACATAAAACTAGCTTTTTATGTGACAACCCCAAATTTCGCCACAAAAGCTGAATTTTCGTCACTATTTGTAAAATTTGAGTAACAAAACACGATTTCTCTAGAAATTTTGTCACTTCAGATGCTTCAATAATTAAAAAAGCGGCAAAATTCCCGCGACTTTGCAAAAAACTCCCTCCCTGATTTTAATTTTTTCCTCATGCGTTCTTTTGCCATAAAAATATTTAATTTGTCAAAAAGAAACTAAACAACGTTGTTTTGCTAAATTTCAGATTATAACAACCTTATTGTGTAATTCAACACCCCAAAGTTAGAAAACACTCCCCATCGATTGAAAACACCTTGCACAAATAAAAAAAACCCTTCTCTTCGTTTTCACACCCCAATAGCTCATTCTCTTAAAAAATTTGGATCTGGAAAAATTGCTCACCATTCTCTCGCTTTTGCACTCTCTCTTCACATATAGTGGTAAGAAATCTCTTCTTCTCTCTTGTATTTGAATATTAAGCTATAAGTCCATCCAACAATACCCTAATTCTTTGATTTTGGTGATGTTTAGCAGGTGGGTTTGTTCGACCAAACTGGGTTACTGACGTTTCCCTCAAACTTGTGTGAGTTGCATCTTCTTTTAACTTTGTTTAGTTTATATGAGTGAATCAATGGGTATTTCTTGTTCTTTTCTGGAAATTTTTAACAAGTATGAACTAAAATTTGGGGATTAGGGATTTTGAAGTTTTGCAAATATGTTTCTGTCACTTTTTTGTGCAATGGTGATGTTGTGTTTCTCAAAGATGAAGATACTTTATAGAATGGTTATCTTACTTCTCACACTGTATTGAAGTGTTGGTTCACAAATTTCAAATCTGGTGTTTTTTGTGTGGCTTTTGTTATTCTTAAGTAGAAGCGTTTCAAAAAATGTGTTGTTTTCTAAAATCTCTTCATAAATTCATAGTCTGCTGCTATTGTTGTGATTTGTTTTGTTAAATTTTTTTTGTCTTGTCTGTTAACTTCAAAATTGTGTTGAAATTTCTGTTTATAACTGTATAAATTATTGGTTTCTTGTCATTTTTATTGTTAAGAAAAACTCTTGTGTCGTTATTTTTGTTTATAACATCATGTGTGTTGTTAAGTAAAAGTTTTTAAATAATGTGTGGATTTGTCACTCTGTTTATCATTTTGTAAACCGATGATTTTCATGTGAATTGGGTTCTTACTTTTGATGGTTTTTCTATAGTTTGTTAAGTAAATTTACATTACTTTATGCAGGTTTAACAACTGGAGTTTGTTTAGTTGTCTAATTTTCTTGGGGCTTAGATTGAGATTCTGCAGAAAAGTTGAAAAGGTTCGTATAGGTTCTGATTATATTATAAATGAGTGATTTTTGGTCTATTTATATGTTTAGCAACTTGTTCATGTTTAGATTGTAGAAAGTATTGGTCTTGTGTATCACTTTCAAAATTGTTTTGAAGTTTGAGTTTATAACTGTATAATTGTTAGGTTTTCATGTGATTTTGTTGTTAAGTAAAAGCCATTAAAAAAATGTGTGGATATGTCATTTCTTTTTTCAACTTTGTAAAGTGGTGGTTTTATTGTGATTTGTTTTGTTAGAGGTTCTTCATAACTTCATAAAGTGATGTTAGTCTTCTGTGAAATAGAGGACATGTGTGAAACAGAGGAAGAAGAGAGGTCTGATGAAGGAAAAGATTGGTCTGATGAAGGAGAAGATGATGAGGCACACTTTGAAGAAGAAGAAGAAGAAGAAGACTCTGATGAAGATTAAGCTAGAATAACAATCTTTAAAACATAAATTTAAGTTTTTTTTGCTTAGTGTTATTCCAGGAACTATCTATAGTATGTCCATTGTTATTCTAGAGCGGTTGTATTACTTTGTAGTCATTCTAGTTTTAAGATAACATCCCTTGACACCTTATTTAAATATTCAAGCATTAACATGTTTTCTTGTTTGTTTAGATGGCACTAGGACAAAACTTCAAGAAGGCTCGTAAACCAATAGGATGGAAGAGGTAATCGGGGTTGTTTTTCTAAGTTTCATATGAGCAGTAACTTAACCAACTGTAATTTTCAATGTGTTTTAACATTTGGTTCCATTATTTCATTTTCAGGATCTAATGTTGTAAAGAATGAACATGGTGTTAGTAGAGGCCTGGACTTGGATAAAATAGTTGATAAGGTATGTATATTTACTTTAGCTTTGAGTAAGTAGAGTTTTGTTGGTAAGTATATAGGTGACTGTAGTTTTCATCTTTGTTTTACAAGTATATTTTTGTGTCCCATGTAAATATTGTGAGCTTGTATTGAAAAAGAAGAATCCAAGAGAAATGAGTCCCCGAAAGGATGTGACTTATGCAAGATGCTTGATTGTATGTGATTGGGCTGAGACTACATAATTTAAGGTAATTATTTTAAGAAATCTCCTGCTTTACATTTATTTTTAAAACAATGATTTGGGTTCATGATCTGGGAAATATTATGCAGAATAGATCTCTGACCAATTAGGCAAATAGTAAATGCATGCCTTTCAACCACACCTCCGGAAAGCTTGAATATCTTACTCGTCATAGAAGAATGATACAAAAAAATATGGTATCATTATTTAAAGACTTGAATAGAACTCTTCATTATTCATCCCTTGGTTGTTCATATAGAGCCAAGTATAGTTTGTCTATGGAAGCGTACACGCGTGGACAAGACCGGTCAGTTTGTGAATTCTGATGCAATCCCCATATTTGTGAGATACACTTGATCTTTTTTTTTCTTCTAATATGAAAACTGTACACGATCAATTTAATTCATATTCTATGATTTGTAGGAAAAGGTGACTGAAGATGAGTTGGAGGCACACAAGGCTGAAAACATGACGTATGAAGATCAACTCGAGGCTCTACATGCACCACATGATAAGATGCAGAGCTTTTGGCAAAATCTGAAATAGGTAGTGATGTCATAACCCTATTGTTTGTATATATTGTGGTGATTGTTGAGTGTTAGTAGTTTAGGCTATTTGATATGTTTGTTTGTTTGAGATGCCTGCTTATGGTTCCTCGGAATGTGGGCAGCTCTGGTTAGTGTGAATTAGTAGAATCTGCCAATTTAATCTTATGATCCATGTGAATTAGTAGAATTCGTTTTTATTTATGAGTGTCTGGTTATCAGTTCTGCAGGTGTTAAACGGTCAGCCTCACCAAGAAATTGAGATCTTGGAAGTACCTGGATATTGGAGTTGAATGAAGAATGGTGAAGCTGCCTCTTTGGATAACTTAATTCTGGTAATAGAGTTGAGTGTTTTCCGATTGTGAAAGTTATTTTGGGTTTAATTGATCTGGAGATACCATATGCTATGTAACAAAAATGACAACCCCCTTTTGATGGATGTCGGTTTGATGAAATTTTCTCCAGTAACTAGTATAAGTCTAGAACATGTTTTGGTGGCCAAGTTGTAAATGTATTCTGTATATACAACTTTGCCAATTACGGTGTTGCGCGATTGAACTTGGTGTAAGCATGTATATTATAGTGAGGTCTTCAATTATGTGATCATGTGTTTTGCTGTTTTATTATGATAGTTATTAGATAGTCAATCACATTTTACTGCAGTGTGTGTGCTTAATTAAACGGCAATTATAAAACGAGAGCAAACATAATTTATAGTGACAATAATTAATATTCCATTGACAACAAATTTGTCACAAGAAAAATTCAAATAACACTATAATGACAATTTACATCGTAGTAAAAGGTTTTGTCACAGAATTACAAGGTATTCAACTATTAATGACAAACTACAGTGTCACAACAAAACTTTAAATTTAAAACTTCATGTGACGATATGATGATATGATGACGAAATAATACAGCTCATGTGACGATATTTCGTCATATAAATTAACCATTTTTTGTGAAAAAAGCACATTTGTCACAACTATATGTGCCAACAACGAAATTTCGTCACATGCGGCCTTTAGTGACGGGGCTATCGCAACGAATTTTGTGGTGAAATATTTTGTCGTATAACATTTATGTGACGAATTTTAGAGATTACATGACAATGTTTGGCGTCGCATAAAAGCAATTTTTTTGTAGTGTCTATGAAGATCTATTTGTAGAAATTTTGTCAAGGCTCCCCGTCAAATCGCTCTTAAAATTCAGGTGCGTCGCAAAATCATGGTGTTCTTTGATCTCAAGCAAACAATTCATCAAAACCCACCTCGAAAACTCAACAAACAACCCGGACTTCACACACCACTGGATCATTTCAACCTTCGTGCAACCACATTTCAGTCTCAAGCTCTGTTCTTTTAACTCATTGCTGCATGAAACAATTTCTGGTGCAATAGAAATTATGTATCCAAAGAGGGGTAAAGATGTATCGGCTCATATTGTGGGTTGCTGCAATGGGTTGTGTTGCATTCTCATCGATGGAACAGATTTTTTCTTGTGTAATCTATCTACAAAAAAGTGCAAGAAATTGCCTTGTACGGATAATATGTTGAAACGTGGTGGTTTTTCTATTAAATACGGGTTTGGTTTTGACGAAAGTAGTGATGATTACAAGGTGTATGCGTATATATTTAAGTTCCGGAGGGACGGTGGATATGAGTCTATTGTGAAAATCTATAGTTTAAAGTCTGATTCTTGGAGAACAGTCAAGGGGTTTAAGGGACCTGCTCAATGCGAAGGTGCGGGAGTGTTTGTGAATGGGAAGCCTCACTTGGGTAGAGTGGCTGGTAATTATAACAGGTTGAATATTGTTTCTTTCGATTTAGGAAACGAAGGGCACGGAGTAGTGGAGCAACCGAGTTCTTTGGAGGGGTGTCATTACAAGTCTTTTGCAGTGCTAGAGGGTTGTCTTTGCATAGTTTGTGGTTTCCCCGGAGTTAAGACAGACATTTGGATTTTGAGGCAGTATGGGGTGAAAGACTCTTGGGATAAAGTGGCGAGTATTCCTTATGTTGCTGAACTTTGGCGTCATGCATGGAAAAAGCATCTGCCCTTGGGTATAGCAGTAGGAGGTGAGATTCTTTTTGTCAACGGATCGACGTTTATAATATACAATCCGAAGAACAATTTTGTTAGGCATCCACAAATAAATAACTTTGGTGAATTCTCTCGAACCAATGTCTACATTGAGAGTTTAGTCTCCCCCTTTGCTGATGGTGAACCAGAGGTGCGAAATCTGATTTTTAAGCGAAGTATGGAAACAGATGCTTGAAGACCAAACTGTTTGAGCCTTGAGGTTCTCTTATACTAAATGCTATTTGGAATGATTGTTTGAAGGGATAAAGATGCAACGCTGTGGAATGAAGGAAACATGAGATTATACCTATGTGGTAATTTTTCTTGTCAACAAGAGGTTGTTTCTGTGTCAGAAAAAGTACCATTTCCCTTTCTATAGCAGAAAGCGATTTTTCTCTTTCTAGCCTAGAAAGCGAATATTTTCCCCTTTCTGATTTTTCTTAGCAACCATACCTACTGAAAGGGTTTATGAAAACATCATAATCCCTTTCTATTGCTCTTTAGGAAACGATTTCTACCCTATGGAAAGAGATTTGAGTCTTTCTATTTGGACATTTTCTTGTAGTGTGCTGAGATTCAATAGTATTGATGACACCAACTCTAAGCTAACCCCGTTAACAAAATTGATTGATAATTTAACTCAAAGTTATTTAGTCAATACTTTAGTATTGTTAAAATATCCTAGAAATTAAACGAGCTCAAATATCTAATAAGTTATTCATCGTTAACCTATTTTTATACTTTTTTTTCTAAAAAAAGCAAAGAAAGATGTCACCCCAATATAAAAGTTTTCCATTGAGAAGTCATTTATTGTGGCTTGTTGATTCTAGGGAGAATTACACAAACACCCATAAATTCAAATCTGCCATTTTATTTTACCATAAATAATGCTTATTTTGCTTTGTCTTAATATATGATTAATTTTATTTCTCAAATCAGCAAAATAGATTTCACCAAAGTAGTGGCTTAGTGTAGGAATATACGAATATGTTAATCATCCTCAAAGTGTGTTTTAAATTATAATGTCCACGTGCATTGGAAGGCAATATTCTTTATATGATAATAATGTCCAAATTTAGTATTAAATATAATTAATAAAGTTATTAAATAAATTTAATAAGATAACATCAAATTAGGTATTATCTGTTTTGTTTGAAATCACATGTTACATTGTTGTGACAACAACATAAAATTCATATATATATATATGGTATACATATTTACAAAATTTTAATTTATAATTTATATTGCCTGTTCGAACCAGCGTTTTAACTTGTAATTAGTAAAGTCGTTGATTTAGTGACCGGCCCGATTCTAAAAACCCTAATATTATCCCTAATATTTTGTTCCTCCCAAATAAGTAAAAGAAAACGAAGAGAACTATAGAAGAACGTGAAAAGTCAAAACCACATCTAACCCTCGCCATGCCGCCACCACCTTAGCCGAAAACGAAGAGACAACAAAAACAAATGGAGAGCAATAAAAAAATCTCCAAAACCCTCCAATCTTCTCAACCAAAACAATCTCCTCCCAATGCTTATGACGACATAATTCCTATTTTTTGTGAAGATCTATTTGCAGAAATCTTGTCAAAGCTCCCTGTCAAATCGCTTTTAAAATTCAGGTGCGTCGCAAAATCATGGTGTTCTTTAATCTCAAGCAAACAATTCATCAAAACCCACCTCGAAAATTCAAGAAACAACCCGGACTTCACACACCACAGGATCATTTCAACCTTCGTGCAACCACATTTCAGTCTCAAGCTCTGCTCTTTTAACTCATTGCTGCATGAAACAATTTCTGATGCAATTGAAATTATCTATCCAAAGAGGGGTAAAGATGTATCGGCTCATGTTGTGGGTTGCTGCAATGGGTTGTGTTGCATTCTCATCGATGGAACAGATTTTTTCTTGTGTAATCTATCTACAAAAAAGTGCAAGAAATTGCCTTGTACGGATAATATGTTGAAACGTGGTGGTTTTTCTATTAAATACGGGTTTGGTTTTGACGAAAGTAGTGATGATTACAAGGTGTATGTGTATATATTTAAGTTCCGGAGGGACGGTGGATATGAGTCTATTGTGAAAATCTATAGTTTAAAGTCTGATTCTTGGAGAACAGTCGAGGGGTTTAAGGGACCTGCTCTATGCGAAGGTGCAGGAGTGTTTGTGAATGGGAAGCTTCACTGGGGTAGAGTGACTGGTAATTATAACAGGTTGGATATTGTTTCTTTCGACTTAGGAAACGAAGGGCACGGAGTAGTGGAGCAACCGAGTTCTTTGGAGGGGTGTCATTACAAGTCATTTGGAGTGCTAGAGGGTTGTCTTTGCATAGTTTGTGGTTTCCCCGGAGTTAAGACAGACATTTGGATTTTGAGGCAGTATGGGGTGAAAGACTCTTGGGATAAAGTGGCGAGTATTCCTTATGTTTCTGAATTTTGGTGTCGCCCATGGGAAAAGCATCTGCCCTTGGGTATAGCAGTAGGAGGTGAGATTCTTTTTGTCTGCGGATCGACGTTTATAATATACAATCCGAAGAACAATTTTGTTAGGCATCCACAAATAAATAACTTTGGTGAATTCTCTCGAACCAATGTCTACATTGAGAGTTTAATCTCCCCCTTTGCTGATGGTGAACCAGAGGTGCAAAATCTGATTTTTAAGCGAAGTATGGAAACAGATGCTTGAAGACCAAACTGTTTGAGCCTTGAGGTTCTCTTATACTAAATGCTATTTGGAATGATTGTTTGAAGGGATAAAGATGCAACGCTGTGGAATGAAGGAAACATGAGATTATACCTATGTGGTAATTTTTCTTGTCAAAAAGATGTTGTTTTGTTTATTTATGCATGTAACGAGGTCTCGTTCTTGAGAGTTGATCCTTTATGTTCATTTTATGTAGTGTATGTTTGATGAATAAATGTAGTGTTGCAGCAATCTTTGGGCGTTATACAAACTCTGCAGTATGCTTACCGAGATTTATTAACTCTTGAAACTTATCAAAGAGCCTTCAAAATGTTTTGCTGCCTGATCTTATGTGACTGCATGTGAATTTAGAATTACAATCTGCTTATATTAAGTTGAGAAAGGTGTTCATAGTTGGCCGTTTTAGCTAGGATATTTTTGTGGGTTAATTGCTATTGAAGCAATGTATGCCTATAAAACATTTTTTTTTTTAAATAACTGGAGTAGGTAATACACTTATTAAGAATACGAAAAAGAATTGGTTGAGGAGTATATTGTGTAAAGGTTTGTGTTTTTTTGTTCATATTTTTTCCTCGTTTGCAATAAGTGTTTTTGTTAGGATGTTTGGTTAGAGCCAGAGGTTGATGTTGAGTGGTGAAATATCCCTGCCAATGGTATCTTACATGTTTTGGAGTTGATCTGCATGCATTTTGGGCCATTTGCTTTTGCACTGTGGTGTAACCTTGGTAAATATTTTGTGCCATTTAGCTTTGGTGTTATGTACTTGGTAAATATTTTCTACCTTATGTTTCTTGTACAATACAAAAAGTTTGTATTCTGATTGCTAAATGCTAGCAGGTACTGAAGGTCACAGTTACCAATTTGTCTACCTCTCTTTTGTGATGTAATAATTCTCAAGTGACATGTTTCTCTACCATTAGAAGCTCGAGTAGCGTAATGCTGCTATTGAGCTCCATAATTAATTAACCAGATCCATGTTCAAGTGAAAGTTATTCAATACAATTGCTACGTCTGATTTGATGCATTTGCTATATTTAACATCTAGTGATACCCAACTTTAATGGGTAAATAGCAAAAGCTATCTTTATGTTATTTTTGATTTGTAAATAATTTATATATATTTTTATTAGATTTTAGTTTATGTAAAATTCAAAAATTAGCTAGTAAAACAGTTTCTTTTCCTTATGCCAAGTATCTTATATACGACGTGAATCACATTAACTAAATTTTGTAATAGATAATTATATTAATAATTCAATATGAAGATAGTTTTTACAATCTTTCACAAATTTAATATCAAACACTTTACGTATATAACTCTTTTAAAATATAGAATAATACGATGGCGCCCGCAAAGTTTGAGAATATCAAAAACTCCTGCTGAGATTCAATAATATTGATGACACCAACTCTAAGCTAACCCCGTTAACAAAATTGATTGATAATTTAACACAAAGTTATTTAGTCAATACTTTGCTATTGGTAAAATATCCTAGAAATGAAACGAGCTCTAATATCTAATAAGTTATTCGATTTTTTTTTTCTAAAATAAAGCAAAGAAAGATGTCACCCCAATATAAAAATTTCGATTGAGAAGTCATTTATTTCGGCTTATTGATTCTAAACATGGATCAAAGTCTAGTTTTCCACAGTATGTTTCGGTGCCCTAAATACTAAAAACTTTTAGCGATGTTTCGAAATATTTTCGATATATATCGCAAAATTCGTAGAAATTGTTGTTGCATTAGATGCAGAAAATCGCGTATGTTTCGTTTTCATAGAGTCAAAATTGTACTTTTCAAGAAAAGAAAAGTAAAGAAACTTTGATCCACGATTCTAAAGACATAAATAACTTAATAATTTAAATTTAAAATAACTTTATTTTCCAAAGATACTTGAGATTCAAGAGAGAGATACTACTTTACAACTGTGTTATCGCCTAATTTATTAAAAAAAAAAAAAAAAAAAAAAAAAAAAAACTAACTAACTGTGTTATCGCCTATTGGGGTTGTTAAGTAATACGAAATGTTATTGGAATCATTGAAACTTAGGGAGTGTTAAAAATATTAAATAAGCAACTTGCCCTCTGTTGCATTTTGTTCCCTATCCTTTTAATTTTTGCAACTTGCCCTCTGTACTATGGATAAATAAGCACTTTGCCCCCTAATTCATTTTTTCACCGTTGGATATGAACACATGTCACCATTTCTTGTCTTGGGATTTGGACACAAGGGGTAAAGTGCTTATTTATCCCTAGTACAAGAGACAAGTCGTCAAAAACAAAAGAATAAAGGGCAAAACGCAATCAAAACATAGTACATGGGTTTAATGCTTTTATCCCCTAATAATATTATCCCTAATATTTTGTTCCTCGCTAAAAGAAAACGAAGAGAATTACAGAGAACACGTCAAACCAAATCTAAACCCTCACGATTGCCGCCGCCACTACACAAAAACAAATGGAGAGCAATAAAAAAATCTCCAAAACCCAAAATCAATCCGACATAATTCCTATTTTTTGTGAAGATCTATTTGCAGAAATCTTGTCAAGGCTGCCCGTCAAATCGCTCTTAAAATTCAGGTGCGTCGCAAAATCATGGTGTTCTTTGATCTCAAGCAAACAATTCATCAAAACCCACCTCGTAAAATCGACAATGAACCCTAACTTCGCACACCACAGGATCATCTCAACCTTCTTGCACCCAAATCACAGTCTCAAGCTCTGTTCTTTGAGCTCATTGCTGTATGAACTCAATTCTGATGCAATTGAAATTATCTATCCAAAGAGGGGTGAAGACGTATCGGCTCGTGTTGTGGGTTGCTGCAATGGGTTGTGTTGCATTCTCATCGATGGAAAAGATTTTTTCTTGTGTAATATATCTACCAAAAAGTTCAAGAAATTGCCTTGTATGGATAATACGGTGAAATGTGGTGGTTTTTCTGTTAAACACGGGTTTGGTTTTGACGAGAGTAGTGATGATTACAAGGTGTATGCGTCTATGCTCCGGATTGACGGTGGATGGGAGTCTATTGTTAAAATCTATAGTTTAAAGTCTGATTCTTGGAAAACAATCGAGCGGTTGAAGGGACATCCTCAATTCGATGATGCGGGAGTGTTTGTGAATGGGAAGCTTCACTGGGGTAGAATGGTTGGTAATCATAACAGGTTGGGTATCGTTTCTTTCGATTTAGGAAACGAAGGGCACGGAGTAGTGGAGCAACCGAGTTCTTTGGAGGGGTGTTATAACCAGTCATTTGGAGTGCTAGAGGGTTGTCTTTGCGTAGTTTGTGGTTTCCCCGGAGTTAGGACAGACATTTGGATTTTGAGGCAGTATGGGGTGAAAGACTCTTGGGATAAAGTGGCGAGTATTCCTTATGTTGTTGAACTTTGGCGTCGTGCATGGAAAAAGCATCTGCCCTTGGGTATAGCAGTAGGAGGTGAGATTCTTTTTGTCTGCGAATTGAAGTTTATAATATACAACCCGAAGAACAATTTTGTTAGGCATCCACAAATAAATAATTTTGGTGAAATCTTTCAAACCGATGTCTACATTGAGAGTTTAGTCTCCCCCTTTGCTGACGGTGAACCAGAGGTGCAAAATCTGGGACAATGGTATGAAAGATAGTTAATATCATTAACTAATTATCTTCTTGGATTGGTGAATTGGACATTGGAATAAAATCATTGCATAATGTTAATAGCTGAAGAAATGATTTTGAAGAAGCAAAAGTCTGTATGCACTTTGAGCCTAATCAAGTTATCGTGATGTAAATTATCATCAACCTGTAACATACTTCTCTTGGTATGCCGTGTGATGGATTAGAATTAGTTCATTCGTGAATGTTCTTTTTAATAAAAGTCTTTGTTCGTAACCAGTACTGCGTTTCTGAGTTCCATAACTTTGTAATTTATAAAATCTTAAGAATTGCAATGCAGTGGAAATTTATATATTTTTACAGAAAATAGATTAAAGGGTGATTAGTTTAAATTTGATGTCTGTCAAACTTGAGGGGAACTTTAGTCTCCAAAATACTTGATTTCTATCATCTTTGCAATGCTTGTTTTGATTCTTTTTTCTTCATGCCACAATATATTGAATCTGGCCTCTGTTTTTGAGTTGTTTCAAAAGGTAAGAATTCAATTTAATTTCATTTAAATGCTTATGATTCAAAGACTCCCAACTTGTGTAAATCAGAAGACAATGGTGATGATCCATGTGGAGATCATGGAGAAACTATAGTACAAAATAGCTCACAAGAACCTGAGCTATTGGTTTTCTCCTATTTATAGCACCTGCAGCTGAAAAGTTGTTGATAATTATAATAAATATTACCATCAAGAATGGTAGTAAGGGCTCACCCCACCCCGCCCTCATCGCAAAAAAATAGAGATTTTTCTTAAAATCGAAGTATGGAAACAGATGCTTGAAGACCAAACTGTTTGAGCCATGAGGTTCTCTTATACTAAATGCTATTTGGAATGATTGTTTGAAGGGATAAACATACAGCGGTGTGGAGTAATTTTTCTGGTCAAAAGATGTTGTCTTGTTTATTTATGCATGTCAACGGGGTCTTGTTTTTGAGAGTTGATCCTTTATCTTCATTATATGTAGTGTATTTTTGACAAATAAACGTAGTGTTCTAGTCGGTACAGCAATCTTTGCGTGTTATACAAACTCTGCAGTATGCTTACCGAGATTCATTAACTCTAGAAACTTATCATAGAGCCTTCAAAATGTTTTGCTGCCTGATCTTATGTGACTGCATGTGAATTTAGAATTACATTCTGCATATATTAAGTTGAAAAAGGTGTTCATACTTGGCCGTTTTGTCTAGGAAATTTGTTTTGTTGTTTAATTGCTATTGAAGCAATGTATGGCTAGAAAACAATAATTTTTTTTTAAATAACTTGAGTAGGTAATACACTTTTTAAGAATACGAAAAAGAATTGCTTGAGGAGTATACCGTGTAAAGGTTTGTGTTTTCTTGTTCATTTTTTCCCCTTGTTTGAAATAAGTGTTGTTTGTAGATGCTGGCTGTTATGTTTAGTTAGAGGTTGATGTCGTGTGGTGAAATATCCTTGCCAATGGTATTTTACATCTCTTGGAGTTGCTTTGCATTTTGTGCCATTCGCTTTGGTACTGTTGTTGTAACATGGTAAAATATTTTGTGCCATTCGCTTTGGTGTGGTGCGCTTGGTAATATTTTCTGCTTTATGTTTCTTGTTCGATTCAAAAAGATCGGAATCCTAATCCTTAATGCCACCAGATACAATCACAGCCATCACCATCCCTTTTCAACTTAAAAATATTCGATATACTATTTAATCAAAATATACACACTCTATTGATAAAGATATGGAAAAAATAAAACAACTTATTTAATAAAATAAATTATACATTTAAATGTTATAAAGATCATCTTTCATTTGTTACATGTAAATCATACAAGTGAATAAAGATAAGTTTTAAAAAGTAGTATGGCCATCAAATAAAATTATTTTACATATGTTCTGCATAGAAAGCGAAAAAAATAAAAAGTACCACCAAAGATTAATTGATGGTTAAATTAAAACTTCAAATTGTATAAATATACAATTATGATAATTGTATATATATGCCCATTAAAGTATAATATATATATTTGATCATCATATTTATAAGGGAATCGCCCCTTAACTGTAGGAACGTCAATACTAGCTGAGATGACTTATTTCATTGTGGTGTGACGCATAAAACTTGGATGAGCATTTGTCGATGGTTTGGGTTCTATACGGCATTCCAGTAGGGTGGTAGAAGTCATTTTCTCCAATTCAGTGCCTTGATGCCGTATAGGAAAGGCTCGGAAGCATGGACGATGTGGCTTTTTGTGATATGGGAGATTTGGAAATTGAGGAATTTGATTAGCTTTAGAGGTCAAGATATTGACGTGAAAAAGGCGTTTGAATTAATTAAAGCTAGTTCATGGAGTTGGATTAAAGCAAAATATCTTGCGTTTTCATTTTTGTTTATTGATTGGGACTCAAATCCTATCTCATGTTTGATCTAGACGGTGTAGGAGTGGCGTGTCGAACTATTAGTCGTTTAAAAACACTCACAATGTTGGTAGTGACAATGATGAATTATATTTGTTTGATTTAATCATTATAATTATTTATTAACTATTTTTATCATTTATATTCATATAAATATATATATTTGTAATTATTTTTAATAAACGCATTAAAGCGCACTCAAATTTACGAAATTTTAAATTTGGCGCACTGGCGCACATGCTCTCGCTCTCGCCCTCGCACACGCATCCGCTCTATGTGACTTAGCACATGATATATCAACCACTTGATAGATCAAGAACTCTTACAGAACTTTATTCAATTCCCCCATACTGGGAATAATTATTCTAATCCGAACAAATATTAAAAGTAACAATATATCTCTTCATTACATCATAAACTAACAGTTCCATTCTTCTCCATTCCTTAAGCAATCCTGCAATGTAAACAAAATTGCAAAGAAAATCAATGTCAGCATGATAGTATTGGATAATTATGTAAATATTTAGATCCAAAAATCTAATCGACTATAGCCTTTTAAAGAATATGTGAACCAAAAATTATTTAGAAATATTTGATCATTTAATCTTTGACTCCAGAGTTCTCAATTTCATATATATTAGGCTAGTACACACCTACTCACCAATTTTAAGCATTGTTTCTTTGCCTAATGCCATCAAACATATTAAGATTCTAATCTATAAAAAAATAACATCTCATGTGCATAACAAAGTTCTACGTAATCCACATTCTAGCTTCCATTGATAAAAAATAATGTAAATTCAAAAACCTCTATAAAAAAATTATGGTTTGAATGCACATTAATCGTCATCTATTTCTTCGCATGGAAATAACAAAACTTAGTTATCTAACGTTGAAGGAAACTAAAAATTTTGAAATTAGGGTATAGAGTTTTGAAAATGAAGTTGAAATTTTCTGGTTTTGGATGATGATAAAGTCTATTTGCTGGGCAAGTAAATTTTTAATTTTTTGGGGGTCATGAGTTTGATTGTAGCTTCTCTCTCTCTCTTTAATAGTAAGAATCAAATGAGCAGATTTTATGGGAGAGTAAAGCATGAAATTAAAACTAAAAAAGATAAAAGCAAATGAACAGCTTCAGCCGAATGTTAAAGTTAGTGGGGAATTGATGAAATTGCATTTGAGTTTGTAAACTAAATGGATCTTAGATTGGAGCCCATTGTTATTTGTTGTTAGATAATGTATTTGGGCTTTATTATTACAAGTTATCTATATTTGGTTTGGGTTACTTATATTCATACATATACCTAAAAACATGGGCTCAAAACTTGACCCCGTCGCCGGAGTCCACCCAAGCCTTGTGGATAGGTCTGTCCCTATCTGCCATTTTATTTTACCATAAATAATGCTTATTTTGCTTTGTCTTAATATATGCTTGATTTTATTTCTCAAATCAGCAAAATAGATTTCACCAAAGTAGTGGCTTAGTGTAGGAATATACAAATATGTTAATCATCCTCAAAATGTGTTTAAAATTATAATGTCCACGCCCATTGGAAGGCAATATTCTTTATAGGCCGGTGATATTGTTAGAGCAATATTTGTTGCTGCCAAAGCAAAAGCCTATATTTCTCTAATTTACCCTTTTAATTAAATTCTATAAAAAGTAAACTTCTATTATCTTCAATATTTTTTTCCCTTTATTAACAACTCCTTAATAGGAGGAACTCAATTATGTAAACTTTAATTAACTTAATAATTGATTTTAATTTAAACAAATCAGATTAAAAATTATGCAAAATCTTTTTTTAGAATCACTCATTAAGTAAATTAGTTTGCAAGTCATTATATTTCCTCCATAGATCATAAAAGTTTGCAAAATGTTTCAAAAGTTACTATTATGTTGAATAATAATAATTAAAAAAAAAGAGGGATCAAGCATATATATCAGACGATATAGAAAATTTGAGTTATTACTATCAGAAACATTCTACAAGTATTACGAGAACATCCAGAAAAAAATTAATAAAAAAATCATTTACCAAAAGGCATAATAACAAAATTTTAGAATCATATAAAAAATTAACTTTAAAGGTGATTCTTGCTAGATGTCTGGAGAGACTTGCAAATAAAATCAAAGAATATTTTCTTGATTCAAGAATTTCTCACTATTTAAAATTTTTCTCCCCACGGAGACAAAAAAAGAAAAGAAATAACGATCTGAATAAAGTTTGTGGCTTATTAATAAAATAAAAGATTCAAGAGCAAGAAATTAAAATACGAGAGAATATGTAATTTGATGAATAAGGCAATAATAGAGCTCAAACCTATTTGTTTATACTATGAATACATGTTTGAATTGCTACAATTAAGAAATGATTAATTGAAAAAGATGATTTATTTGGAGATTCTAAAGATTTAATTGATACATACTTTAATTAAGGAGGGTAAATTAGAGATAAAATAAATTTCGCTTTGGTAGCAACAATTGTTGCTGTGGCAATATCGCCAGCCTTCTTTATACGAATAACGATGTCCAAATTTAGTATTAAATGGATGCATGTATATCTATGTACTTGTATATTATAGATTTAGCTTGTACAACTGTTTTATCAAAGCCTGCAAAAGTAATTGAAAAGTGATTATGTCAATTATGAGGATTATTGTTCGGTTCGATTTGGTTATTGGTTGTTGACTCATTATGGTAATTGAGAATATGAAATTGTCTTTTTTTTTTTTTTGGGTTAATGGGATCCTTGGCTTCGGTAAGCAGAGAGTGCCACCGGGCAGCAGAGGGCTTGCCGGTTGGCCTTTCTGTCCCCCTTGCCCCTTCCCCTTGGACACATTGGGAGGTTTGTTGTGTCTTCGTAGGATCACTTGTCGCATGATCCATGGCATGCTGTCTATTGTTTTCAAGGTAGCTCCTTGGACGGGGCGATAAGAGAAATCTGTTTCGAGGCAATAAGGAGGGATGACATAGGTTTGAAATGTTTGGGCTGTTACAGTTGGTATCAGAGCCTGGCTTAGACCCCAGGCTCGTCAGGATAGGATTCTCGGACTTAGTTAGATTGTGACCATAGATTAAGCTTCCGCGTAAGTTAGAGGTTCTGCCCAGTATCATGGGTTGATGGATTATCATCGGGAGGCTTACCTTTTATAATTCATTGCGCACCAAGGTGTTGAGTAAAGGGTATATAGAGGGTTAACATTCTAAAGTATTGAGTGGGTAATGCTAGACGAGTGAACGTGTAAGTCTACTCGTCTCTTCTCTCATTTCTTTAAGGTAGTCAATGTGTCACCATGCTGGCCATTTTGTTATAAGGATGTTCAACCTTTTATTAATCTTTTGGCTTACCTCTCCATTATTATCCTTGAATCTTATTCATTCTAAAGACTCGGCTTGTGAATTTTTATATTTTCTCTCGTCACCCAGTAGTATTTCAAATCAATGTTTTGATTGTGATCATTTGATCAAACCTCTTTGAATAATTTTTGTGAATTCAATTTTATTGTTCTGAGTTCATTTTTAAATATCTTCTTGACTTGCTTCTACTACAGTTTCGTGGTAGCACCCAGATCAAACTTTTGCCATCATATCTTTTAGATTGATCAAAGCTCTTGAATGTCATTCTTTTCAATTTAATTGCTCCATGTTTATCCTTAGAATATGTCATTGACTTACTTTAACCACGTCTTTGAAAACTCTGAGATAGACCTTTTGTCTTTGTCTTTTGCAAAAGGTTCAACTGCTCTATAACTTCTTTCACCAAGTTGATCCAAACTAGTCTTAACTGTCTCGAGATCTTGTGCTTATTTTAAATTCTTGTCAGCTACGCCCTGATGAATTGGTAGATTTTGCTTGACAGGAATCAATCACTTTATACATTCTTTTGACATTCACTAGAGTTGTATCGTAAACCCAATTATATTGGCTTAAGCTCCACTCATTGTCCATAAGAACTTTACTCGTTTCAGTCCATTCTCCTAACTCTTCTTATTTGTTCTGTTCTTGGTAAACATTGTATCACCTATATTGTATCATCTATATTCGGTAAGTGAACCTAGCTTTTTGGTCACATGTAAACATTTATCCATTATTTTTTTTCCTTCCATCAGATTGTCTTGAACCTTTCATACTTTTAGTTACTAAACTTGATTGAGATTCATCCTTTCTAACTCGCTTGCTCGATCAATTGAAATATCTTGATACCTCTACTTCTATTTCGATATAACACAATCATTTTTGCGACCAGTTCCATTTTTCGTTACACTATCTTTATAGCTTCTATTATCTTGTATCGTTTGGAACTTTGAAGTGTTGGAATCTCATTTTGTCAACTGCAACCATCCTTTTCACTTTGTGGTTGCATATGTTTGTATGTTGTTGCATTTACTCTGTATCACATGCTATATAAGCCATTTGAACTATCAGGTTGTCTTTTCTTCTGATATATTTATACCTGCTTTCTCACTGATTTTAATCGCTCTTTTTATTATGTATAATGTCTTGTTATGTATTAGTAACATCTCGTTTGATATTTATTCACTTGTTTCATTGCCTTAGCATCCATCTCCACTCAATGTTTGTTCACTTTATGACGCTGAAATATTTCTAGTACGCTAGAAGCCTTTCATTCCAGTTTTGAATCCATTTGCTTCCGCAATCAAAACTTGATATGTCCAGTTTAAACTCTTCTGAGAATTCTTAACAACACACCTCATGTTAATCTTTCTAGTTCATTTTTAAGTTGGTATTATTGTTATAATCCACCATTCTTCTTTGGCTCTTGTCATACTATTCCATCCAGCATCTTGCTTACCACTCCAAATAGTCTCTTAATTTGGATAGGATTTTATTCTTCATTATTTTCGTGACTCTACATTGGTCAGCATTTCCTCACCATTTATGTTTCAAGTATAGACCTTGGAATGCCTAATATTTCCATGCCTTCAGACAATGTTTGCTTCCTCAAGAACTCTGATACTTCCAGTTATTTATCTTTTCTTAACCAGGACTTCGAGAAATATTCGCACATTCCTTTAACTACTTTGTTATGTGTATTTTATATCCTACGACTTTGACACTTTAATGCAAGTCGACTATCTTTTCTTTCATTGCTTGATTAATAAATTATTGATCTTCACCACAAGGCAATTTCGGTCTGCATTCCTATCTTGTACCAAATTCACTTAAACTTGCATTGTTAATTTTTCTATCCACTTGATCAATTCGACTTGCTTGATTGCCCTTCAAACTTTGTTTCTTGGTCTATCTATCCACTCCCTCACATTTATTGGTGTTTCTATCATCACTTTCTATGCCTAATTTCAGCTCATTGCTCAATTATGTGCACTTTCTTTATGGAGTGATTTACGTAGTCCCTGATTATTAACTCCTCATCATGATGAACTTAAACTTCTTTACCTTTTACTTATTCTCCACTTCAGTGATCTCACCAAAAATAGTTCTTTCTTTTCTTATCCATATTACATGATAATTGTTTGTTTTAGCGTCTCCTTTGTTTTCATATTGCTGAAGTTCCAGTTTGACTCTCAGCTTTACCATTTTCCACATTTTTCGATACTTCTCTTATAGAAACTGCTCCCAAGAGATTATATACACTTTCATGACCACTCTGGTACTAGTATATTAGAGAATTAGAGATTATGGTCTAAGTTTTGGCCTTCGAATGTCTTTGGGTAATAGAATGTGTGTATCCCTACTCTAATGAGTAAGTGGATCTCACCTTGTTGTGTGATGAGCTGATGGTTTTGTGAGCGAAAGCATTATTCTTGTATAGTTTATTACTTTTCGTTTTTGTGTCTTTATGCATGTCATAGTACATCCCATACTACATATTTCTCAAAGATGTTACAGTTTTCATAAAAGATAAGTGTTCTATATGTACATTGATAAAGTGAGAGATGATATGTCAAATTGCTACCATTGAATTGTTAACTTATTCGTGAATCAACATCAGAATTTGGGGATCAAATTCTTTTAAGGGGGTTGGATTGTAATACCTTGATTTATATATATATATAGTCCTAGTATAGTACTATTTTTAGATGCTTAGAGCTTAATCTTATAAAATTGATTCCTTTAAAACTTATATTATCTTGAAAAAGAAAAACTTGGGCTAGCTTTTAATTAATTTGTATGTTGATTTATCCATAAAAGTGGTCCAGCTAATTTAATTTTAGAAAAGCCCATTAAATTGATTAGATTACTAGTTATTTTAAACATTGGTTAATAAATAAATAGAAAACATTAGGGTTGTTTTAGATCGTGGGAGCCAATCTTCTTTTTTTCGCTGCTTTCGTTCTTTCCTTTTCTTCTAGCAGGTAATTCCTTCATGTTTACATTAGTTCCGATCATATGCATGATTGTTTATCTATACATTCACCATTAGGAAATAATTATTTAATGAAGGGGGCTTCGGTGGTTTATAAATCACAAAAGAGAAACTTCTAATTTTAGTATATTATGTAATTATTAACTCATGCTTTTGCATATATATTAAGGGTGCGTGTGTGAATTGTGATGAATCCAAAGAATAAAAATGATTTTTTTTTTTTTTATCATATTAGAAAGTGTTTTCTTCATGCATGCGTTTATATGTATTAAATTTTCAGCAATACTAATTTATGGTTCTTGAGGTATTTTGGGTGACTTAAACTATTTATTTTCAGACCAAATTTTTACTGTAAATAATTCAATGTTTCCTAAATACATTAGTAAATTTTCAGAATATTTCGAAAAGTATCTATTTTTATATAAATATTCTAAGTTAGTTGCCAGTAGAAATTCGGTTTTGGAGCAGGGTGGACTGATGAATCTATTTCTCATGTTTTAGTCATCTTTTGAGTTCTAATTAATTATATGCTAATTTAGCTATTGTTTTCCCGATTATATATATTGGGAGATGATATATATAGAGCAAAATCCCTAAATACAGAGCAATTTCTCATTGTTTACTACTTTACCTCTTTTAAATTAGTTGTAGATTCATTTTCCTTTTTAGAATCTATAAATGATTTACAGAATTTTTAGAAACTCCCTAAAACATTCTTCTTTCCTATTTATGATTAGGAAAGATTGTATTTTCTAATATAAAGATAGTAGATAATTATAAGAGCAAGTTATTTGTTAGAAATCAAAATAAATAATTCAATGTCACCGTACAACCTATTGAATTAAATAATAATACTAATAATCTAGAAAAAATTCTAAAAAGATGTCTTTGTGCATGGCCTCCTCTTTGTAGGAATTAATTTATTTGGCAATAGCTTCTTACTTCGCAGGAAATAGTCTTGCAAGATTTTTCAACATGAAGCTAAATACAAAGGCCATCTTTTTAGTCCAATTCAAATTCTTCAAAAAACTCAAAATAAGAAGACTAAGGAGGTGTGAAGTATATTGTATAATGCAACACAAATAATATTAAGAATGACAGATCACAACATACGTAACAATCAAATAATTACTGATGAATGAGGGAAGGAAAAAAACGCATAGCAAATTTATCTTTTACGAATTATTAAGTTCTAAAACATAAACCATGAGTTTTAAAAAATTCATAAGAACTAAATGATTTTAATCACAATCCAATGAAGAAGAAAAACTGCGTCACTTAACCAGAAACAAAATATTACGCACGCATCACAATAATTTAATGGAAGATTTCATTGGATATATTAATCTTGGGGAAAATAAAAATAGATAATTTAATTTTGATTTTTAGGTAAAAGAATCTAATATCTACAATTGCCAGCAAAACACGCAAATGGATAATAAACAACTGTGAAGTGTGAACCGTGATGTGATAGGAGCTGGATTATGTATTTTGAGCGGGCTTGACGAGACTTTAAACCCCTGCCTGCAATAGTTTATTTCATAGCTTCACTCGCTCAAGTTGATAAATGGATAACCTGCAAAATTTGGGATGGTCATAATTTCGAATACAATCCGCCTGCTTACATTCCTAATCTCTATATTTATAGAAAAAATGAGGAGAGCAAAAAAAATTTCTGGAAGTCATCTTTTACCAAAAATCAAAGAAAAATTCTGCAAAGTCGAAAAATTTGATAGCAAACCTCTCCTCTTAAGCTACACTTTTTTTCCAGATTTTAAAAGACCGTAGTATTGCAAGAAACATAAAAGCAAGATATATATGTCGGACTATAGAGCAAAACTTTGTCTCGTCAAACTCAATTTGGAGATTTTTTATTGCAATTGATTCATACGTGCGAGTTCGTCATCTGGCCAAATTTGAGATAAAATTTCAAAAATGCGATTTTGCAAGTGGTGTCCCGCGTGCAATCAATTGCGAACTGTAAATCTCCAATTTTGGGTCTTATGGGTGGTCACGTGCTCGAATCTATCCAAATTTAGTAATTTTTGGCGTCGTAGGATTGAAATTGATCTTTTACCAAGTTAGAATACTAATTTGATGTGATGCCAAGTTAGAACGACGAAAGTTGAACTTTTCTTATAGACATCTAGGTGCTAACAATAGACAAGTCTAGATACCAGTTTACCAAGAGTGCAATTGGGACATATGTAATTGATATTGTTTAATTGTATGTGTATTATCCAAGTGAAAAGGCTCGCTTGTCGATAATATGATGTTTTAAGATGATATATTTTGTATAGATTGTATCAGAGTCCAACACAATATGATTTCAATCAGCTAATACATGAAAATACTACCACTATTAAGACACATTTATTAAAATCTAACCATTACAAAATAGTTTTGTTTGTCAGGAACTTAGAATCATATATACTTGACAGACAGTGGGCGCACCAATAACAAATGTTTTCTCACTGTTTACCAATTACCAATGCATTACAATTTACATACCATCTAAAAGAGGGGAAATGAGCTTATATTTATTTGCAATACAAACTAATATAAAAAGGCAAATGATATAGACAGAGCAACATCCCTAAATATAGAGCAATGTGTTGAGGTTCTCTATTTTACCCTTTCTTATTAAATAAACAAAAAATCTTTTTCTTTAATGACTAATTAGCAGAATCAGTATAAATTGGAAAGAAGTCCAAAAAATCTTTCTTTATATATATTAGACAACACAATCCTTTAAATAGTTACCTAGATTAAAGTAATTATTTTTAAACTCATGAAGTGAAATCTTAATTTTTATAGCATTCCTTATGAAGACATGCATACATCCAAGTTTTCCTTGAAATTCTAGTGAACGTGACAAGTTCTGTAAACATGGAAGTAAAAAGTTATTGAGTTTTTTTTTTCTTAATGAAAAAGGCTAATGAGTTATATGGCACTTTTTTGTGGGATCAATGTAATCCTTGCTTTATAAAATATTAAGATATGGAATTAATTAACTATTTAAATAATTATTTCCCCACGATGTAGTGGTATATAACAAAAGATGTAAACTCTATTCAGCGGATAATATTATACAAGAATGCAAATAAATAGTTGAAAGTAATTATATTTGCTACAATATCTTGATACCCTAATTACTATAATTTATTATAATAGATGTGTTTACAGTGAAATCGAGTTACCAAAACAATAAAAGATATTAGCAATGAATATATCCTTCATTTTCTAAAAGCAAACACTTTCATATTCTGATCTAGTTCTCTTTTGTAATAAAATAATTCTATGCCCTTTTCTTTTTGGAATAGATAAAAAAATGCAGGTTAATTTTTTTATTACTAAATTGATAAATTAATCATACTCTAACAAAATATAACTGAAGAAGATTATCAAGAAATATGCGTAATATAATTATAGAAATATAACTAAAGAAGCACATCATAAAATATTTATACAATGCTGTAAACATATAACTGATTGTGAATATTCATATGCAACAATTAATTAAACTCATTATTTTTGCAAAGGAGTTTGCTGGAAAAGTATTTAAAGGAGGAAGATTTCACGAAATTACACAAGTTTTTTTTTTTTGGTAAAACCAAATTACACAAGTTGAAAAAAGAAATTACGGAGAGGAATATATTGATTTGATTGTTGATTCCTGAATGAGAAAGAGAATATATGTTGTTAGAATTAGTGTGTTTTATTTGTGGTGGTGCTAAATTTACGGGATTAAACAAGGAAGATAAATTAGTCAATAATTTGACAAGGGTACAATAGAAAAACAATCAAATATTGCTCTGTGATTAGGGATTTTGCTCTGGATATATCAGCTCCCGTATAAAAAGCAAACTACTATGAGTCAAATTACCACGACTGAATTCATTCTAATAGTACACTATCTCTTTTTTAGATATTTGGAGACCTTAGTTATTACTTTGGACAAGGAGGATTGGTCAATAGTTCACTTTCTGTTTTTATCTTCATAACTCAACGTGGCATCTCTAGCTTAAAAGTAGTAGTTTTTCATTGCGGATTACAAGTCGGATAATATTTTTTGTTGTTTTTCTGATAAATGTCTTTGGTAGCTGTTGTAAAGTGTTGAATGTTGAAAATAATGTTGATTGTTGAATTTATCTCAACGTTTTTGTGATAGTTGTTGTTAGAATTCACTCTCTCGTATCAAGAATTGTCTAAACTTGCAATCTATTCATTTAGTTCCCATATATTAATTCATGTTCAATCTGCCCGAACATGTAAAGATAATTGACTTGCATACATTGTTATTAGTTTAGCTATATTCATATATGTTTTGAATACTTTCACGCAACACTTTTGCATTCCGTATTGTATCTTACAAGTATCTTTACTATTTGTGAATTAGCGTATTATTAGGTGGTATGGATATATTGGCTGAAATTTTGCTTTTTCGGATTTATTTATATGAAGTTGTCGACTAATAAATGTATTCAAACTCCATCTTCACAAGTTTGTGGACGTCGACACCCTATCATATGACATATTCACATGACTGAAATTATATTATGCGCGCAATAACACAGAGCATCCGATTTTATTATTAATGTAAATGCACTATTCATATAGGAGAGGGTATTGGGGTAACAAGATTGGGAAGCCTCACACGGTGCCGTGTAAGGTTACCGGAAATGTGGGTCCGTTACGGTGAGGATGGTGCCTGCGCCCGCCTCGTGGTTGCCGGGATTGAGGATGTTTTTACTTCGTCTCCTGGACTCTTGGAAACTTCGTTAAGGTAATTTGTTGTTACGTTTTGTATAGAATTGTTCATTGTGTTTGTGTTTTCTGATTAGTGTCAATGATTTTACATGACCTGAACAGATATTTAATACTTATATGCGATTTTATCGAACTCAATTGAACTAGGATTTATTTATTTATTATGCAGACTTAGTTGAATTCTCCAATGTATTCTAGTGCATCATCTTTTTATGGTCATTAATCAATAATGATGTATTATTGGATTTTTGGAAATGTGACTGTGGTGAGAGTCAATGTTATTCTGATAATGATTGCTTTTATGGACAAGCAACTGTAGTTTTCGTTGTTATACTGACACTTGTGGTCGTTTACACATAATGTTCTTGTATCACCTTTGAGCCCCGTGATTGTTTGAGGGTGATAAAAATCTGAATTCTGCTTGCTGTGAAGTGATTATTAGATTATGTTCTGTATATGTGCAAATATCTCTTTGGTTATAGTCCCTGCTCTTAGGAAGTATATGTGCATGTATCCCGTTAGTTAGTCTTATGATCTGAGCAAGTGTATGTGTCAATATCTTTAGTCGTTTCTTTTGGTTGGGGTTGTGATCTTGTCCCTGGATCAGTTACCTGGATATATATAATGTTCGTTTTGTTCACGTCTTCTATCAGTTTGTGCTCAAGATTTTAGTTCGCTGTTTATTTACATAATCTATGATAAACGTTGCTGACTCATCTGTGTTCTTGATAGGCAACCTTTGAGTGCTTGTTGAAGACTTATGGCTTCTGGAAGGAGACCCGATTCAGCAAATCACCATACCAAGAATACACTGATCTATTGGCAAAGCCCACCTCCAAGATTGTCCATGTCATTGAGTATCAGAGGAATGAATGTCCGTTTCTTGCTAGTATGCTTATCATAGATAATTATCAAAATTTTGTCTTTCGGTTGATGGATGCTTTGTTCAAATTACTTTTATTGTACTTCTCTTTGTACTGAACTCTGCTGGGTAATTGCTTTCGTTTTGTTTGAAATACAAGAGTTGTTTTCAGCTTTCGATATTATGAAGTAATGCCATGAAAAGTTAGATCCTGGATTTTCTTAACCTTATTTCACATTGATGGCTCAACTAGTATGACTCTAAATTACGATTTTATAAGGTTAAAAATCTGAATTTTATGGCTTGGATTGACTGATGAAAATTATGGAAACTCAAAAAGAAAATAGTAAAGTATCTTTAACTAAAATTCTAGGAAATAATACACAGCTTTCCTTCTCTAAATAAATTGTAATGTTTGGATATCCATTAAAGATGAAAACTTTATTGATCTTCGAAAAGGAATGGCATCTATATTTTGGCAGGCATGTGTCATATTTAATCAGAAATAGAGAGTAGAAAATCTCTACGACCGGAAAAGTAAAAAGCTTGTCTACCAACCCAAAATGCCTCATTTTATCTGGAACGCACTATATTATATGACAAAGCTACTAGACCATTCAACAGTTCATGCAATAAAACTATATTGTTAGTACAATTTGTTACGCAAGTATTGCTAATGAACTGTTCGATTTTATCAACTTAGAGAACGTGTTGCAGAGGCTAGCAACACAGTTAGGATGTAGACAACCATGAGCAATGTGATACACCCACCCCGTGCTGTCCTGCTTTTGACCGAACAAGCGGTCCAATTTGGGGCATGCGCTGTTCTACCACCTCTTTGGCCAATCCTCCATTTTAGCCACAGCTCTCATCAGTTGCATCAAAAGAGGGATGCCTCTCAAAGGTGGTAAATGGTGAATAGTGATAGAACGAAGCTAGTGCAGTGAGAAGGGAAATATACCAGCAAATCCTCTCACTTGACAAGAGCGACCTTTCCAGGGCTCGATGAGGGTACCAGTGGGGATCACCGTGCCTGGCTTGTTTACAACACCTCAACGCCTACAGCTAATATTGAACGTTCCTGAAACTGCGTTATTAGTGTATCCTCATACATTATCAAATTGATTGAGTAATAGCCCTTTCATGGTACAAAAGTAGTAGTTTTTAGTCAAAGATACCAAATTTTACCTGTTTCCGTCTAAGTATGATTATTACAAGCATGTAAATCTTTGTTTTCCGGGTAAAACACTTTAAACCCCCCAACCTATAGGGTGTTTCACAATGTGCCCCCTAACCTATAAAAAAGAGCAAATAGCCTCCCAACCTATTGAAAAATGTGCAACATGCCCCTGAGTCGTTGATCCACCATTAATTTTGAACACGTGTTTGCATTTTTATCCGTTAGATTTGGTCTCATGGGGTATGTCGCACATTTTTCAATAGGTTAGGGGACTATTTGCTCTTTTTTAATATTTTTCAATAAATATTAAAAGACTTTACTTCTACTCGACCGATATCTCAACTTTCGTTGTTGCATAGCTATATTTGTTACAATTTTAAGCCATTAAAAAGATCACAAAACGTTACAATTTTAAGCCATTAAAAAGATCACAAAACGAAGGTGTACATCGTGAATATTTAATGCGTTCAAGCAATTTTGGTCCTTAGTAACATAATGAAATAAGACTATTAAACGAAATTTCTTCAGATAGTTGCAGCTATAGACATTAGATAGCACATATCTGTAAATTGTTACAAATACGTAATGATTCCTGTTCTATTCTATTTATAATAGCACAAAACCAAAAATTTCTAACAAAAAACAAAGGAAAATCCCAGCATAAATTGATGGATAGCTCAAGCAGTTTAAAACTTTTTCTTCTAAACGCTATGTCATTGTTGTTCAAAGTTGGCAACGCCGCACTCAAACTTTTAATCTCCGTGTTAGTGAGGAGCTAGGAAGAATAAAAAATACCGGGAACCAGATCTCTTCCCTGCGTAATCCACACGTAGAGCAAATAAATAAAACCAACCTCTTCCATTTGCGGCACAAAATAATGACATATTTGGCAGAGAAGATATGAGATACAGTCAAAACCCATGCTAATAGTTTCAACTCTCATCCGCATCGGGACCCCGTGTTTCTTCTCCATGTTGAGGAGTGGTAAGATTAAGATCAGAAACAACCTCAATATCCCTATCAGGCTTTTAAGACATCGATAGTTATTAGTTCTACCAGAATAAATTGGAGCTACAGTTGTCATTGCTGCAACAATTGTAAAAGAGATAGGATACCTGCAATAGCTGTAAGAAACGCCAAAATAAATAATCTATTATCATGACCAAGCAGAAGAGCTTGCCTGCCCAATAACCACAGGTGAGATACCTAAAAAAATTGAAATTTTAGCATTAGATAACAAATTTAAGCCGTCACCGTGGACCTAATTAAGAAAACCTCCCCCAGTAACTTTCATGACATTTTATTTCCTATCAAATATGCAATTTCCCAGCCAATAGTTTGAATAAGGATATTTGTGGTTTCAACGTAATACTGAGAGATTTCGGTAATTAGTAATTACAGGGAAGGTCAATGCAAAAGTATGGAGCAATGAGTCCCCAAAAATCGTCAGCAACTACATCATGAACATCAGATATTACATGCAGATAATAACAAAATTATCTAAATGATCCCAATAAGCTTTTCCATAATATTCTGTTTAAGGTTTCACCGTCTTCCATCACAAGCATGCATATGAAAGAAAACATATTACCTAATGCATGAACGTGCTTGACTATATCTGCATGATGTCAATGCTAACTATATGATTTAATAATTGAAACATAATTCTTCATTGGCAAACCTGGGTAATCGCTCTAACAGATTCTGATTGGAACATCTTAAGGCACGATCATAAACAATCTCTGTCCTTTTGGCAACATCATGCCAACTGTAGAGTTCCTTCATCTGTCAAGGAGTGAAATGAACACAATCAACAAAGTTAACAACTGTTTGAGTAACATATTTTTTAATGTGATTATTCTAACTCGGTCATAAAATAAAGTTACAATCTTTTGAAATTTAAGGTTCGCAGCAGGTTGCACTGGATGACTATACATAACCAACATTCTGGAACATCTGATATAACAGGATTTCTGTATTCTTCACAAAGACACCAGACAAGTTCAAAACAAGACCTTAGATCTCATTCATGATTATCTGTCTAAATCCCAGATGCACAAATAAGACTTGTCTCTGCCTTCTTAGTGAGAAAAAAAAAAAGACACAATATGAACATTGTACTTCAGAACACCAGCAGATTTAGTATCATAACTCTTGCAGTACCTAATTTAACGATTTCTGATAGTTGAACTCATAGAATTAATTTATAGATATGAGAACAATGATATTGGAGGTGCTAGAGTGGTTACTTATCTAGTTTCAGTACAAACTTCAACCATACAGCAGTCGACTGTTTCAAGCCATAGAAAAACACAAACAGGTTTCCTGAATACCATCAACTGTGAAAATTTAATATCCTTTTTATGCATCAGAAAACTTACTCGGTTGTGCATTACTTGTGGGTCAATCTGGGGAAGTAAGTCTATAGCTCTTGTGATTGCTAGAACCATGTCCCCAGGATCCGGCTCAGCTAGAACCACCATATCATCTGGAAGGACCTATGAAACATAAGGCAAACTCTCAATAACCTGAATATGCTATGGGTTTCGGAAATGTTGAAAGCCAGCATTTCAGTGCCACTCCATATTCAGGACAATATGCAGATTAAAGAATTATGCTAGCAAAGTAAAAGTCTCATGACCGTACCTCTGGGACACCTCCCACGCGTGTACTGACGGTCAATAATCCACAACTAGCAGCCTCCAATATGGCTATACAAAATGCTTCTGTTAAAGAACTGTAAAAAGTCAAAATGGACACAGATTCAGGAAATGGAAATGTGCAGACATCATGAAGCAAAAACAACTCACTTTTAAGTATTAGTTCTTAGGTTAATCTATAACCAGTGAAAGTCGATATGAATACGTGTGGAAAAATACTTTGCTAAACTTAATCTTTATTCATATAAAACAAATTAAAACCCAATAGGTGATGAAAGAAGAAGTTAACGAATTCATTCATAGTTTATATGGTTCACAGTGGATCAGATCAAGTTATCATATATTCTTATTCTTCTAACCTACTTTTGCATAACTAATCCATTGCAACTGTAAACCAGGTAGCTACTGTCTAGTTTAGTGCAGAGCAGGACTAATTAAGGATGGACATTTGATTTCTTCGCATGCTTACACTTTAGTATATACCAAAATACAGGAGTAGAATGGATATGGTTGTCATTAGTATCTTTTGGGTGGTTAAGACCAAAGCAATGCACAATTGAAGGCATAGTTGGTTCTCTGCCCTCTCCACTTTTTCCTGTAATCCCAATTACCGAACTGCCAAATAGTCCTTCAGGCGCCATCATAACCACTATTAGAACTAATTGTTGAACACAAACTTTTAACATTCCAGTACAGTAGTCCAAAATATTCCTAGAAAGATTATATCATAAATGGTACCCCTGATAGGTTTCATTCATTTATTGTTCATTCCAAGTCCTGGGCATGCTAAACTGAAGAAAAGAATTATCAATAGAATGATAATATCTTGCTTTTTGAAAATCTCCGATTAAAGACGAGAATTTCATCAAGTATAGCCAAACTAAATTACACAACTTAACATGTAGCGGTAAGCCATAAAGATTTCAAATGCTGCGGATTCACTAGAAAAGAGTTTAGCCTCCTGATTCACCACACAGCAACTATCACAGCCATCTCCAACAGAAAGAGCAATATTTGATATTTTGAACTGTTTGTCCTACTCATTGTGGGAAATACTTGCAATGTTAAAGACCAATTGATTCCAAATAGAAGTTTGGCTTGGCCTTCTAATAACACCATCTTGATGCCGCAATCTTCTAAAGAAGTTCAAACTAAGTATTAGGGGTATAAGAATTCCTATGTAACATTCACAAATAAATAAGAGTTGCATTACTTAAAGCATAAAATCTATGGGAAAAGTTTGAAAGAATTTACATTAGCTTATAATACTAAATTAAACCTATTGCTTCAGTTTAAAAAAAAAAATCTAAATTATGGGCTGCAGAAAAACTGAAAAATCTTATAGCTGAAGTGCATAACAGATAGCAAAAACGTTTGCATGAATTACATTAAGTTAATCAAATTATAAATAGAAACATGATACCTATTTAAGAATATATGCCCAGTTATCAACACAGACTGAACATTAGCATGTGGGACGGCACCCAACATATCAACTCGGTCTTGAAGAGAGTGTTTCTCCCTCATCTCCTCCAGCCGCACTCTTTTAGGTCCATCTCCACCAATAATGAACCGTACCTTAAACCAAGCATCATTGTCAGACATAAATTGATTACCGACTCAAACGCATAGGAATTGTATACACTCCCTATCCTAGCCATTAAGCATATATGGATGATAAATAAATAGGGGCCCGAGTTATAAAGAAATGCAGCAACATCTACTAGTAGAGAAGGATTAATCTCTTCAATAACCTATCTAAACATTAATAGAAATAGGAAGAAGAAGTTTTAACATGCAAGATCATTATAGCCAGCAACCCAAAAAGTCATATCTTGCTCAGGAGGAATTACAAACAGAATCACATAGTAGGACTGTAGGAGTGATAGTAACACCCTAAAATGTCCATAAATATACAAAATGTCAAAAAGAAGTACTCACATTAGGATGCATAGTACACACGTCAGGTATAACTTCAACAAGTAGGTCTGCCCCCTTTCGGTAAACCAACCTACTTATGACAACAATAACAATTTCATGCCTACTGAGTCGCTCTGGAGCAGGCTTGAACATTGCTGTATCTACTGCATTTGGAATAACAAAAACCTTTTCAGGTGGAAGACCAGACCTCAATACTGTGTTTTCCTTGCTTGTATGAGAAACACATATAGCCTGACTCACGTCTGCTAGAGTAAATTGCAAAACCTTGTTCATGTGAATACTTCCAACATCAGCAAAGCCATAAAGGGAATGATCAGTAAACACAACTCTGTACCCCATTGTGCGTGCATGCATCAGTGCTTCATGACATAGAGTTGAAAAGGCTTGATGCCCGTGCACCAAAGTTATATTTTCTCTAATTAATATTGTTCTTATGATTGGAAGTGTCCCGTAAAATGTAGGCAGCGTATTCTGCATGAGAAATGGCTTCCAAGGGACATAATAAACTTTCAACCCATGAGTCATATATCTCACTCCAGAACGGTTTTGATAAGCATGTGTCATAACAACCACCTGAGAGACAAAAATCCACACATATGTTTGTTATACTTACTAACCATAAGAACAGTCCTATTCTGCCTTACATCTGAAGCAACAATTTCAAACAGAAATGGAAAAGACAACAGAAATACACATTTGAAATTAAGAGTTCACTAACCTTGTGTCCAAGTTTTATCAAGCATTGTGATAGATAATAAATGTGATTCTCCACACCTCCAAAGTTGGGGTAGAAAAAGTCAGAGACCATTAATATTTTATGTTTTTGGTTCATTTTAGCTGAGGTCTCAGGCCCCTACAATCACGACATAAATCCTGTTAGAAAACTTAATGAGAATGGGAAAAATCATACAAACACAGCTGCAAGATCAGATCTTATACAATGCATTTTAATGCTAATAACAGTGTCATTCATCAAGGAAGTTTGTACAAAGGTTTATGTCCAAAATGGCGGGTCATGAGTTCCTAATAATTAGTTTCATAGAGGAGGGAGGTATTTAACTCGAATAGTCTATTTTCTTCTAGGTGCGAAAAGGAAAGGAAAGTGTAAACACGGGATAAACTTTAGCATTGTTACCACAGGGGGTTACGTCAAAGCAAAGCTCACTCCAAATTTATCTGAAAGAAATGAGCACTTCCCAGCAACATCTTTGCAAAATTACGATTTAGCAATTACGAGTGTTGGATAATCAGACCACAAAAGAGATTCCTGCATAATAAATGAGCATTTCAGGACCCTCTGAAATGTGATCTAAGTTGCTATCTTTGGCACCAAAATGTGGTAAGCGAAGACAAAATTTTAAAGCAACCCAATCTTTATGGGGAAAATATGCAATCTTGGAAATCACAGAGAATGAATATGCAATTCTTATGTAATTATTTGATGGTAATGCCGCAAACTACCTGAGGTACACAACAGGAGAAGGAGCACAAAACTAAAATGCAACATCAGTTGTTATAATAAAATGGTAATATCCATAGAAAGCTACCAAATGCTAAATATTAATTTCAGAAGCAATGCACATTAAACAGCCATTTCACATATGCGACAGCTTAATAAAATTATTAAGCCAAACGCCAAACTAGTCAGCACTTTGACAAAAAATCTGTTAGATATGGAAATTCTTTGATTTTAAACCCAAAATCTTTGGCACGAGAATATTAATAACCAAAAAGTCGAACAGAAGCTAGGATTTCCACATAAACATTCTGATCAAAAACTCCAAAACCAAACCTAGAAGTTCCTGCATCATCACCTTTATATATCCAAAATCCAAAACAATTACATACCAATGGTGTATAAAATTTTCACAATTCCTATAAAGTTAACTACACAGAGAGCAATATTGGCATAACCTATGTTTGATCTTCCAAGTAAACCAATAATCATTATTAACCTAGCAACAAAGAAAAGAAGTTTACACTTAAAAAATCATAATTCGGATCAGAATCAAACAGAACAAATCGTAAACCCTAAAAAAACAAAATTCAACCCAACCCACTTCAATAAAATGCATTAAAACAAAACCCCACTTCAAATACGATTACAATAAATAAAACCCAGAACATCAATCGATAATCAAAACCCATTTGGGGATTGTGAAAAAGAAATCACCTTTGAAGCGAATAAATTTGAAAGGGATTCTGATGCGTTTTTGCTATCGTTTTCTTTGATTGATTAAATAAATATATGAGTATATCTATCTTATCAGACTTGAGAAAGAGAGTGAAGCAAATTATTGTGTGTGTGTGTATATATATTTTATATTTGTGTATGTATATGATGATTAATATAAGGGCACTCTGGATTTTACCGTTACAAAACAGTCGGGCAATATTTTAATTTTCTTTTGTTTCTAATTTTGATTTTTGAGTTTTTTAATTTTTTTACTAACATGAATAATGTGGACTGTGCAAGTCAGAATACCATAACTTTAAGGGGCAAATGGTATGACTAAAAGTATAAAGATTTTGAGTATTAATTTGTTTTAATGAAACAAAATAAGGTTAGCCTTTTTCATTTTTTCGCCGAACTGAATCTCTAAAACAATTTGAAAAAAAAAAATAAAATGTATCTCTGAATGAACATGACTACATAAATTCCTAAAATATATGGTATCTGACCTCAATATACCCTTATACTCCAGCGTATCGTACATTGTAACCTTATATTTCAATGTAATGAAAATGAAGACATTTCCAGAATAAGCGAGGGATCCACGAGCAGAAGGTGATAAAATCGCTTACGATGGTTCTATGATGTGCAACGAAAATCTCTAAAAGCACGGTACGACATGTCAAAACTCTCGACCTCGAACAAATAGACAGAGCACGAAAATAATTGAAGAATGTGTAGATGGAAGTCATAAAAATCGACGTGAAGTTTAGAAGCTTTAATGAAGACAATACTCAATTAGGACGAGTGAATGAAGATAATTCACGTGTGTGACTCGAATAATTCTCGTTTGGTTCATATAGCATACCCTAATTAATTGAAACTATAGGCTTTGTTGTGTTGTAAGTGAACATGTTCGTTTAACCGTGCATTTGAATTGCTACGTATTCATCAGTCAATGGCGTGATGAATAGTGGGTGCTTGACAGACGATATAGCTTTTGCGAAGAGCAACTAGACGCACGGTGCCAATTTTCTAGTTAACTTATAAGGTTGCCCTCATTAATTCCGTTACAAATAACGTTACCAATATATAATCAAGATCGTCTAATTTATTATTTTACCCAAGTGATAGTTTTATTTCCTTTTTAGTTTTTTGTGATTAATATTTTTATATAAAATCTTATGCCAAAATAAGTAAGTTATAAACCCATCCATTTCACTTAATTAGGTGCAGAATGTGTCATATTTTTGATTATAACGGGGTATGTATAATATGTATCTAGGAATATCAAGGGTCACTGGGTGAAGACCAGCACTAACCAGATTTGATTAAAAAGAAGTGTTCGAACAAGTTCATGTCATATTGAAAACAACTATTTCATTTGAATAATGATATTAGTGTTTCTGATATATACTCGTAATTATACAATTAAATTAAACCACAAAATCAACAAGAGAACTGAATAGCGGGTAAAAATCACAATGCCCAGTTGGAGCTTGTCTCCTTCGATTGATTTCAAATGACTTAGTACTCATGCAGGTTTGACATTATAGGACTAATATCAAATCTCGACTTTAATGTATGTTTCGACCTGCTAAGTGTTAAAACGTTTCGAGATTTTCTAAATCTTCTCAATATGTTTTTAAAAATTTATGAAAATTGTTATTTCAATAGACGTAAAACATGTTCTTATATTTTGTTTCTACAAAATACAAAATAAAAAAGTTGCAATAGTTCTGTAGAAAACGTCGAGTGCTTAATATAAAAAACACGGCTGATATAGCATTATTGTTAATTGATAATTAACACATCCAATATGTGTTTTTCCGGCAACATTAAATTAAGGGATAAAAGCGTCAAACCCCCTATACTATAGGGGGTGTAGCGATTTGCCCCCTGAACTTTTTTTTTTTTGGCAACAAGCCCCCTGTACTATGGATAAATAAACACTTTGCCCCCTGAGTCGACTTTTCACCATTGAATTTGAATACGTGTCAACACTTTTTGCCGTTGAATTTGGACTCAGGAGCAAAGTGCTTATTTATCCATAGTACAGGGGGCTTGTTGCCAAAAAAAAGTTCAAGGGACAAAGTGCAACAAGGGATATAGTATGGGGGTTTTGACGCTTTTATCCCTTAAATTAATCACTTTGGAAAGTTATGTAGGCATTGAATTTCGAATTTCGTCGGTTAGGGCCACAAATGCTTTGAAATTCAAAATGTCCCCACCGCTCCTGGCCAGTTCAAAAGGAGCAATCAATTTTGGTTTTCTAATAATACACTTGCAAAAATGTAGTTTTAAATAGAATATCGTATGGCTATGTTGGATTAAAATATGTGCAAAAAATCAATCGTTGTAAGAAAGAGTTACATGGTATACCATCTATGAGTTATGTTTAATTAGAAAGAGACCCCTGCATTATTTTTATTTGCAAATACTCCTTGTTTTATCATTTTGTAATTAACTTAACTCTAGTATGAAATTTCATTTTGCAATTAACTTAACTCTAGTATGAAATGTCATTTTGCCGAGATACTCATATGACTATCTAACTATAATTATCAAAAGGAAAAGAAACAAAGAAATGTTTCCAAGTAGCCTTAGCCCTTATGGGTGCCAGCTAAGACTTTCTTTTGTTTTTTAGGCGTTTCTCTTCTGATGCTGAAGAATTTTTTTTGATGCTGAAGAAATTACTTCATGCATTAAAATCTAAGATAAGACGAATTAAGTATCTCATTCTTCACAGGAAAAATATTTACAGAGCAAACACAACCATGGAGAAACGAATACCATCATTGTTATCCTGCGTTTAATTTCTTTGAGTGAGTCATAATCTTTTAAGAATCAAGTGTTTTTCAACAATATTTTGATGGGTTGCCTGTTTTTACTTTTATTTATTTTAAAGGGTTTGCCTATTTAATTTGTTTCAAAGTCAAATATTAAATTATATTTCAGAAAGAGTTCTTTATGAATTCAAATTGGTCTTGTATTTTGCAAAATAACTGAATTTAGTAGACTCTCGTACAAGTAATACCAAATAATTCTAATAAATAAATCATAGAAAGGGGAAAGAGAATGAATTAGAAGATCGTCATTCAATTATTTAGAAAAGACATCTCAACTACTTATATTCTCTTCTTGCCAATTCATGTTTCACCACTTCGTGCTGAGATCCTATTTACTCACAAAACAAAATATACTAAATAATCTCTAAAAGGAAAGCTGGTTCTTTCTTCTTCTTTGTTGTTTTTATTTATTTGCCAAAAGCAGGTTGAGTGGGAAAAATACATTCAAAAGTTAATCAAGAAATCAAAATGGGTAAGTTACATAAAAGATCGATGACGGGATAAGGGACAGTTAACATACATCAAAGAAGTCTGGCAAAGTTGCATAAATTGGAACTCTTCTATTATTAGTTACTTTCGTTATCTCCAAAATTGGTAACATCGGTTGACATACAAACATCAGTCATTTTAAGCGTGACACAATTAACAAGAAGATGCGAGACAATATTTATGATGGTAAGAACAGGGCTGCAAAGATGAAACATGTACAACGCGTGAAGCCTTCGATTAAAGTTATACGAAGCAGTGTCAAACTTAGAAATCCAATGAACGCGTTATACTCAAAGTGAAGGAAGAGAGGATTCATGAGTTCAACTCAATGTGATTTTCGCCCGTTACATTTACTTTATTTTTTGATTGCAACAACTACCAAACAACATATCCTAATTTTCGGTTGCAAGCTTAGTTGTTGTGGTTGAACAATTCAGAGTCTCAATCCGGAGGTTTTTAAACAATGTCCATTCTCGAATTAAACTTTTCCAAAGGTCACCTCCCAGCATAAGAAAGCGATTCATGGAAGAATGGCCAGCACAATAATCCTGATAAAGAAAGTAATTCATTGCCAACGCCAAAAAAAGTGCATTGTCCGTGTTTCAGTGTATATCTGATGAATTTATTTAGGTTATAAATATCACTGCAATTTTCTTCTTCTAATTTTCACACTGTACAAGCACAGAAGACGAGAGAGGCGTTGGCTGAGCAAGTTCAAGAATCCAGTAATATAGCATTACAAGCTAAATTAACTCTTCAATGAAGGAAAAAGTTCAAGGAGTGGCACAAATCTAGTATTGGAAATAAATCATACACCACATTCATCCCATCATATAATAGTTCGTAGTGACCCGGTTAAACGTACTTATTCAGGGACAATGAAAATGAAATGTGGGGATCCAATAGCTAGTAATTAATCTGCATCCATTTCTTCAAGTTCTTCCTTCCTCTAGTAGATCATTTGGAACCTGGGAAATGTGAACTCAAATAAGATAAATTGCAAATCCAAAGAGATTGTAAAATGAGTTTAACTGTATCAACGGTTTCCATTTAAATACCTTTTGATGCTCGCGGTTTGATTCATCACATACCCAACTTAGTTCCAGTTCAAAGGCCTCATCGTGTACTCCATAGATACTGCTCATGGAAAAAGCAGGGATCAAAAGATGAATAAGAACTAATTTATTGAATAAGAACTTCCACAATAATTGGCACTGTGTGCAAAACCTATATATATGCAAGGTTACTAATCTATAGCACTCTAATCAAGTAAAAACCCTTTCACTGTCTATCAAACTTGTTATATATCTTTACAGTCATTAAATATTCACTGTGTTGTATTATTGTCGCAAGTATGTATTTATTATGTAAAAGAGTAAATACACATTTCAGGCAAGGCAGTAATGCATATCACTTTAAAGACATAAAACTCAAAGTTCTCTACAGTTACTGAGCAATGGTTCTCTGCTGTTACTGAGTAAATACACTGTCTATCAAACTCAAAGTTTTAACAAACATCATTTTACATGAAAATTATATATGATAAGATGAAGATAACTTTGCAGAAGGATGAGCAAATTTCTTTTGTAAGAGAGAATTAGATGTTACTGTTAATTAACAAGTAGAAACATAATCAAATTGCATGAAGGAGGCTGTATTTATCAGTGCAGTGTTACAAGAAGACGGAACAAGAGTTTTTTTTGCAATTGTCAGTCAGTGTACTAAATACATCTGTTCTTTCTTTCTTAGGCTCATCAGACAGACATAACGAAGCTAGTAGGGACTGGCTCACCTGCAGGTGAAAAGGATTAGAATAATTTGCAACAGCAACAGTTAATCATATATATTAAAATATAGGACAATATATCTCTTGTTAAATTTGCCTCTTCGACTGTTCTAATGAGATGAATGGCAAATATTCTACGTGTACCAAAGGCCATGCATGGTTTTAAATTTTCAATCTATCACATCACATGCCAAGCAAAATTCCAAATTCTCATTTAACCATGACAAACTCACATAACCAGAATAAAACTTTCCTCTCTGCCTAATATGCAGCTTGACTAATGGTAGTTCAGTAAGTTTAGTGAATGAAAAGCAGAAACATACAATGTAATTAGTGAGCGCAGATTTTCCAGCATTAGGAATCAAACTTTGAAGAAATGTTTCTTCGTGAAATTTTTTTCATCAGAATCGAAGATGAATTCTCTATGTCGTTAGCATAAGCCCAATGGATAAAATGGGGGCCTAGTAATGGACCTTACTTAGTCTTTTGGTCTTAAAATGACCATTGACCAATAATTTATATCTCTGACTTTAGTAGTTTTTGACTTTTACTATTGTTCACATTTGGTGAACTTGAACATATTCGATTTTATAAATGACATATGATTTGTGTCTTTACTATGATATTTAATAGTATAAATTATCTCATATTCTATTAATGAATTATCTCTAGTATTTTATTATCTATTAATGTGTAATTCCGTGACTAATCATCTAAATTATTTAAAAGCATTAAATCTGTAAGATTTTTTCATTTCTCAAGGCATGGTACACAGATTTTCTACACAATAAATTCAGAAACAATTCTAAAAATAGTTTTGCCAGGTCATGTTTCTGAAAATGTTTAATTATTTAATTTAGGAATCGTTCTACTTTCTATAATTGTATTCTAACTATAAAATTCTTACATAGAAATCTTGGAAAAAAAAAAAAGGAATTCAGGAAAGAAGTTCCCATATATTCAAGCTTAAAACATAGGAAATATGAGAGATTAAAAAGGGGGAGAAACTAAATGAATCGGGTACTCGAAACCTACTGGTACTCAACCTTGATCGGGTACCGTACGCAAGGACCCAACAAGACCGAGTTCATGCACACAAAAATTATCCATTCCGAAATATGAGTGTACCGAATATTATTTCAGGTAAGCAACCAGCGCCCCGTGCCCACGCTTAAGTAGAGTTTTGGTTATTCAAAAAGGAGAACTAATTTGGAACAATATGATGAATTGGAAAAAATACGTGAGAATGTCGAGCTAGTGATGAAATTTTACAATCATGTAAAATAATAAATATTATATTATTAATTAATTAGCCTTATTTATATGCATACTTTTTTTTTTATATAATTAATTAGTTACGAAGTAACGAAGACTGTATATATGTGATCAGAAAGATATTTGATTTACCGCCTTTTGGATGTTGGCCTCGAGCTCACAATTTTTATTATTCTTTCTTCTGAGTGTGATAATGATAATGAAGATTGAACTACAACTTAAACACTCTCTTGAAGAGTTAATACATTTAAACATGGTTTTATTTTCGTTAGATTTTAGAAGCATCTCTAGAGGTGTAGTGCAATTGGAATTGGATGTCAGGTAACTGTTCAAAATCTAAGTATCTAAATAAATCAATGTAATCATTTCACTGGCATTGTGTTTCAAACATTCAAGTATACTGACTCTTGTTACTAAATTTCTGATTAATGCTATCTGTCATTCCTGCTTCAGAAAGAAACCTACACTTTATAACCATCAGCTTGATTATTTTCAAAATTTCACATGATCTAGAAAATAAGACTATTACCTCCCCACTTCAAAAAAAGTAGGTAGCTCTATAAAATTATTCCAACAGAAAAATCAATCCCTATTCGTAACAACTACCAATTGAATACCAACTAAAAAACTATAATCGAAACTTTGATACACTTTACAACTTGATATGAAACATTTTTTTTTTGTTTTTTGTCGCAATTCCCTTACTATACCATTGGAAATACTTTTTAGACTTGTACTTAGAGCAACAACAAAGACATTTTTGCAACAGACAATATCATTCACTAGTTAACAACAAAATGGCATGCAATGACAGATCAACAGAAAAAATAACACAAAACTATTTAAAGAAAAACTCACTAACAAATTATTCAACCAACTTATTTTTAATTAGTTGCAATTTTGTTGTAGCATTGTTGGTTATAAAGAAACTTTCCACCTAAGCGAAGCTTCTTTAATTTCGTTGGTAACTCGTCGAAAATAATTTGGGAAAAAACTTAATGTATTCTCAGTCTCACTAAATTTATCGAGAAAGCTTTAGTTGTGAAATTCATTGGTAAAATTGAGCCTTAGTTATTTGATTACTATTATTCGTTAAAGATAACTATAATTGCTTATTGAAACGTACCTTATTTTGTATACCGTTTCATTACTCACCATCAGTCAGCCATTCACAGTTGTATCATGCATCAAGCATGTCTAGTCATGCTAATTAACTTAGCACGAATTGACCTAATTTTTATTTGACCCAACAAGCTAATTAAAGTGAAATTGGTGCTACTCTCCCTTCAATTAATTTTCTTCTAGTTAGTCCATATGTATCGTTTGCATAATTATAATACATACATATTTAATATTTGATTGTTGTGGTGACCGCTAAATGAATTAATCAATGTATTGGTAATTATGATGTAGAAAATTCGATTAGTATCTAATGACTAAATCAATAAAATTAGAAGTGATTGGTTGAATATTGACAAACTTGATTATTAAATAATGTTGATAGATATTAATAACGGTTCAGTCTCTAAGATGAATTAGTTCATCATTACAAAACAAAAAATGTTTATTCTAACTCTAATGATTTATATAATAAAATACCAGCAGCTCATACATCTATATTTGTGTATTTTGATTGATAAATTTTCATAGAATACTGCATATACCCTGGTAAGTGGTACGGTCTAGATCAAAGAATTCATAATCATCAACTAGTAACTTGACTCATGTCATCAACGTCACAAATGAATCAGGTGGTTGGTTTAAATCATCATCATCATCTGTTGCACCACAATAGGATTATTAGCACACACTGATATCTCGGACGTATATATTCCATAATCTCTTTGTATCTTTTATTTTCGCTTGTCTTATTTTCTTTCTTGTATATAGGATCATTTTTCCTTAGATAAGTTTGGTACATACCTTTATATGTAAACGTTCTGCTCATTATTGAATATACAGAAAATATTATTCTTTAGCTGTGTGTTTCACTTATATGGTATCATCCTTCTCCGACGAAAGTCCATCTTTGATCCCGACTATGTCTTCGTCACCACCACGAACAAACCCCTCTGGTTCGGACGCCACCGGCTCCGTTCCTGTTTCGTCCAACCCGACTGTCATCAGCGGATCTCTTGGTCCCTCTAGTCCGATTTTGGTGGCACTCAATTCTAATCATTTATCTCTGCAACTCACTCACTCAAACTACCCGTCGTGGAAAACTGAGGTGGAGTCCTTGTTCATTGGTTATGATTTATTAGGGTACCTTGATGGTTCCGTATCTGCTCCATCACGTGACTCCACTGACTACGTCCATTGGCTCCATCAAGACAAACTTATTCTCGCTGCCATCTTCGGTTCGTTGGCTGTGGATATTATTCCCCTCGTCGCAAGCTCTCCTACTGCTGCCCGAGCGTGGAACATCCTGGCTCGCTTGTTTGCTAACCGCTCGCGAGCCCGAGTGATGCAACTCAAGGAAGACATCGCTCTTTCGACCCTTGGGTCCCCATCTGTTTTGGCCTACCTTCGATCCATCAAAACCAAGGCCGATGAATTAGTTTCCATTGATTTTCCCATGGCTGAGGAGGATCTCATTCTTCAGGTTCTTACGGGTCTCGGTCCAGTTTATCGCGACATCGCTGGGCAGATTCGTGCCCGTGAACGTCCTATTTCTTTTGAGGATCTTCATGATGTCCTCGGCTCACATGAAACTTACCTACGTCGTATGGAGGCTGTTCAAACCTCTCTCATTGCCACTGCCAATCAGGCCATTCCGGGGCAGCGTTTCAACTCTTTTGACAACCAGCACTCCTCTCAGTGTTCAGGCAATACGGGAGGCAATTCGCGTAATGGTCGCGGTCGCCAAAATCAAGGAAACCGCAACAACCACCGCTCTCAAATAGGGAATGGTGCTCCTCGCAACAATTCGGTTCAATGCTATTGTGGGGCTTTTGGTCACTCGGTTCGCCAATGTCGCAAAATCACCATCACGGCCAATTCGGCCTCTACCTCTCCTCGGTCTGCTGAAAATTCTTCTTGGCTAATAGACTCCGGTGCGTCCCACCGCCTCACCTCGGATCTTGCCAACCTCAACAAGCACTCCGAATATGATGGCATGGATGAGGTCGCTATTGTTGATGACTCAGGTTTGCACATTTCACATATTGGAAATTCTTCCTTACCTTTTCCTCGTCGCACATTCAATATTTCAAATATGCTATGTGTTCCGAAAGCACGCAGGAATCTTATCTGGGTTCATCAATTCTCTAAGGATAATAATGTTTTAATAGTAATATCCTACTTATTTTTTTGTGATGGACCGAATCACGGGGGCGACTATAACTCGCGGCACATGTGAGAATGGTACTTATCCCTTGCAGGTTCCCTCTCGGTTACAACCGTGTGCGCACCTTGGCGAGAGAACAAGCTTGCAAGTTTGGCATCAGCGACTTGGGCATCCGTCGCTTAGAATTAGTTCTTCCGTTGTTAATTCTTTTAAACTTCCTGTTCTTTCCAATAGCACTAAGGATTTTAATTTTTGTAATTCTTCCAATATCAATAAAAGTGCGCAGATGCCGTTTCATTCTACATCACTTTTGAGTACTGGTTGCTTACAATATATTTACACGGATGTTTGGGGCCCTGCTCCCATTTCGTCTATTGATGGTCATCGATATTATGTCTTGTTTGTGGATCATTTTACTAAGTACATGTGGTTGTATCCGCTGCATCAAAAATCTCAAATCTCCAGAATGACGTGCTGCAATGTCCGAGGAGTTCAATGCTCTCCTTCGACATGGCACTTGGGAATTAGTCCCGGCTTCTACTGCTCAAAATATTGTTGGGTGCAAATGGGTTTTCAAGGTGAAGCTCAAGTCGGATGGGTCGGTTGATCGCTTCAAAGCTCGCCTTGTTGCAAAGGGGTTTCATCAACGGCCTGGCATTGACTATTCTGAGACATTTAGTCTAGTGGTCAAGCCCGTTACGATTCGCACTGTCTTGTCCATAGCTCTCATGCATGACTGGCCGATTTGCCAATTGGATATAAGCAATGCATTTCTCCATGGTCACCTTTCGGAGGAAGTTTTTACAGCTCAACCACCGGATTTTGTTGACTCTACTCTTCCTCATCATGTATGTCGCCTACGCAAGTCCATCTATGGCCTTAAACAGCCCCCCGTGCGTGGTATAATACCCTGCGTCAAGCACTTCTCGACAATGGTTTTCGGCAATCCAAATCTGATCATTCACTTTTTATCTTCCATCGGGGCTCGACACACCTCTTTGTCTTGGTCTATGTTGATGACCTTCTTATCATGGGTTCTGATCCACAGTTGATCGTGTCAATTATTCGTGCTCTCGGCTCTAAGTTTGCACTTAAGGATCTTGGTCCCCTATCATACTTCCTCGGTGTTGAGGCTATTCCATACCGTGAAGGCTTGTTCCTTTCGCAACACAAATATATTGCTGAAATCCTCGCTCGCCATCACATGGATGGAGCTAAACCTATTGCCACGCCGATGCTTGCTGCCGTTGATATCTCCTCCGCTGATCCTCATGATCCGACGGAATACCGCCAGGCTGTTGGTACTCTCCAATACCTCTCGCTTACCCGTCCGGATATTGCATTCACGGTTAATCGCTTAGCTCAACACATGGTTCAACCCACGACTGATCATTGGGCTGCCATCAAGCGTCTTCTTCGATACTTAAAAGGTACCATTGATCACGGTATTCTTTTGCGTCGTGGTTCCTCTTCGGCTTTGCGTGCTTACTCGCTGATCATGCGGGTAATCAACTGGATTCCACTTCCACCTCGGCTTTCGTTATTTTTCTTGGCCCAAACCCCATTGCTTGGAGTTCTCGCAAACAAAAGGCTGTCGCACGTTCGTCGACAGAGGCCGAGTATCGTGCCCTTGGAACCACTGCCTCTGAAGTCCGTTGGATTCAGAATTTGTTGAGTGAGATGTCTTTCACTCTTCGCAATCCGCCTACGATCTTTTGTGATAACATTGGAGCTACGCACCTTTCGCTTCATCCTGTTATGCATTCCCGCATGAAGCATATTTCCATTGATGTCCATTTCGTGCGTGACCTTGTTGCCAAAGGGTTCTTGACTGTTTCTCACATAAGTACGCACGATCAACTCGCGGACCTGTTGACTAAACCACTCTCCTGATCCCGGTTCCAATTGCTTCGTTCAAAAATTGCTGTTGTCGATGGAACGCAACTTTTGCAGGGGCGTATTAGCACACACTGATATCTCGCACATATATATTCCATAATATCTCTTTGTATCTTTTATTTTTGCTTGTCTTATTTTCTTCCTTGTATATAGGATCCTTTTTCCTTAGATAAGTTTGGTACATACCTTTATATATAAACGTTCTGCTCATTATTGAATATACAAAGAATATTATTCTTTAGCTATGTGTTTCACTTATAAGGATTACCAATATAAAAAAGGGTCTTCTCGCAAATCTCTCAGTTGAACATCTGTGTGCAGCTACATCTACTGAATTCATTTCAAATAAAGAAGAGTACTCCCCAATCATAGAGACTTTGGACGATCTAGTGAACCACTCATTACCATTACCATTATCAACTGCATAAAAATCCTCCAGACTTCTTTTTTTTCATATTTGTTCTTCTTTGTTGTCTGACTATATATATGCAAAAGCTTGAATTGTATAAATATACTACATATACGGATATTGTTTTTGAACTATGTATGTCTTAAAAATCGATACAAGTTTAAGATAATTAATTAAATAACTGGCATGCAATGCTTAGACCTAATATAAAGACAATAACACTATAACATTTTACTAAATGCTACCACTGAGTAAAATTAAAAGACAGATCATACTGTAGACATTATCTTGTGCATCTTCGTCCAAAATGTATTGAAATATTGTGCCACACACATGTTGCTATATGAAAATTAGAAACATCAATTCACATCAATTCACAATTATTTTTCTAGCTAGTTCTAGAAATCATTTAACAAATCTGTATCGTTTCTTACCTTCAATTGATATATAATAATTTGTACTCAGGAATTAGGGAGCGGGAGAATAATTAATTACAAGTGAAAGACAAAATCTTAAAAATAAAATATGATACGCGCCTTTCTCTTGATGCGAAACAGCAAAAGCAGAAGGTTGACTAACAATATTTTGGTCATTAAAGAATTCAAATCAATAAAGAACAACAAACTACATGACAACGGGAAAAGGAGGAAAAGAAAAGTTGGATTTTAGAAGGATATATTTGGTATTAAGACTTAAGACCAAAGATATTCTAAGTTGATTCTATATGGCCCAGTACCAAAAATTTCTTCACAGGTTCCGCGTTCGTGTCGAAAAGTCAGGCTAAATTAATTATTCCAAACTTGTTTAAAATATGAAGAATAAGTTTGGGTTGGGTTGTGTACTTGTGTGGTATGACTTATGACAATATTTTAATGCTTAATATAATTTTAAACCATATTACTCGTGGATTTTGTTTTTTATTGGCAAACGACAGATTTATTACTCGTGAATTGACATCGGCTGAGTTAATAACAACGGCATTTAAAATATACCTCAATCCTACAGTTGTACTAAGATTTAACGTTTGAAAATTGTTTCAAAAACATCTTTTAATTCAAAGAAATTTGTAGAATCGAATCCCCCCTCTCTTTTGTACTTTTGAATTGACTTTGTGTATATATAGTTGGAGTATCCCTTTGTACTTTCCCGTTCGTTCAATTAATTTTTTTCGCTGATAAAAAAATAAAAAATTCAAAAGATATTTTATTTTATCTGATCAAATAATTAGGTTCTCTTTTTTGTACTGCAGTATTACTAGAAGGATCTCGATATCAAAAGTTATTTTCTTCATGTTTTCATAGTTTTTAAAGGCCGTTTTTGTAATCTAATTTGAGCAAATAACTCGAGAAAAAATTCGATCAAGTTGTCAAGTATAAGTAAACAAGAGTTGAATACTCATACCCTACACGATATATAATGTTTTTGAAGTAAGAAATTACATGAAAGTCAACAGAAAAGACTGCGAGTGTTAGTGGATGTTGAAGGAAGCCGCAAAAGAAATAAAAAGTATCATTAAGTTAAAATATCATGCATGCACTAATAAAAAGCAAAAGTTTGCCTGTGTGTGGTTGGATTCACTTCATAATCACAGCATTCAAATATATGGCACACTTTTTCAGCAAATTATAGGTCTTCTTGTTCCCATTGGTTCCATGTATACAAAGAGAGTTAACCATGCTATACTTTTGTGATTAAAGTGCTAATAGTTCGGTATGTTGTCCAATTTATTTGATTAGTTTTTTCCCCTAAATTGTCCTTACACACACACACACATAATTCAACGTACACACACAGAATGTATGAATTCCTTTATGTAAAAGGAAAAATAAAAATTGAACTTCTCTCGTACTTATAATTTTGGAAAATGAATTTAATCAATTAAGTTTTGTTTTCTACAATAATCCATCATGGTATCTAAACATGTAATTTGCATTATTAAAGGAAGATGCTTATATTCCGGCATTTGATCTAACGTATGGAACAAACTTTTTGTTGCAAACTGTCCTTAAATCTGTAGAATGGACGAATCTCTATATTCTTAAGAAATATTTTCAACCTCTCCCGCAACTATTAAAGATGAGAGGAATCATTATATTATCTAAATATATAATTTGCACTATAAAAAAATTTGGATGCTGTCACCGCTTGCACTCAGTATCTGGTAACTTATACAAAAATACTTAACAATTAATTTGATGTTAACTCATGATATAATCTAATAACATGGTGATAACGTACTTATTCAGTTCCTCTGTGCCTTTTCTAATTTTAACTTCCTTTGTGTGTATTACATAGACACAGACTAACTTACCCATATATGTATATATATATATAGGGTTTTTGGCAATTTACCTCCATGTGTTATATCAAATTGGCAAATTACCCCCCGTGAAAAATAAATAGACAAATTACCTCCCTGTGATTTTAAGAATTGGCAAACCACCTCCCTGAAACCTTTTTAGTTTATTTTTTATACTTAATGACCCAAATACCCTTGTTATTTTTAATATTTTATTTTCTATAATTTCAAATTTAATTATAACCTTTCTTTAAAAGATTATAAGTAAAACTATGAAGAATATTATAAAATATACATATTACGAAATCAAAATTTATTTTTGAATTTTCGTTTTAAATTTTGCACTTTTGAACAAATTAAATTATTAAACCAACAATTACATGATTTTTTTGAGAAATAAAGGGCATTTGTCTTTTTTGGCCTAAAAAACCATTATTGCTCTCAAATTTGAGCAAGTGAACTACACCTCCCCATATAAAGAGGTAATTTGCCAATTCTTTAAATCACAGGGGGTATTTTGCCTATTTATTTTTCACAACGAGGTAATTTGCCAAATTAGCATAACACAGGGAGGAATTATTCCAAATAGTACATACAAATAATATATCATGTGCAACCACCTTAATGATACGATGTCGATACAACTACAGTTCAAATTTCACTATCACCATACTTAAGTTTTCACACTGTTTACTTTCGTTTCTATGATACTTGAATAATTTAATTATGATCTAATTAATAAAAAGCATGAAGAACCTTCTATTACGAAGTCAATAATTGCATATTCATAATGTTTAATTGTGTTATTTTTTCACAATTATTTTGTCGTTTGGCTGAATTTGATTTGCATTTTGTTCCGTATGAAGAATTTATTTCAAGGCCACGTTATCATTTATCAATTGCTAAATTCAATTTATTGTCTTTAACAGTTTATCTAATTTATCTGACTCGCGATTTCATATATACTGTAGCCCTCAGGGATGGCTTTTTTGACAAAGTTGACTAGCAAAAGGTTTGAAATGTGAGAAGAGGGAGAATTCATATATATATATATATATATATATATAATTGATCTGAAATCAACAGAGAGCAAGTACTTTGCCGACATTTATAAGCGCCGTATCAATTATTATGTCTAGACCTGCATCTCATACCGAAAAAACCGCAATTGTTGGTCTTTTATGCTCTCATTTTATCAAATTTTCTGATATATATATATATATATATATATATATATATATATATATATATATATATATATATAGTATTTTAAAAGGCGTTGGGCGTAAGGCGAGGTGTTTTGTGGATCTAGAGGCGGGCGTAAGTCCCGTGGCGTTGGGCGTAAGCCTCACATATTTTGATATTTAATTCATTAAAATTATATATTTATGATAAAAAGTAGAGACTAGAATTATGAATATAAAGAATAAGTTAAGATATACATGAAATAAGTAAAAATAATATTTGTGCCAATACAAAAGTCGAAAAAATATTAAAAATATCATCATACTTTACATATTGTATAAATTTCATATCAGCCCATCCTTAGACAACACTACATAAATAACGAAAAAAAAACCCACAAAATATGATCATAAAACTAATTTGAAAAGGAAGACGACTTTCAGATTTAGAGAATAATTTAGCAAGAATATCAAATATGTTCTAATAGACTTGTTAGATTTCGCCAAATATATATTTTGAAAGCAAAGTAAAGAAGAAACTCTATAAATAAGTGAACAAAATTAACCTTATTTGTTATCTTTCTCAGACGTAAGCCCAACAACTTGGAACGCAAAAAGCGTAATTTCTAACCTTGGGCGCAAGCCCTAAATCATGGGGCGTAAGCCCCGTGAAGGTTAAGCCCCAAAGGACCGCCTCGAGGCGTTTTAGGGTCAAAAATGTCCCGGGCTAGCCCTGGGCGAGCTCCGGGCAAGTTTTTTTAAACATATATATATATATATATACATACATATATGTCGTATGTGATTAATTTCTTCTGGTCCGAAAATATATTTGTCACATATACATCGCAGATCAAAGAATGGTACAAATAACTAAAATTCATATTCAACCCATGGAAATATTAAAATGCTCCTTTAATTTCAACGTCTTAAATTTTATAGACAAGTTAGCTGGTAATTATGCTACATATCATAATCTTCTGACGAGCACGGAAAAATTCAGGTCTCATTATCAAATAATTATGTCCGAAAGTAAAATAAAATTAAGACTAGAGTATCAATGTTTAAATTGATTTAATATAAATTTTCAAGTTTCAACAACATTAGTGTAATTCAACTGCTTGATATACTCTTATTTCACGCTATTGATTGTGAAGTGATATTCCTATTTATTTTTGTCAATTGTAGTCCAAACCACGTAATTCTTATATACTGCATTTCTTTAGTACTCTATTCCTGTATGCATTAAATATTATATCAGTACGAAAGTAAACATTAAAAAATATATAGTAAACTCTTTCGTCTAAACGACAATTGCAAGTCGTATGATGGAATATTTACGAGTTACATTCTAGCATTTTGAAGATTTTGGCAGTTAGAAATCATAGATTAATCCCTATTGCATATCATTTAGAAACTGCCGACTATGTCCAAACGCGAAATGATGTTGAATATTGTGAACACGCACAAGACTTTGCATTACTTAAGAAAAAATTAAGTGTGGATAGAAAGGGGGAATCGACAATCTTGAACTATGTCCGAGAGACAAGAATCAACTAAATTCTCACAATCATGCAAAAGTCAGTTGACTGTATATATCTCTTATCTTATCAATAAGAAGATTCGTAAAGTAATTGACGCCCGATCATAAGTGATAAGACTAATCATTTCCATATTGGAGATTGTCATGTGGGGTGTATATATATATATATATATATATATATATGCCTAAATTAGGTAAAAAAAAAGTTGAAGATTGGAGATAACTCTAGTAGTGCTGAATTAATCTTTCTTAGGCAGATCCAGCTAGAATAACAAAGTATTTGAAATCACTACAAGAACGGTCAAATTGAAAAGAGAAGCTAGTAACTGAACAAAAGAAAGTTTCTAAGAAGGATTATAAACAGTAATAAATCCGTTAGTTCTTAAGGCGTAAAGATATTCAGGAAGCGAATTATCATTTCTAAGATTAGCAACAGATTTATCTTTATTTTCTAATACAAATAAAACATGCAGAAATTAAAGAGAGAAAAAAAATAACAAAAGGAGCCAAATCTGGCACCACAAATCAGAGAATTCTTATCTAATATATTTTCTTAAGATTGTCTTTATGTAAGCTAAGAATTCTATCATTTTTATGATATGGAAAGATCTCTTGTAATTTATCTTGTTATGGATTGATTTATTGTTTGATTATTCCGATCTCGTCTAATATTTATATGGCTGATAAATTTAAGAAAGTATTTGTGTAAAAATTTGCTTTTCAAGAAGATTCATATAAAACATAAGTGCATTCCTAAAATTAAGGGATATAGATTGGTACAATCAGGTGATCAGATATTGCAACAATTGCACAAGTTGGTGCGAGAATGGACGAGAAGATCTTGTGCATATAAAATAAAGTGTTGATTAGTAGTGTCGTTCAACTTTGAGAATATTATGTTTTTATATTATGTTAGAGGTTCGAGTTTTTTTTTAGCTAGTGAAGATGTTCAAGTTTTAGTTTATTTGAATTTTTATATTGAGTGGAGGTTTGATTTTGCGGAGTTTATGTTTCACATATATAGTGAGTTATGGACTGCAGGGTTCAAATGGAATAGAGTGGTAAAGAGCGGTCATAGGTATTTAACAATTAGAGGGAGTTTAAGTGTTTGAGTAATCGCGTAGGAATGTAAATCATTAATCATATTGAAAGAGTTCTGAATCTATAGGCAAAAGTCTCCTAGACTAGGGCAGTTGTTCCAAACCACATAAAGACCTTGGTTCTTTGTTTATTTACTACTTTCCGTATCTGTTGCAAAAAGGCTTCCTTACTTCAGTAGTAATTGTGTTTTCAGAGTATATAAATAAATAAATCACTGAAGTTTTTCAGTTGTTTTGAAACTCTACTTTTACTGGACCAAATTAAGTAATCTGGTGCAACGTGCTTATAATTACTGTCCTCGTTATTATTCCAACTACTACTTTGTGTTTCAACTAAACTGTGTCACTGTTGAAACTTAACTTGATCTGAAGTAAATATCTTAGATTAACAATAAATTTTTATGTATTTGATATATCAATCGTAGCACCAAAATATTCGGATTTGAGACCCCATAGAAGGTCACCACAGAAAGTCGAGCAAATTTGCTTAGAAAAAAAAATACCATAGTAAAAAATTTCCTCTTGAATTGATAGATTTTAAGTCACACAACGGAAGACGCCAAACAATAATTTCCAGTCAAAAGTGACACCTTCAATACCTTTTGGACGTTACATTATTCTTCTCTTGCTTTTCTTTCCTTTGGAAAAAATTGGACGAAATTCGTATGAAATTCCTCCAAGTATGAACCTACTACAATAGTGTCTAAACATATATTATTTTTCTCTTTAGTAGCTAAACTCAACAATCAATGTTATAGTATAAACTTCCACTGCAATTATTTATTGTATAATTCCTTTTTTCTGATTAATCCTAAGTATGTCAATATGAAATATGATCACCACGATCATGTCCAAAGGGGGTCCCAAGACGCTCCCAAAGTGCCTTCGTCCAAAAACATAGTGGCGTTCTCATCGTAATACGGCTCTGTTAAGTCTTGTGTGAAATCTACTTGTTGATCATTTTGTGTTGCCATATGCTTGCAAATTAGTTCTAGCAAACTGGAATTCTGGCATTGCATGTTCAACACTTCCGCCTGCGCCTTGGCGAGTTCGGCTTGAAGTTCACTAATTTGCTTCTGGAGTTGGCAAATGGTGCCAGCACAGCCATAGACTGGATCCCTTAGCCTAGAATTGGCTTCATAAACCATGCTGTTAACTGCATCCGCTCTTTGAGATTCTGGAAGTTCCTGAAGTATAATTAATGTTGCATGGATTAGAATCCGATACCGTATCAAATTTTGAATATTTAAGCAAAAGTTTATATATTAGTGTTTTTTCGCATAATAAACGTCAAGAATTGGAACTGATATTGAAGAGTTATGGAGCTTCATGCATATAACTTAAATAATGTCATTAATAGTTTTTTTTTTTCAGTGCAGGACTATGACATGAAAACAGTTATCTAATTGTTGCGCCTAATTTTTCTCCTCGTTTCCTTTTCTTAGGAATGGTTTGGTAGCTAATACTGTGTGGGTTGTAAAAATATTGTTCGGCAAATATATATGTCATTTTTAATTAGGTGCCTATTGCCTAGCTACTACCATTGACCTTCACAAATATGGAACATCCCTTTCAACCTTGAAGGGTGTCTTTTAGTAGTTTATCATTGACAGGGAATTTAGGCTAGAAATCTGAAGTCGGGAAGAAAAGGGTGTCTTTTAGTAGTTTATCATTGACAGGGAATTTAGGCTAGAAATCTGAAGTCGGGAAGAATAAATGAACAATAAAGAAATTCCAACAACCTCGCAACTATATTCATTATTTAAATGTGAATACAAGGATATAGTGTTTACTAATTAAAGTGTGAATGATCCCACACTAGTGCGACGAATATAACTAGAATATATTTATCACTTTCTTTCTTTTGTTGCCTTAACTTTTTTTAATCAAACATGAAAAGAAACTTATCAAATCCCTCTGTGTACCATGTCATTATACGCTATTTCCACCTTACTCATGCATAATTTCTCGTAAAAGAAGCAAGATTTAGATCCACCTAATTAACTTGCATAGTGTCACGATTGAACTAACTAAGTATAGTGTTGTTGAATTTAAGATTTTACCTGCAACAACTTGATAATGTTGCTAGCTCCGAATACTCGATGGGCAATGGTGAACTTGAGTGGTTCCGTTGGCGGAAAATAAGGTGCTAGGACGCATTTATCGACGCAGCGGCGGCGGAGGATCTTGCAGGCAGCACATGGACTCATAATGATAACCGGCGTCGGAGATGATGGAGTGGAATTAGACAAGGAGGAGGCCGGAGAAGCCTCCATGGCGGTGGTGTTGTCGCTGTATGCCATTATGATTTATGAGATATCTTGAGGAAACAGGAGGAATATATGTACTTTTATTTTATTTTATTTTATTTTGGTGATGCTCACACTTAATGAGAAAAGAGGAAAAGTGAGTATATATAGATGATTGGGGAGGGGGGTAGTTGTGTTTGTTGAGTTATCTATGCCTTTACATGTTCATCTTGTTACCCTACAAAGAAAAATGAAGAAAAATAAAATATCGGATTTCGTCATGCAAGTCTTGAGTCAATGCTACTTGAGTTACTATTTTGCTATTTTTTTAATGACGTCAATATGTTTTCATAGTAAGCAACCAATACTTATTAAAAAAATACAAAGAGCTAAAATCTTTCATGAGAATTAATAGATTAAAACAAAAGAAAATTTTAATATTAGTTTTTGTAGAATTGATAGGGGAAGATCGCCGTAAAAAAGGAAAAAAGAAATACAGAACAGTAAATAATTATGAGCAAACGGATCGACATCTTGCATGGATCTTTTCTAATTGTAATTCGTAAATTATTAAAAAATTAATAATCCATCAGGATTGTCGTAGCTGTAATAAAAATGGGTATACAAGATGATATAAACTTATTAATTTTGACTCTACGTAAAAGCTTGGAATATACAACCCGCGGGCGTACACAAAGTTTTAGATCATTAGCGTAGTGCTTTATTGTCTACCACAGACCATAGAAAATTTCCATGCAACTTAAATAGCAACATTTACTTTAAACTCTAATTCAAAGGTGAAAAAGATCACACTATATACTAATCAACTAGAGAAAGTGACAAAAAATCAAGTTTAAAGCCTAATTAACTAGCTGGATCTTAATTTCCACAAGGAAAAGGAGAAAAACTTAATGCTAGCATTTAAGTTTTTTGTTATGAAATATGAACGAAGAAAAAGAAAGACATGCCATTGCCAGTTGAAAAGGTAGACCAGCTAACATTAATGTCTAGAAAAGTGATTCACGTATTATATAACGAGACAGCATTTTCGAACTTATACACATTCGGAAACAAATTTGTATTATTACCAAAGATGTTTATCTGCGTCTTTAGATAGACTTGTCTTTGGAAATTGCTACCAATTAAAGATGTTTATATATGTACGTGTTTAGATCGACTTGTCGTGATTAGCTACCTGACTGGCTGGGGCTTTGTCCTATCACGTTTAGTTTCATATACTCCAAGGAAAAGGAAAAAACAAAAACGTGATATTTGGAACATTTTATCTCATTTTTCTTGAAAAAACAAGTATGTACAACTTGGTCAACAATTCCATAATTAGATGTATAGACTACTTTTCGTTTATTTGGGTTTTTCTAAAGAATATTATATACATACACACATATATACACACAGACCGGAAAAAACCTGCACAAAACTCCATTATCGCTTGATATATTGTGCACATAGTCCTTCTTTGTCGAACTCCGTTAGAAACACTATGAGACTGAACTTGATTTTTATGTACACTTTTTGTTTGAAAAGTCTACTTCTGTTTCGAAAATTTAAAATTAAAATATTTTTAATATATTTAGATATGTATATATATATAGATAAATTAAAGTACGAGCAATATCGTCATTTAATAAAATAGATTAATGGAGTTACTTGAATAGAGAGAACTTTGCAGTGTATCTGAGACCACCAAGAGAGTTTAAATACTTACTAATTAGAGTGGAATAAGAGAGTTTTTTGCGCAGGTTTTCAAAATCGCGTATAAGTTTTAGCTTAATATCCCTATATGGCTTTTTAGACGAGATATCCTTTAATTTGGTGTCAGAGCAATAGCCAAAGTGTCAAAAACCACAACGAATAATTGTAAAGTTAAGAAGAAGTTTGAGTTAGGATCTCATAGTTGCTTGATCATGAAAGAGTTCCTTATTTATATTGTACGAAAGTTAAGATCTCTACTTGCGCTAGAAAATATTTGTTAGGAGTGAATACTTATTTAATGTCTTTTGTATACGTACCAGTTTAAAGTTTAATTAACTTTCCTGAAATTTTGGTGTTTAAAGTTTGTGTTCATAGTTTTGTCATGTTATTTTTAAAGTTAAGAAATTAAACAAACGGTATATAGTTATCACCACCAACCTAAACACATAAGAAATTGTTGCCACAAAGCTTAGTCAAAATACATCATAAATGCTAAATTTCCTCTCAGAAATATATATATATATATATGAATTACGTGTTGCAAAACCTATCATTGAATCTGCATAACCTGTAATAAATAATATATGACATTAGTTTAGTGGCTCCATTTGTTACTTACTTTTTACAACTGCCCACTACTTTCATAATTAATTAATATTTTTCCCAAGTTTTACGCGCGAGATAAACTACGTACCGGACTGGTACTAGCTAAGTCCTTATAAAAAGAAAAATGTATAGTTTTAGAAAAATATACTAGTGACGATCGACCACATTATCTAGCACGAAAAATAAAACCTAAAACTTTAAAGCTATTGTATAAACATATATTTGTGATATATGCATCAATTAACGTATTAGGTACTCATCATCAGTATCATCAAGGCCCGAAAAAACTAGCAAACAATATCTCGACACTTTATTCGCCTCAATCCAAAGTTTGGGACTTTGACATGACTATCTCAAAGTTAGTGAATCAACTCTTAAAGTAAAGACTAATGCAAATCAAGCCCTTGTGTGGGAGTATTGTAAGGGTCACATACGTACATATATATACTTCTATATATTATATAAGGTTGAGATAACGAATGTGGGTTTTCAGCTAGTAATATAATTATTTGTTATTGTTAAGAGGCAAAAACCACTGCAAATATATATATATATATATATATATATATATATATATATATATATATATATATATATATATATATATATAATGGGCGAAAAACCCTTTATGTTTAGCGTATGTTAGAAAAACACCTACGTGATGGATAAATAAGCAAAAAGCCTCGTGCACAAAATAAGAGGGGATTATTTTTGCCCCCTTTTTTTGTTTTTTTCTTTCAACTTATGCAAAATACATAAGTTTTTTGCCTATTATTTTTTCAAAGAGAGTTTTCTATTTTCGCCTATTTTGTATAACACATGAGTGTATATTTCTTCTTTTTACCAAATGTCAATAGTTATAACATCAATCACGACATATCCACATTTTCCATTGACTATAAAAACTGAAATATAATATTTCTCGCTCAAGTGATTTATATGAGTAAAACATTGAAAATGATCGTGGCTTGGCTTCTTGCTTTATTTTCATGAGACTTTGAACTAACATTTTACTTGTCCGAGAAGTTTAAGTTTTTCTTAGTCATTAGTCATTAGTGATCTACATTTCTGCGTCTTTATCACTCTTTGTATAATACATTAAGACGTACTAAAAAATAAACATGAATTCTCTATAAAAGAGAGAGTTTCGAAATATCTATCACCTTTAAGCTCAAACATGATAGTATATACACGACGCTACAGACAATCATTTGTTATTTGAATTAAAGAAACGCATAAGTCATGCAACGTAACTGATGGACATTGTAAGTATACATTGTTCACATGTGATATGAATATTAACGAACTAACACTATGTAGAAATAAAAGTAGACCACTAAAATAAATATCCGTCAAGAAAATAAGATGGGAGTTCATATCAGAACCCAAAATAAGACGTTAGGACCTTGTAAACGCATAAAGAAGAAAAAATGAAAAGAAAAATAAGGATAAATGCTTAGTATGATTCAACTTAATTTTATTAGCACGAAGCATTAGGAATATTAGTTGTATGGCAAACATAAGTTAAGCCAGATAACTACTAAAAGTTATGTTATCCTCCGCCTACTTATCTTTAATCATTTAAATCGCATGTATGAAAGTTATATGCTATATGTTATGACGTCATCAAATTGGTGTTATGATTTACGAATTAACCTCACCAGACGATACAAAATCGAGGTTGATTTCTTTGAATATATATATATATATATATATATATGGTAACTGGTAAGTCAGATCATGTTCCATAAAAACGAAAGGGCGAATTTGTGGATACTGTCGTTAATTGCATATTTATAAACTAAAGTTAGTGTCACTGCGAATAATTTTCTTTTAGATATTAATTACTATTGCACATGCAACATTATATTCCTTCCAGAATGTTAATAAATAAATTTGCCACGCCTTCATTAATGATGTATAATAAAGGACCAACTAATATTTTGCAGTACCTATAGTCTTTAACGATAAAACTCAACTTTAATTAATTAATGATGGTCGAGGAATACCACGTGGACTAAGTATGTTGCCGTCCGGCCGACTTTTCACCGATGAACAGCGACTCTTAAGATTTTAAGCCACGACTGTACAAGCACGTTTTCCAATGAACGATCTTCACGTGTCGACTGAGGATAAGGTTGTTAAGGTATCGCTGAGGCTCGTGCATAACGTGAATGCGACTTCAGGTTGAAATCTCCATATAAAGAAATATTCCTCCTTTTTTTCAAAACAATGACTTTCTGTTTTCTTATTTATTTACATGCATGCTAAGTAGTGTATTTTTCTCCTAATTAGTTGAAAAAGTGGTCAAGCATGGATGATGTAGCACTCAAAAGCGGACCAAGGTATATGCTAAAATCGGACCAAAGTTGATAATTGAAAGCTTTTTTCCGTTAACTTAGTTGAGGCCTTGTTTGAACTGGACTGTGATGCTCTAATAATTATACAAATATATGGAATGTATGACATGCACTCCCCAAATATGAAAATTATTATGGAATGTTAAATTGGACACCTCAAATAAATACAATTAAATTTGTGATGTGCGTAAGACATGCATTAACATGTCCGAAAATTATAAAGAAGAAATATCTAATTAGTTAGAGGGTGTTATATATATGCGTAAGACGGGATGTTTCTGCATAGAGGTAAAGATGGTGTAAGCCCCGTATATATTTATATCAATTTTGTTCTAATATTAATATAATACATTAAAAAGAAAAAAAAATCAAAAACGATAAAAATGAGATAAATTATTTTTGAAATATGTTAAAAAAAATATCTGTTATCAATATTAAGTTAAAGAAGCACAACGAAAACTTATTCACATCTATAACTTCACACGTCATCTCACAACGATATATTCCCTTAGTGCCTCAATGTGTTTCACATATTAGGAAATTAATTTAATTGAATTTCTCTCTTATTTCCCAAATAGAAAAATCTAAACAAACTCAACAGGGATTAACTTTAATCTTATTGCAAAACTTAAGGAAAATGAAATGTTTAATTCCAAAATGCCATTTATGAAATTAATAATTGCACAATCTGAAATGACTAGTGATTTTAATTAATAAATAATCAATTAATTGTATTAACCACTTATGCGAAGATATATCTAATCAGTCGAATTTCTTGATTAAATAAGTAAATTAATTAATCTAAGAAATTATATTTATTACAATATAACACAATATTGTTTACGTTCCGACATAATTCGTACAAGTGACATAAACGTAGGGGGAGAAGATGGACCAATAACCTAGAGCTCCACTCTCCCAAATCAATCCCATAACTCTCATAATTTGTACAAGTGACTGAAATGAAAGTACGTTGATATAATCGTTTTCAATTTTACTTATCCTAGTTATTACGATCCGATATCTAACTAGTAAATTGCATATTCGTATTAATCGCATCTTTTATCATTGATTCTATTAGCATAAAATATTTTTGACCATATCCATAATTACACTGCGAACTGAATGCTCAGATAAAAACTACTACTTATAACACGGAAAACATATAATTCCAAATTACATGCAGTACACCTACATTCTCAGTTGCTTACCATAGTCCCTAAAAGATATGATGCTAGATGTTATGGGATCTGAAAGCATCACGATGCTTAAGTCAAAAGACAGTTCGTGACAAACACGAATCTAAGAAAGATGATGGATTGAGATCAACATTTTCATAATCATCAATTTGATGATTTTTTAAAGAGAAGACATTTTCAAATTTTTCTTTATTTGTCTTGCTATTGTCCTCCATACAAACTACTTGTATAAGAATCTAAGCACGTAGATGTGACTACATCAACTAATTTGGAATGACCTTCCTATTCAGTTATGCGGATATACTACATTCACAACTTAGTCAATTTATAAATTACCGAACTATATATACCAACGCCGTTGATCATTTGTTATTATCCACTAGACTCAATAATCATCTCTCTTGTACATAACAACTTATGTGTTGAATATTAAGTTTCATGATTCATTGGTCAAGGATTTTCAAAACCTAATTAAATAATATCAGCTACATTTACTATAGATGCGAGTTATTGACAATATATTTTTTAAAAATCAATAAATTGTAAGAAGTTATTTTCAAAAGTATGAATGAATCTATATTTATTTTTAAGCCTGTCTCGGAAAAGTTCAAAATGAGTTTTTAAGAACATTAATGGACAAAAAAATAGGTGATGATTTATCTCAAAAAAATAAATAAAAAATAGGTGATGATACACATGATGAGAACCGCGTTCAACATGTTTTGAACAAGATGAATCCTGTTTTCTACTATTCTAATGTTAAGTAAAATGTTAAATTATATCTCCAAAACCTCAATTTACTTTTTCATTGACCCAATTAGAGTTTAAACTAGTCTACCGATGTTGTGGATTTGATCAATATTCAAAAATTTGAATTTCAAGTCCGAATAAATTAAATTGATTTTGACTACAAACAAAAAATAGTGTTTTAATTGTAAGAACATAACATATTAAATGTCCATTTTAAAATTTATTTGATGTGTGACATATATATGTTTTGCGCTAATTAATAATTCATAAAGATTATAAACATAGGGAGCTTATGGCAAATAATTCTTTGTGGCTATACTTCTGGTGCTTTTGAAACGTGACCCCACCAGTCCACCACTCCCTTATTCTTTTTCCTTTTGTCTATTAATTTTTGTAATGACCAAAATATCCTTATAGATAACGATTTCATTTTAAACATATATTTTCTCTATATTCTTTACGCAATTTAAAGTAAACAAATAAAAGGTATATATAGTTATTTTAAGAGAACAATACTTTAAAAATTAACTTTTATAGTTTTTGTATTTTCTTTTGGTATTAAGTATAATAACAAAAGATATATAACTTTAAGAAAAACTATATACATGTTTAATTCTAAGGGGAAAGTTGATTCCAGTACTATTAGTTCTTCCCTAACTAACATCATTAAGGATTTGTTTGAAAACACACACACAAACACGCGCGCGAACACACACACATATATAAAATTAAGGGATAAAAGCATCGAACCTCTTATACAATATTCCATGTTGCACTTTGTCTCCTATCTTTTTCTTTTTTTTTTTTTTTTTTTTTTTTTTTTTTTTTTTGTAACTTGCCCTATGTACTATCAATAAATAAGTCCTTCGCCCCCTCATCGGTTGACAGGTGTAATTTTTTCACCGAAAAGTTTATTTTTGCCAGAATTTGAAACGCGGATATGAGGGTTTATCACGATTTAACCCCAAATTCAATTGATTGCCCCTTTTCACTTTAATTTTTGTTATATTTTCTTAATTTTCAAACCTTAATTTTTGATAATTAGTTTTGGGTTTGAAAATTAGGAAAATGTACAAAAAATCGAAGGAGAAATAGGGCATTTTATTGAATTTGAGGTTAAATTGTAAGGAACCCCCATGTTCACGTTTCAAATTTCAAAGAAAATAAAATTTCCGGCCAAAAAATTCCATCAAATTGTTGACCAGAGGGCAAAGTGCTTATTTCTCTATAGGACGGAGTCAAGATGCCAAGAAAAATGATATGATCAAAGTGCAACAGGGGTATAGTACAAAAGATTTGATGTTTTTTTATCTCTAAAATTGAATAAAGGAAATGTAAAAGGACAAAAAAAACCGTCATAAAAGATTATGCTGATGAATAAAGAAATAGAGAGAAGAGCATTTTTGAGTTTCGACAATGACCTGCAAAAGCCAACAACACAAATGTTGCAGAGTCATCAAGCCATCCCACTACACCAAATAATGACATCCAAGCCACTCCACCAAGTAATGATCTCCAAGCCACTCCATCACATGGGGTGCAACGAAGGTTACACCTCAATAATTCGAATTCTAGATTCCGAATTTTAACTCCGGAATAATACTAGAGCTTGGTCCATAAATTGAAGCTTCCTCCATAAGACAAAGACATTTAAGTTTGAGAGTTAGAATTCAGATACATTTCTACCTTGTAGAAAAAAATGTTAAGAGTTTTCAGTAGACAATTAATAGTTTCATTTGAAAGTTACTACGTACTTGTACAAGTTTTTTAAAGTTGAATAATAGATAAAGTTCCAAAGTTGTTCCAAAGTTGCAAACTATTTGTAAGTCTTCTATTATTCAAATCCAGCAATTATTTTGTTGTTAAAATTATGCAATTACCTTTCTTTCAATATTTTGTCATCTTTGTCCGGTGTCACTGGCTCAATTCTAAAAATATCTATCACATTTTTTTATATATTCTGGTACACATGGTATCAGAGCGTTTGTATATTAAGGGTTAAGATACATATACATAACACAAAATTATTTTACATCTTTTCTCAAATGGGAAGATTGTCAAACTAGCATGATTCATGAGAGTTTTATACAAAATAAATTTCTGATATGTATGTATGTATTAACGTGACAATTTCATACTGACATGTGCTGTATATATATGTTTTATCGTGACCATGTTTGTGTTTTAATTTATGGTGTAGTGTCGTGTGGTTCTCAAAAATGTATTCCTGTCGTCGTACTGATTCAATATTGCATGCATTAATCGGTAAACTTTGACTCCATCAATCTATTTACATTTTCATGAAGGAAAGCTCGGAAGTGTTGGAGAATTAATCGGTAGCTGTTTCATTTTCCCCTATATGTCCACCAAATAATTAATTCAACGATGCTAGCCTCACAGTAGGGACATTGGACTGTTACACAGTCCTGAAGGAATTAAATTGCAGTAAACATCTATTAGTACTTTAGTTCTACTAAAAGACTCCCTTATATTTAAAAACTAATAGCAGACCCACTTTGAGAAATAAAATTGAACATATAGATCCACTAGGACTCTTATTTACGGTGGAAACTTGAAAGAGACCAATACCTGTAGAACTCATTTTTGTACATATCATGAAAATATATGTTGCATCAATACGTTTTCCCTTTGAAGAAAAATTTAATAGCCATATTAAAAGCAAGAACATCTACTAAATTTCAAAGTAAGTTCTCAATCAACTATTTTTTTTCAATACATGATGTCATTTGTAGTATTTATTATTTGATTAACCTGATTGATGTTTAATTCAAAAGTTATAATGTTTTTTATTTTTATTTTTGTGAAAGTTGCTTTATTTTCTTTTTAATTGTTAGTTTGTCTTACAATAACCAATAATGATGATTACTTTTTGATAGGATTATTTCAGATTTTACGTAAAGCAAAATTTTGTAATTATAAAATCTTGGAACTATGTGGTTTTATTGTTTAAACTTTGTATTGTTATTTTCAAAAGGTTAAAACAACTCATATGGTTAGTTGTGTACTCAATAAAGAATAATAAGCTTAATTATTAGTATATGACAAAAGTGGGGCTAGATTTTATAATAACAGAAATATGAGTCAAAATCTAAATATCACTTACATTGAAGCTGACTTGTAGAACCGTTGCCCATCTATGTTTAAAACTTATCAAATGTTGAGATTGGGCTGTAAACTTACAGCCTGTTAGGATGGCATTTTCCTAATTAATTCTTTTCTCTCCCGAGAAAGAAATCGCCTTAATTATTGTTAAAACTTGACCAAAATTTGTTGTAATATATTCATTTACTTTCTAGCTGGACCCAATGAAACTTCGATCCTCAGTATCTTTAGTTTCTAGAACCATATTTCTCGTATATTATCACGTTTAATTTGAGAATAATTTAATTACTAAATTAGTTTATTATAACATGAGTACGAACAAATCTGTCTGAAATACCGTTCGAACTGATTAACGTACAGGTGATTATTCAAATGCCACGCTCGGTTCATGTTTGTCAATGAGTATATTTTTTACACTTAATTATTACTGATTCTTTACTCAATTAAGATTAGACTTTTAGTGTTTCACAAGAAAATCAGGACTACTGAATCTGAAAGCATGCACGCACCAAGATAGAGCAATATGAAAACTCACTGAAAATTTTATAAATCATTCACAGGAGCATCGCTCTTACTAAAAACACGTGATTAATCAAAGAATTAAATATTCAAATATGTTGAAGTTGTATCAAGAATATTTAACACGAATAACAACACAGACTTGGAAACGTGAGAAAGTATTGAGAGACTAGTACAATCGTAATCATGTAGAGTTGTGATCTCATTTCTTTCACATAATAATTATCGCTAGAATTTACAGTTGAATTAGTTGATGATTAATCTCTTTATTGTTTGACTCAAACATATAATATTCTCTATGAATTAGATCGAGACATTGATAATTAATTAGTAATTTTTATAATGTGACAAAATTAACATATAGTAATTGTAGATTTTGTCTCTCAGAGTCTTGGTTAATTACAATTTCTTACTAAAAGTTTGTTTTTTAGCAATTAATTAATCATTCATGGATTAGAACCTTTCTAGTAGTCTTTTGTGACTATTTATCATAAAAGTTCAAGAGCATGCATGTGCTGGCCGTGTTCTCTTTTTAAGGATATATGGTTAATTTGATCATTTTCATTTTGTTAAAAATAAGCACATGTACTGTATTCTAAATATAATATAGTTTTATGGCATTATTCTTTCAAAGTTATTAATATTGAGATACCGCCGTCTTATCTAATAGACATTTTTTACAGTTTGTGCTTAGACTTCATTTTTAAACACTTATGTCCGTGTCAACATTAGACTTTGTTGCGCCTTTACTCCAGTCGATCTTCTTTGGACATCGATTTCTTTGCAGAATCTTTAATGAATTTAAATACTCATATAGTTTGTTTATTAATACAATTGAACTGAATGCAGTGACATTTTGTAATGCGATATTATTTGTATAGCAGGAAAAATATTTGTGGTCAGACTTTTATGCGAAATAGAGATTTTATCATCTTGTTACGCCTTTGATATATTGACAAATACAACCATGCGCGTCACGTTAAATATAGCCAAGTTTGTCACCACATTGTTGATGTGATGACTAAAACTCATGAATATAATTATATAATGCTGAAATTGTGAGAATACTTGATATGAAAATTAATTTACAAGTTGGTTGACAGACAATTTTTAAAGTTAAAGGGTTGAGCTAGAGGTAGAAATTCGCAAGAGCAGATGGTTGAATTGTGATAAGTACTTTAAAGTTTAGATGGTTAAATCTTAAATTTTGTCTCGTGTTGGTTAATTAAGTGCGCAAATGGCCAAAGTTGGAAGGTGAAAATGTAATTTTACTAATATATAGACGAAAACTCGGATTACTTGCATTTGTGATGTGCATACAAAGAAAGAATTTTGTATGTCTTTATATAATTGGTCAATGGGCCGCAAATATATAGTAATTTATTCAGGAATGCTATAGCATGAATAATTGTTTCATTGGAAGAAAAATTGAAATTTGAAATCTGAATATTCGTTCCTGTTTGATTATATGTATATAACACTTAATTAATTCGTAGTTTATCTGCTTAGGTTATTAATTAATATTGGCATTTGCAGGTGACCAGAACAGAAAGAGAGGTTCACCACTTGGTTTCAAGAGAAGGATATCTTGGTAAAATCATTACTATTTATGAGACTCTTGGCCAAATTAAGTAAACCTAGATTTTCATAATAAAAGGGGTCTATCTTTTGAGTGATCCAGAATGCGACCCATAAATAGATATATACCTGAATCAAATGAGGCTTCAGTCATTAACATTGAACCATGAATACCTGAATCAAATGAGGCTTCAGTCATTAACATTGAACCATGATCATACTCATTATTTATTTAAAATTTTGGTTTTATAACATGCATGTAATTATCATAACTAATTAAGGTTGTTATGTCAAACTAATACGCACTTGAGTTTTCCTTAAATTGGATTCAACTTTTTGAAATGGAAATACAAGAACACAAGTATTTCTTATTTTTCTCTATGTTTTTGGAATGTCATACAATAAACAAGTTACTTAATTCTGTAACTCTACTGATATATCTTCTATTTGCGATTTAAGATTTTTTTTTTAAAAGAAAATAATATTATAGATTAAATTGATATGTAATACGTTAGTTTTATGGTCAGCATGATGCTTAATTATATCGTCGGGGACAACATTCATATCAGACTTCACATGCAATTAATCTCTGATTAATTACACTGTTATATATATAATTACTTAACTATATATGGAATAATTTGGTGAAGAAAAAAAAAAAGGTATCTTTGTACAAAATTTAGCCTGGATATGGCTCCAACTCATTATCTACAGGTTAGTATTAAATAGTTATTTTTAATGAATTATTTTGCTATTCTTCCACCTTATAATGAAGACGAGATGGCCTAACTTATCAATTTACAATAAAAATTCATGAGAAAATTCTGTTTATTAATGAAACGTACTCGTCAAATCCAACTAGCAAGTTGCAAGTGCAATTATACCTGATTTGACTTGGTTAAATGCTAGCTACCATTGATTTTATCCGCATTTTAGTCAATGATAATTATAATAAATCACTCATTAGGCATTAGCCTCACTGGACTCAATTTTGGGTAAAAAGTATTTCCTGGATCCGAAAGGCCCCGCCTCCACACGGTTTCATGCCATTCCTATATTAGTTCCATCACTTTCGTTGCTAGCTAATTATATTTTTGGGTTCATAATGCCAACAGCTATTTTAATTAAGGACGAAGTAGGTCACATCTTGTCTAATAGAGAATTTAGAAGTTTACAACAGCTAGTCATTAGTTATGAATTTGCCATAACAAAATTCTGTGTAGGGTACCTTGTGCATATATTCTTTTGTTTCCCCAATACTTATGCTTTATTACAGCTTTTTGGGTACCTATATATGCATACCGTCATCACTTAGTTTGTTTATGGATTTGTTCATGTATCAAATATGGTTACGCATTATATTTCGAGATGAATTACGACAAGACTATGATAATTGGTTGATATATTTTAAGAATTATAAAAAATATGGAAACAAAATATTACCATCACGTAGGTTTGGCTGTTCTGGGAGAAAATAGCTCCAAGCCCACTCGACAAATATGAAAAAGGCAAAAGGCTTCTAGATAAAAGATAGACAAGAGATCACACGTTTTTTTCCCACTACACTAGTCATATCATGTGATTGAGAATGATTTTCATGTATAGCATTTGGCCAATACCATATCTTTTTCCTAATTGTGATCTAATTATAGGAACTCATATAATCTACTTATATATGTTAATCTATATATTAGTTATTTATTATTGTCTAATTATGATCTCATAGGAACCCTGTTTTATAGAATATATGTTAATCTATAAATTAGTTATTTATTATTTTATTATAATTAAGAGTTATTTTTTATTATGCTCATCTTTGATGGACGGATGAGATTAACTCTTACAATCAAATCTTAACTGTAACTTGGTTCTCCCTCCTCCTATGCATATATGCTTTACCACATCATAAATCATGCTATGAAAAAGCACATAAATTAGAGGTTATAGGCTGAAAGAGAAAAATCAAAACATCCGTTAAAGTTGGTCGTTGCTTCATCTGCAAGAAGATATTAGGGTCTATTCTAGCCACGATGGACTGAGGTACTTCACAATATCCTTCATTTATTACTCTATTTATTTGATGATTATGTTGTTCCAAATCTTATGTATCTTGTAAATTGATAATCTACTAAAACTTTTAAAGTGTTGGTGCCATCGTGCAAGAATATGGCCATTACTGTTCGCTGCCATGATATTTGCTGTGAGGTTGGGATAGGGCAGGGGACGGGGACGGTGGAGGTGGTGGTGGTGGAGTTGATTGGGTGGCGAAGACCACTTGTGAATCTTTTCTTTCTTTTTTTCTTTTTATATCTAATATTAAAATGAAATAAAAACTTTGTAAAATTTGTAAACTATTGAAATGTAAAAACTACCCTTAAAAATACCTCCAAATAAACATGGGTGTAATCTGCCAACTAATTACAATTGAAGTGTGCAATATGCTATTAATGTAATCTAAAGGTGCAATATGACAAAATGGTATAATCTAAGGGTACAATCTGCCATTAGCTTATTTTGACGTTTGAAACTTGTCATCGTATTAGGCATGGTTTTAGTTGGGGTTGCACTAGCTACCATTGTATATCGAATATCAGTACACATTTAAGATTCTCATTCTAGACCTCTATGTGGAATTGTGGACAAATCTTATTATCATTGACACCAATGCTACCACTATTTAGCTCAGTTTATTAAATTGGTAACTGATTTTGCACCTTTAAAATATTATATTTTAACGTTTCGAACTCCAGACATATTATTTTTGACATTTAACATCTCCTATATTATTTTATTTATCTCTTACTTAATAAAGATAATAAGTTAATATTTAGTAAATAAGTGAATCCAGTTTAAATCTACTTTGCTAGAATTTATAGGTTGAAAACTATGATGAATGGAGGAAGAAGACATTAGAAAGACTACAGAGGGACCACCGCTCTCTTGTACCGAAAATGCAAAAGAGCAAACTATTACGAGAAATGGTAAGATATGGGTAAGGCTTTCTCAATGCTTTGAATAGCTATAAGTTCAATTATTCACTTCAAAGAAAAAAGAGCTAAGTGTTCAAAGTCTTACTTTCTTTTTATATACGAAAAGAGGCTAGCCGCTAAAGAAAAGCCTTTCATGTCACCATGTACACTATGGTCTAACCACGAAAGGTGCTCAATGTCATTTATCGATTCCATTTCTCAAAAAAGATGATATTCAAAGTCGGGATTTACCGTGGAAAGACCACAGTCTTGAACCTTCATTTCATAAAAGTACACGATTTTTCTTACGTTGGGCTGCTTTTCTCCCGTCCTCAGAAGAAAAAGAGGTGCGTTGGGCTGCTTTTCTCCCGTCCTCAGAAGAAAAAGAGGTGCTTTCCGGCTTTCGACTTGGATAAAAATTTCAGTTTGCTGTGATATTCTTCATAAACTATTTTAAACATATTTATTTTGTAAATGAAAACTAAAACAAAAGGAAAAAAACAACCAAAAATATTTTGACTCTTTCAATTTCATTTTAGGTTGAATAACTGTTTTCAAATTTTTGCTTGAAAAGATTTAGTACCTTTTAACATCGTATTACGTTCTCTTTACCGACGCCACGCTTACAGCGTGGTAGACCTTTACGGACGCAAACGAAGGCGACGATAGGCTTGAGTGTCCGTGCCATTTTTACGGATTCACAAAAGCGTTATAGTATAGGTGCAAAAAAGCGCCGTTAATGCTCCTTTTTGTTGTAGTGAAAAATGGCAGACTATGGAAAACCTTTCAACAAGGTAGTGTCCTTTCAATTCTTGACAGGGCATTGATTACCAAATTCGAGAACTGAGCCTGAGACAAAGATCTAATAAGCATAGAAATTGAGCCAACGTCTGATCTTAGTATTCTCGTATAACCAAATGGAAAGACAAGTTTCAAAAGTCCTAAATCCATAGCCTTGATGATTAAATAAAGTTACATATAACATAAGCAATTCATAAAAAGTAGAAGCCTAAATTCCGAGCAATCGAATTATAAACATTTCGGTGCAATACTAGTGAAAAAGGTCATTGTTAGCCAAAACAATAAATTTACACACTAAATAAACACGCGACGACATACACACTGGAAGCCAAACCCCTTTGTGGACACACGTAAATTTACTCGAAAATTCACTCCAAAATTTTAGCCCAATTTAATTCTTACTAGTGAAGCTACCAAGGAGAATTACAGATTAACATAAAGATAGCCTTAGTTGTCACACTGACTCACACACACACCTCTGAAATTTATAGAGTACATAGTTGGTAAAAGTCCATAACATTGATCCATCCATACCATACAAACATAACAATTTTTTACAGGAAATTATAGAAGTACATAAACAACACCATGCAATTTTTATTTATAAAATGCACTATATACAAAGCTATCCCACTAGAACATATAGTGCATATATAATCCCCGGTATGTATCCCAAGATTGTCAGCAGCAAACAAATCCAGAATTCCACCTGATTAATTTATATAATTCAAAAACCAAGCAAAGAATTAGTGAGACACCATTAAATAATTAATATTGGTAAATAGAGAGGGATTAGAATATTACTCCGCATCCATATCTGAGGAAGACACCAACAGGCGGTAAGAGTATCGCCAAAATCACTTCAAGAAATGTCTCAGAACCCATTACTTAATCAATTCTATGCTTTAGTAAATTACAATATTCTTTTTTTTTTTTTTGAAAAGGAAGTAACGAAGAGTGAAGGATTTGCCTGGGACGAGAAGTTGGTGGTTTTATGATGTTGATAACCGCAAAATGAGCAGTAGATAAAAAAATAGGTGTCATCAGTTAGAGAGTTAAAACAGGAGCACGTGGAGTCCAAGGTGACTACGTGGGTGGATGCATGCCCGAATAGTGTTTCCTATTTGACCAAGAGGAATAAAGTGTTTATCATGGAACTGTTTCTTTTCACACATAAATGATGTATCGTAATAGCCCTTCGTAATTTCCGATGTGTTATTATATATACTAGGGATAATATCAGTGACACCCCCTGAGGTTTGGTATATATCAGTAATACTCTCGAGGTTTCAGTAATATCAGTGACACCCCCAAAGGTTTGTAGCAATATATCAACTAGGTCCAGTATTCCTATTTTGTCCTTGGTGGACTTTAACCCTAGCTTTGACTAACTTATTATACCATTTTGCTATATAATTGTGAGATGGAGTATAATTAATATATTATGTTATTTAATGATGTAATTAAAAATTTGAAGATTGTCAATCTATCATAATCCTTTATGGTAAAAGACTAAATAAATGTTTGTAGACAAAAACATGTTCTATGTTCTAACAGTAATGTTTCTTTCTACAAAAAAGTTATATTATATACAAAAAGAGTTTAATTCTAAATAATTGAACTAAAGTCACAAAATAGTTTTCCCTTTTTACATTTTATAATTATAGTAATATCCATATGAGTAAAGAAGTAACATACCCAAACTTTAAAAAAAAAAAAGAAAAAAATTACAAACAACACCAAAAAGGAAAAAGAAAAAAATGTTATCATTAAAACATTAGATACAATTTTTGTATAGAAATATATTTTTTGATCATGAAATTATATCATATGTTGACAATTCAAAATTATTAATATACATCAAAGAAACACCTTAGTAAATAACATTATGTTTTAATTATACTCCTTTTCATAATTATATAGCAAAAAGGTACATTGGCATTAATAAGTTAGTCAAAGCTAGGTTCAAAGTTGACTTAGGGTAAAATAGGAATAATGGATCTAATTGATATGTGATTGCAAACCTCAGGGGGTGTCCTTGATATTATTGAATCCTAGGAGGTGTTACTGATATTTCAACAAATCCCAGGGAGTGTCACTGATATTATCCCTATATACTAACTATCAAGGACAAGTTTTGTTTGAAAAATACGGGCCTATCGAATAAGAAATTTGAGGTGTATTAGCTTGGTTAGGATAATATATAATTGGAGATCATACTATGACGCTAATGTCCGGTGTAGTCTCCCAATTACAAGTTGCTACTCCCCTAGAAATAAGAATTATTTGGTCATAAGTTAGAATGTGACTAATATTTGTAAAATAACATATCATTGTATGCGTAAGTGAGGGACCGATAATCCTCCAATTCCTTAATTTTGTAACCACACTTCTCACAAAGTGATAATGTTAATCAAGTTACGAGCAACATGCACACATACACAACCAACGGGTAAGATTAAAAAAAATCTTAAAATATAAGCACTGAACTTGCCACGATCTCATCTCAACTATGTACCTAATTAATAATCGACATGTTGTGCCACTTAATCGTGTAACGGTTGTACGAAATAATTTCTCCTTGTATGCATGCATAAGGAAAATTATTTCAACAAGTCGTGTGAATATTAAAAAAACTACCTTCAGTTTGGTGACTTATATATATATATATATATATATACCATTTACAAGACGTGCATGTATTTAATATAGTTATAGATACTACAGTTATATGTATAAGAAATGCATCAATAAACTAATTACAATAATAGTGTTTTACAATGGTGAAGTAACGAGCAAACTTATACAACTATTACTCGTCTCGCTTGTGATTAACTAACATCTCAAATGTCTAAAATTGCATCAGAGTCTTCAGTGCAGGTAAAAACTTTCTCACGACACAAGAATCAGTTAGTATCGAAATCCGTCAAATTTTTGTATGACATGTAAGGATGATTTAGACCATAAGTATCAAGAAAGAGAAACTCAGAACCACTCTAAATATACATAACAAAGAGAAATAAGAATAACATATCAATTTTGCTAAGTCTTTGACGTCTATATTTACGTTAAACTTTCATGTTTTTTAGCATGTAATATCTATAGCATATGCATTATTTGTTAAAGTCAACAACTTTTATGCTTTCTTCAAGAGAACATTAATTATGTTTTAAGTTAATCTTTTATGTTTTAGTTTAGAAATTTGGACTATAATTCCAGTTCATTCCATTTCGTGTCATCTTCTTATGTTTACAATTGTAGTAATCAAACTTTAGGGTATTTAGTTGAATTTTGTATTATTACATTTAGTATTTATTTTTTTCCTAAAATTGTAAAAAACAAAAAAAACAAAAAAAAAAAAAAAACATACAAAAGTTTATGATTGAGGCTTGGTTAGGATCGGATTTGGGTCTGGGCCGAGCAACGAACATTGAAAATGGTCCAACTCGGCCCATATTTGGACTGGGCCGGCCCAATTTCCATGACAAATCACCATTAGTTTACAATTGAAGAAAAAAAAAGATAGGAATGAGTAGAAAAAGTATTAATCTGCTTGGTCATGCAAAACATTTATTTTTATAAGTTTACCTTATAATCTTATTGTTTATGTTTTAATTTTACTCCGGTTGTATCATGAACGTAATAGAGTCGTATCACAGCCGTGTCAAAATAATATTGGATATATTATTTTAAATTTATTGACACTCCAATAATTAGTGTATCTCATTCATATTGGAGCTGTATCCGCGTATTGGAGTGTCAAATATGTGTAGGAAAAGATTTTCCTAAATATATCCGTACAAGCTGCAAACTAGATGAAAACTAAGAAATAAACTTTGATTCGGCGTTTTCTGTACGTTACAACTGGAGTCAAATATTGTTTCATTCGAAAAAATAAAGGGACACCACTAGAGTATGAGTAAAATTTTCATAAAATTAGGAGTAAATATAACTAAATTCTTATATATGTTTGAGAAATTAGTAACCAAGTACTTGTAAAATCCATCATATATGACTTTTCTTTTCATTTTTTACCAAAATATATTAGAACTCAACTGTCATTAACTATATGGGAGAAACATAAAATTTGCTTTTCTCTTTTTGATGTTTATTTGTTACGTATAACATATTAATTTATTTGAGACTGATCCAAAATAATGGTTTGTTCATGCATTCGATGAACACATAAAATGAGTAGTACTATCCAAATAATTTTAACTATATTAGCTAGTTTTCGGTTGTCAATAAACATGTATAGTTAAAGTATGCTTATTAATTCAAATTAAACATTTTTATCCAATAAATGTCATTGAACCTGCATATTAATAATTTTCAGTTTATGATTTTTTTTAATGGATTCTAAATAAATTAATTTAACTAAAAGTATAATAGTTTTTATTAATGTATCAAATGATGTTTTTACCTATTGAATTTAATGTTGACAAACAGCCAGCTATGTAAAGGGAGGTTGAACGAAAAAAAATAGATTGGAGGAGATGTGGATCGAAAGAGAGCAAACCATAAGAGGTGGATTAATTTTACACTCACTTTATATATCATGAGAGACCACTATGTTATGTACTTATATTATGGGTTAATTAATTGCCGCAAATCCCTTAATTTATGGGGTCTGTTGCACTTTATCCATAACCTATGAAAAATGCGACCCATAATCTATTGATATTTGTGCAATTCGCCCCCTAAACTATTGAGCAACTGTTTATTTTGTGTTGATTGCATCTCACCCAAAACTCCCCAGTAGTTTTAAAATCTTGTAAGCAACCCCCTATGGTTTGTTAATTGTTAAAAATCTACCATTAATTGAATTTCATAAAACTTTGGATAAAATCTTCTTTTTACTAAATTACATGGAGTTTTAGAGAGAGTTTTATGAAACAAAAAGGATAGTTTTAGAAAATTAACAGACTAAAAGGGGTTTAGTGCATGATTTCAAAACTTTTGAGGAGTTTTGGCAGAATATCAAGATAAAATAAACGGTTTCTCAATAGTTCAGGGCAAATCGCACAAAAATCTATAAAAGGACATATCATACATTTTTATAGGTTAGAAGGCAAATGGCAAAATACCCCGTAGATTGGGGATTTACTACAATTAGCTCCTTATATTAATAATAAATTTAGTAACATCAAAAAGTCAATGGAAAATCTGTGATCTGTCAAGAAAAGATCAAAGCTATATATTTAAACTTAATTTATTCCCTACCATTATTTTTCTTACGGCAAGTTTGATGCTGTCATCATAAAAGTTCCGATGAGTTTTTTTTTTTTTTTTGTAATTGATAACTTAGTGTAAAAATTTAAAGGCGATAACTCCGTCGTTGTTTTAAAATAGTATCATTTACTACTTTCTAACTAATTAATTATTTTGTCGTGATTATATAATATCTATATTTAATTATTAATTCTAATTATACCAGTTGCGCGCAGAATTCTTTTTCTATGGACACAGAGATGCAAAATATTAAAACTTACAGGATGAGACGACTATATATATATATACTTCTTGCCCTTTCCTGACTTTAAGAGGAGCTAATTGTGTGATAAAAAATGTTTAAAGCTCAGTTTTAGTCAATTCATTTGAGAATTTTAAATATATTATGAACGTGGGCGTGCTTGATGGTTGAGGAACACAATGGTATAATTTTACATATTTGCAATTAAACATAAAAGAAGAATCTATTAAGTTTGTTTCTAACAAAATAGTCATAAGGGGGCGGAGTTAAGTATACTTGAAGGGTCTCTATCATTCATCAATTCTTAAATGCTTTATAATCCTTCATATCTCTACCATTTCATAAATTCAACCATTAAGTAACTATCATTTTTGTCAAAATGGAAGAGTTAGTCTAATAATTAAAAGATGACGATAGTATCTTGTGTGTTTATAATCGAATTAGATGCAATTATCACAAACTTGGTCAAAATATGTACAAAATATACATCAATTAAGTGGGAGTGTTGTTTGGTCGAGTTCTCGTTGAGATACAAATATTGCTCATTATTTAACATATCGTGGCTATGTTAAATCAGAATATATATGATCACATGCTCCGAATTATCCTACATCATAGTCTTTAGCCATTTAGCCTCATGGAGTTTGAGTTTTCGTATTTCACCTTTCTTTTTTCGTTTCTAGTATTTGTGTTCATACTTAAAAAACTAGGCACCTGGTTCAAACCAACTTTGAAACTCCCTCCGGGGCCAAGGAAGTTGCCGTTCATCGGGAACTTGCACCATCTATTCAGTTCCGATCCGCCCCACCGTATTCTAACAAGTTTGTCCATGAAATATGGACCCTTGATGCACCTAAAACTCGGCCAAATCACCACTGTTGTTGTTTCGTCGCCCGAAGCTGCAAAACAGGTTATGAAAACACACGACATTGTCTTTGCCTCTAGGCCTTCATTCCTAGCGACCGAAGTATTTCTCTATGGAGGTACGAATATAGCATTCGCCCCATACGGTGAATATTGGAGACAACTGCGAAAAATCTGCACATTGGAACTCTTGAGCGCCAAGCGCGTTCAGTCCTTCAGGCCCTTGAGAATATCAGAGTTTTCAAATCTTTGCAGATGGATAGCTACTAACGCAGGTACAACAATCAATTTTACGGAAAAAATCGGTTTGACAAGTTATGATATTATCACGCAGGCGTCTATTGGGAAGAAGACAGATGAACAAGCGCTATTCATATCTCTGGCCAAGCAAGTTGTGGAGTTAGTGGCAGGATTTAACATAGCCGATCTGTATCCCTCTTTAAAATTTCTTAATACGATTAGCGGGATGAAGAAGAAGATTGAAAAGGTTCATAAAGAATTGGACAGAATACTTGAGAACATAATTGATCAGCACAAACTATCAAGTTCTGTAAAGGTTGATGATCCAAGCAAAAGCCCCGAAGATCTGTTGGATGTCCTTTTGACATTCCAGGATGACCCTGCGCTGCATTTAACTAATAATAACATTAAAGCCGTGCTAATGGTTAGTTTTCCTAGTACCAGATAGCTCATGGTCACTTCAATTCAATGAACTAATTTTTCTAGCTATTCGATGAATGCTATTTTATTATCTTGTCATGTGAAACAGGATATATTTACGGCTGGAATTGAGACATCAGTCACGGTTGTCGATTGGGCTATAGCGGAAATGCTGAAACACCCCAGAACTCTGAAAACAGCTCAGGACGAGGTGAGACGGGTCTTTGATGCGAAAGGATACGTTGATGAATCTTCCTTAGATGAACTAAATTACATGAAATTAGTCATTAAGGAGATATTTCGGATGCATCCACCTGTACCGATGTTGGTTCCGAGGGAATCCATGGAACATTGCGAGATTGACGGGTATCAAATACCAGTTAAAACCCGAGTAATAGTGAACGCGTGGGCAATTGGACGGGATCCAAAGTATTGGGAGGATCCTGAAAGCTTTAAACCAGAGAGGTTTCTTGAAAAATCCGTCGATTACAAGGGGAAGGACTTTGAGTACATCCCTTTTGGAGCCGGAAGAAGGATTTGTCCTGGAATTACGTTTGGCCTCGCAAACGTTGAACTCCCACTAGCGATGCTTCTCTACCATTTCGATTGGGTTCTGCCAAATCAAATGAAACCGGAAGAACTGGACATGACAGAGCACTCTGCCATCACAGTTCGACGGAAAAATGATCTTCATGTGATCCCTATGGTTAGAAGGCCGGTGCCAGTTGAATGAATTCATGCAGAAAAATGTGATTATTATTTCACTTATTTATAGTGCTTATCGTGTGAAATTTGTTAAGGTCTTTCAGTACACGTTCCTTTATGATTTGTACTATTGCAAGGTATCCTTCATGAGTGATAATCATTGAACGATCTTATGTTTTCTTTTTAATTTCATGATTCTTTGACATCTAGTTTAACTACGTTAAATTCTCATATACAAAAACTTATATAGATCATTCTTACATTAACCAAATAAAAGATTATAAATTTTTAAAAACTCATGTGGCCTACATTGAACACATTTAAGTACTACTGCGTTCTTGCAACATACATTTTAAGATAATGAAGTCATTTCAAAATAACAAAAATATTTTAGATGCATAAATGTTGAAATGGTTGTGGCTTATGGTCGAGAAACATGTCGACGGTATACACCAAGAGCCCATAGTGGGAAGATACTTCTATAAGCTCCATACTGCAGCACACCGTTCTTGAAAAATAATCCCACGATATCCTGCTCATACAAATTGCAACCAGGATTAAGATGGAGACATGTAGAATTTCCCTGAAACTTTTTTGGTTAATATGAATCTCATAGCAGCTTCATTCATAACATAAATATTTATGTACAATTGGTTGTTGAGATATTTTTGCTACTTAATTATGTTTTCGATCGTGATAAGACCTGTTCCACTTTAAGTATATAAGTATAAAAACATATAATAAAAGCCGAAATATTAAGTATATGAAGTAGAATACGAAAGCATTTTTCTGTACATATGAAAAAAAAAAAAAAAAAAGTTACATGTCATTAAACTAAACGAGTGAAAATACTATTGGAGTTGAGCTTTATGATCTTTCTCGAGAGTAAAGTTCATTAATTATGGAATCGACGTCCACACTTTTTGATAACTCATTTTCAATATTGTAGGCCATCATATTATCTGCTAAATATCCTTCTTTCATTTTATTACCCTGTATTATTTTAACAATATTCGTGGCTAAAACTATTAGTTTCAATTTGTATTGTGGAGGAATTCCCATCTATTTTGGGAGGATAATATAGAATAAATTCTACACTTAGTGGTATTAATTAAGCCTAATACTAAAAATAAAAAAAGAAATAAGTCACTTCCGAATTAAATAAAAAACATGTAACAATTGCTTTTGGTCATGTTTTATTATCTAATGGGATAAAAAATAATTATTTTTCATATTTTAATTGTAATATTCGGGAAGTTTATATGTATCTTTTCTATTTGCTGCTTCCTAATTCTCAACTATTTTTGTCTTCATTTCATACATCTCTTCTACCGTTCAGCCAGAATTTTTGATGCTTCTACTATTTGAGGTTAACTTCTAATTAATTACATTACTAATTTTATGTAGAATCTAAAAGACTATGGATGTGATTCGTCGTATAACGTTTGAATGAGAAAATATAATTGGTTCGGGATCTACACGGCTATTAATAGGGGAGGAACTTCTCATTTTCTGCAGAATCTGGTTTATAAATAAGTGTATACTTGGTACTATGTTTTTTCTATAATGTTTCTTTTGCTTATAAAAAAAATGTCTCTTTGAATTACCTGTTGAGGAAAGTCACCATCCCCCATTTGTGAGTTTATTAGCAATCTCGCTCCACGATGAATAGGTTGTGCATCAATCTCAGCCTGAGTTATAGGAACATATTAAAAAAAGAGATAATTAATGTCAAAAAGATGAGCGTCAAAATATGTGCAATTAATTTTGATCAACGAGAATGTGAACTAACCTGTCCAGCACATATTAGAGCCAACAGTGCCCATGAAGTTTGTACCAAAGTTGATGTATTACCTTCAAGGGGAGTGTAAACCTGTGACAAAAGATGAAGATCGACTTGTTAATAATATGAAAGAATTAACTTACAAAAAATGAAAGAACTATGTACGAGCAAACATGATTTTTAACGATAGCTTTTTTCTTTTTGCTACTATCTTTTCCATGAGCATTTGTTATAAGTAGCTAATAATTTTTTTAGTATACATCGTTTTTGAATATCAGTATGTAACTATATAGTCTTTTTTTTTTCAAAAAATACAGTGTCCAACCTTGTTGATGCTTGAAAGATAACTCTCACCCCATCCACCATCAGGCAATTGCTTTGATAGCAAAAATTCACAGGCCTTCCGCACAACCGGAGAATTATCGTAATTCTTACCACAAGCTACCAAGCCTTCGACTGCCAACCATGTCGCATAGGTATAACATATTCCCCAACTACCGAACCTATGTATATGTCGATATAAAGTTTCATAATATCAGTATTTTTTTTACTATCAAGTAAAATTTTCCCACACAAAATGAGTAACATATATGATTTGATTATGAAATTCACACGTATATACCATGAACCATCTGGCTCTTGAAGGTTTGTTATATATTGCATTGCTCTTGAGATGCAACTCTCTATCTCAATTTGTCTATACCCCGGATGTAGCTTCTTAAAAAGGATCAGAGCTTGGACAGCTGATGAAGTGCATTCGACATAACTAATCGCAACAAAACAATCAAATATTCAGGCAAAAAAAAGTCAGAAACTAAGGGGACATGTCTAGCCAAGAAAATGGAGTTATCGACATTCTCGTACTAATTAAAACAAGGTTGTTTTTAATATAATCTTTGCAAAATCAAACAAATTAACTTACTCTTTCTCAATGACAATATATTCGAGGAATTCTGTGGGATTGAGCTTCTGAAAATAAAAATGAGTGTGATCTCCAGTAACAATCACGAGTACTCAAATAAAAATAAAGGTTGTGTGAACCATAAACTTTAATTATCTATCGATGGATAGTAATAATTTACGTACCTCCAGCCACCATTGCGCTCGTTCTGGTTCCCAAACTGTGAATCCGCCGCAAGTAGCCTATGCGAGTTTTCAAATATATATCAGTTCATTCTCAAGTAATTAAAAGAGCTGATTATCAGGAATCATAATCATAGAATACTTAAAGATAGAAAGGTAACTAGTCCTTGCACCTGTAGTGACAAAATGATATTTACAGCATCATATAAGTGTTCCGTTGCAACTGCTTGTCCCACGAGTTCTGTAGGCATTTGGGATAATAAAAGTGCAGCCTACAGAAACAGGAAAAAATTTCAAATTCAAGGCTATATCACTCCGAGTAATATGTCGCATATAAATATTTTAGTTAGCGAACTTACTTTAAGCGCTTCAGCTGTGCAGTCTGAGACTTGCCAACCATTATCTCGCGTTGAAAATATCCAAGATCCTTTAGATTGGTGGCGGTACATTTTACCGAAGTCTCCTGAAGGATTCTCATGAACCTTAAGGCATCACAAAACTATGACATTAGTCGCATAAACATGTACACAAACATTCAAAATGAAGACAACATGCTCATGCTCTTGGCCCTAAATTTTAATATTGATGATGAAGTAGAACCTGTGAGGCTTTAAGAAAGTTGTGGGCTTTCCTTAACATTGGTCCATACTCTTCAGCTAGATCGGCTGATAAGATTGATTGAATGGCAAAAGCTGCGTCCCACAGTTGACAACCAGCAGCCACCTATGCAAAGAGGACTCAAAGGCTTTTACTTATGACATTAATAAAAACGGATAAAAAGTATTACTCTACTATAGCCCTTGTTGCACTTTTGCCCAATATCCTTTTATTTTTTTGCAATTTTTCACTTGAACAATGGACAAATAAGCACTTGCCCCCTCATCGATTGAATAGGTAAAAAACATTGCCCCTGATCGAACTTCTTGCCAAATATTGCCAGAATTTGAAACGTGAACATAGGGTTTCATCAAGATTTAATCTCAAATTTAATAAAATATCCTCTTTCCATTTCAAGTTTGATTATATTTTCTTAATTTTTAAACCCTAAATTTTGATAGTTTAAACTAGGGTTTGAAAAATAAGAAAATGTACAAACAATTGAGAGACAAATAGGGTATTTTATTGAATTTCAAGTTAAATTGCGATGAACCTCAATATTCATGTTTTGATTTCCAGTGAAAATTCTCCGGAAACTCAACCGTGGAACAAAAAGTCTTATTTATCTATAGTATAGGGGGCAAGTTGCAAAAAATAAAAGGACTGACAGAAAAGGGCAACAGAAGTATAGTATAGAGGGTTTAATGCTTTTATCCCTTAATGAAATGCAGTATCATTAAATAGGGCAAAGAATTTTTTACACCATATATTTTGTGTATGTTTCGGCATCTCAAAGTTTTCTCGAGTGATACCACTCTTTGTACCGCTGCTTGATTTACATCAAGTGTAATAAGTAAAAGGGTAAAGATGTAAATGTGTATTTCTCTAACCACCCATCCATATCAGGTGCCTTAAGGTTCTACTATATATGTATCAAGATGTCGTAAATCTAAAAATGATATACTATTTTTGCATAGAAGATTTGGCTTGGGACTGATTGTGGTACACAAGAAAAGGTATTAACCTGTATTTTCATGCCATCTTCAGCCATCCAAAAGGAGTCTGGTATGCGAGCAAGATGGCATTGGTTTGCTTCTGAACTTGGATCCTCAACCCAACAAGCAAGAAGAGACAACATCTAATCAACAATGATTTTAGCCTCTTTAAAGCATTTCTCATCGACATATTTAGTACGACAACTTTAGAAGTGCAATTGAACTGCTACCTTCTCCACATATCCGGCGCATAGATAGCTGGTGTTCTTGTCCTCGTAATGAATATGTTCCATTGCAGTTCTCAAAGCCTTATTTCTTAACTTTAAAAATGGCCACCGTGTTAGAAAGTATTCGGCATAACCGAGGAATCCCCATAGTACATCTTGCATCAAAGGGTGTGGATAGTAAAGATCTTCCTGACAATTGGTAAACATAATACGATCTTCATTTTTTATATAAGTTATAAGATGAATTACAAAGGTATAATTATGCTTAATTTGGTTGATTAAAGCACATGTAAAAAGTTTCTTTTGTTTTGAACCAAGAATCCTAACTAGCCCCAGATGCACAAGCTATAAATTCATTCATATATGTGATAATAAAATTGAAAAAACTAATTGTAGAACTGGTCTTCAGGAAAAGGTCTCCAATATAACAATCATATTAGCATAACATGCGAAGGCTTACACTAGTTTTTGTACATGAAATGTCAGTTGGTTCGGACAAACCTTTGCACAGGTGTTTCTTGTCTCGTTCCACTTAATTTGGTGATAGGGCTGCGTGTAAATTTCTAGTCTTAACGACTCGATCAATTCAGTAACAGGTCCAACAAATCTCTTCCCGTAGAGGTATGACATAGCAATGTATACCAATCGGCAATGACACAACATCTTTCCTGCACTCAAAATTTTGATCTTAAGTAGCTAAAAAGCTGCGATTTCTACCTGTAACAATATTTAATGCCGAGTTGTCTCAATTAATATTTTCGACTATGTTAATAAACAAACCAACCTGGATGAACAGGGGAGAAGTTAGGAAGCAACCAACATTCGGGTGGCATTGGGTTGCAACCATCCCACCCGTATGCTCCCAATACCTTCGAACATACATTTTAAACCATTATATACACACACTCATCCATTCGTAAACAGCGAGATGATATCACATGTAAATTCTATATAACAAATAATGAGCATTTCTTAAAAAAATACAAATTTGAACGATCTCACCACTAGCCAAAATTTTCCCCATGATGGCATTCCTATGGCTCCACCATGATCAAGTATCCATTTACGACTTTTAGCCATCGCACATTCTTCACCGTCGTCTGGGCCTTCTCCCAGCAACCTTAGTGTAATATAGCTGAGAACAGAACCAAACATGGAGCTACGACCCTCTATAAATGTTCCCCATCCTCCATCTTCATTCTGCTCCATTTCCATGTATACATAGAGTTATAATTAAGCTAAAAAATCGACACATAATCATCCAAGATAGAACTGACTTTTTCAATTAAAAAAATAAATGAAGTCTCACGCGTACTCATCTGAGGGACTCCAACTCATGATCAATGGTTAAAAATAAAGAGTTTTACAACCAGGCTACGTACTCTTAATCATCGAATTATTCTTTCTTTTAAATCCTTACTAATAAGCATTAAAACAAACTGAAGGATTAATTTGTACCTGATGGTTGTATATGTATCGTTTGATTTCCTTTTGATGTTCCGATGATAGGACATCCTTTGTTTGTCCAGTGACCGACAATACTATCACCTGTATTTTGCATCACATGATTAATAACTATTTAATGGTGAAACTAACTTAAAGATGATCATCATATGATAAAAACTTGACAGAATGAAATGGAGGCTTCAGAAATATAAACTTCTGATTTGGTCTTATAAAAACTGAACATTTTTTTTTTTTGCAAAGCACTTTCGCATTTAGCTGCATTAATATGAAAGAAAGACAATTGACACACATGTTAGAAAAAAAAAGAACACTTTAGCTCTATGTAAATTTTTGTAAGTAGCAAATAACGTTTCAACCAATTGAAACAAGCGTGAATTGCCCCCGTCAAACTTTTGGATGAATCTTTTTGCAAGAAAGTTCATTTTCTCCTAAATTGAAGCATAAACGTGAGATTTCAACCTCAATTGTAATAAAATGCCTTGTTTTTCCTTCGTTTTTTTTGTTATATATATCTTAATTTCCAAACTCTAATTTTATAATTCGCTTTTAAATCCTAATTTCGAAAATTAAAATTAAAATTAAAGTTGAAAGAATATAGAGCATTTTGTCGAAGTTGGGGTTGAATCGAGAATTTGAGATAAACCACAATGCTTGCTCTCCAAAATAGGCTAAAAATAAATTTTTCGATGAAAAGATTCCACCACAAGCTGCCTGTCCACTTTCCCACGATTAAGAAAGGTAGAGTGTTAAATACTACTTTTTTCTTTTTCTTGTCATTATATAGCTCTGGGATTTGATGCCTCAGTACAAAAGACAACTTTGCATGTATCTTTCAAAAAAATAAGAGCACCTATACACCATAACTTGTAATTATAATAATTGTTCTTTTGAAATATTTTTCCCTAGATCCCTCTCTTTACGACAATATATTTCATTCAAATTGGTTGCAATAATTACCAAACAAGGCATGAAAAACATGAGGCCAGAAGATTCAGAAGGCCAGTGTCCATCATGTGCCTGAAGTGATGAGAAATAATTAATGCCACGTCGGAGGGTAGTTGTCACTGCTTCCTCTGATATGTCTTCGTTCTCGTTTATTTTGACCGCTTCTGGGGTGGGGCCACGTGGAGGATTCTCCTTCGTCAGCTGAGATATTTCATAATTTGACGATGATGAGTCTATGTAAACCATACAATTATAGTAAAAGGCAGCACTTGATCTGATAGTCCATTTTTGGGGATTTTTGTCTCCAAATTAATTTTGATCATTTAACAAAAGAAATTATCCGATTGTAGTCCTCCTTGTAGCATTATTTTCAATTTCAGTCCTCAGGCCCCGAAACCAAATGGAGTTTTTTTTTTTTTTTCTCTTTAATTAAAAACGACGTCACACAGGCGAGTGCACAACGGTTAAAGTCGCATTTCATCACTACGGACATTTGCTTGAATTTTTTCTAGCATTATTTTATTTCTATTATTTTAAGTCCCACAAATACGTACGCTACCAAACCCCACTTCCCCAAATTACCCATTCGTAAAATACTTCAAGAGACACCGTTATTAAAAGGGCAAATTCCATGGACTTCCCCTGAGGTTTCTTCTCTCTCCATCCACCTCCCCTCTAGTTTCATTTTTTCCATCAATCTCCCCTCATTTATTTGATTGCTAGTCAATAGTTTAAAATGGAGGGTAAAAGTATCAACTAATATAAAAATACTATAATTATTGAATATCTATTCACAACACAACCAAATAACTTAATAAATTAACAATAACTAATAAGCAATATTAGATGTATTTAAATAATTAAACTTTAGTACTAATATAAATATTAATTGCAACCAAAACATAAATATAGCAAATGTATAAATGTATTTTGGGCTTACCTCAACATAAAAACAAGAAGAAAAGAAATAGATTCATGGTTGTGTAGGCGATAATCGAATTCAAACAATGTTTAATTAGGAGAGAAAAAAAAAAAGAAATACATGAGCACCTTTCAACTAAGTATCAAATAGAGTTGTACTCTTATAATATTAGGGCTAAACATAACTAAATCCCATGTATATTGTTTCCGCGATATACTTATTTAAATATAACATTTTTGTTTAATATTTTTAATTGGATACTATATATTAGTAATTATAAAATTATTAAGTTTCTTACTATAAATAGACTCATATAAATAATAACTCAATAGTTTATATATCTTGTAAACAATATAAAAATATTAAAATACATGTATGATTCAATGAACTTTAACTAGCTAATTCATAAAAATAAAAAGATATATTAATTATTGAATTAAGTTAAATGAACCTAATTATTTTCTTCTTATTTTTCATATTGAGGCAACCTCAAATAAAATTATGTTTATGTTTTTGCTTGCAATGAATATGTATGTTTCTTCAAATATATAATTATCAAAGTACAATTTTTTCCATATAATATTTGTCATCCATTATTGTATATTGATAGTTCTTAGTTTACTAAGTGATTTGTTTGTATTGTGAATAACAATTCAATAGTTTATTTTTATTTCTTATCAAGTGACACTTTTACCCCTAAAAAGAGTTGTTGACTAATAGTCAACCAACTCAGGGGAGGTGGATGGAAAAAAGTCCAAACCAAAGGGGAGATGGATGGGAAAAATCAAAACTAGAAGGAAGGTGGGTAGAGAGAGAAGAAACCTCAGGGGAGGTGGATGAAATTAACCCGTCTGCACGCTGAAACTTTTCAAAGGAAAATTAAAGCTAGAGTGTCCCAGTTTGTTAGATAATTATCCGGACATTCTAATTAAATTTTTAATTTCAAACTTAGTTAGAAAACTTTAACTTAAACTAATTATACGAACTCTTATTTATTAAGAAGATTTTGCATATCTTTAAAATGGGGGGAATAAATGACACGTACCTGCATGCGCATCAACAAATCGGAACTTTGTCTAAATTGAAACCTGTTTTTCTTGAACTCGTCTCGCATTTTTTCCACTTGAGCTCGTTCTTGTGGAGTTCCGGCCTCCGCATCAAATTCCCAATATTGCCGCCCCACGTGATCGTTGGTCGTCGTCACCCACTCGCCTCCACCACCTTCCGCAATCTTCAACTTCCACATTTTGCTAATTATTTTCTGCATTAATCATGTTAGTTAGCAATGACCTGACCTTGTAATTAATAAATACTAGTTTCATGTTTGTTGCAGTGTAGTACTAAAGAATTTTTTTCATAAATGGAAGAGCTAAACAAATAAAAGGGAAAGGCACCTCAAATTACCTTGGCGTTGAGATACCATGCAATCAATACGACGACTTTCGGCCTGAATAATGTAATTCAGTGGTGTTACATATATGCACAAGCATGTAGGACAGAGTAAAGACTACTGAGTATGAAATTGTGGCCGAGATTCATGTGAAAATCAGGTGTCATACTGTGGTCTGACTCTTTCCTGTTCATGATTAATCTTATTTTTTTCTTTATAAGACAAAGAACAAAGCACGAGGGGTGCTTAGCCCTACGAGAAGAACGAAAAGTCAAACCAATGTCTACCTCAAATAGGGGCGGAGCCAGAAATATGAGTTAGGGGGCGAGACGAGAACTTCAAACTATTTTGTTTTAATCATAAAGGAGAATTTTTTTTTTAACTAATTTTTATTTTATTTTAAATAATGATTTATCGAAAAAAAAAAAATATAGTAGCTCATCATTTCAAATAATAATTCAACATGAAAATATATGTACTCAAAGAGAAATTACTTAATAAGATATATCCAAAAGTAACTATATTAGTATCACCAATGAAAGTAGAACTATTTCAAGAGATAAGTAAAATATAAAATTGAAATTATCCTTATTTGCATATATATATATATCTCTAGGAGTTAGGAGTGTTCTATAAAATCTTTTCACTTAAACATATTTTTACTTGTGTATGCATGCTTTATAAAGAAGTTAAATTATAAGTAAGCTCATCTTGAATAATTAGTTCTTTCTAAATGTGTATTACAAACACGACATACAATAAATTATCTCTGCTTTAATCTATAACTTTGTTTGCACTACTTATCGTATCATAAAAGTACAGATGCGAATGTTGTAAAATTTTGAAAAGGAAAAGGTAATTCATCCATATAAAAATATACATATATATATATATATGATGTGATATTTTTCATATATATATATATATATATATATATATATATATATATATATATATATATATGATTCATCCCCCATTAAGAATATTTACTCTAAAGTTTCTTTAGTAATACTTTTTTGCGGAGAGAATCTAATTATTAATCTCATTTATGCTTTTTTTCTTGAAAATTTAAGACCGGACTCTTGAGCATAAACATACAATAATTACTCATTAACTCTTTCTCTTTCTTTCCACTAATTACCCAATGTTACCTTTCCAATTCAGAAAATTAATTTCCCTCCCTCTACCATTAATTTTCCTTAGCCTGGCTTTCTCCTTTCTTCTTCTCAATCTTCTTCATCAGAAAATATGTATAGGTATATAGGGGAAGGGGTTGGAGCTGGGGGGGACGACCGCCCCTATATGCCTCCCAGGCTCCGCCTCTGACCTCAAATGATCCAGAGTGAAATCTCTTAACTCTGGACTTAATCCACATCCACATTCGAATATTTACTAATTCTACAACCTTCATTATGTCAAGGGACAACTATGTTTTCGTCAATTATGCACGTTTTTGTTTGTGTTGTTCTGGTTTAAACTCAGAATAATTATATTCTAAGAAATTTTACTTAATTAACATTAAATATAAAACATATATCTGCCATATTTAACTCTTAACACATATATCCATCGTGACCCAAGATCTAAAATTCTAAATAGATCCGGTCTATCTAAATATTTTCGAGCTAGCATATGTGCAACTTACTCTCAAACCTATACGTACAGCCATTAAAATGCTAACAAAATTGTTGATTCATCGAATAACAACATATGGGATAGTAGGGTTTATCTATTAAGGAATTAGGGTGGGCGACAGCCCAGGTTATTAGTATTATCATAATTAGTATTATTCTATAACTGCTAGTAATTAACTAATTTTATATTGCAAAAAACAGAAGTAGCATAACTAAAAAGTACTTCTGATCTAAAGAAAACTTTTAAGTTGTTTAGCATAGATTCGTTTACACTACAAGAGAAAACGAGTATTAGATAGCGAACTTGCTTGCTAGAAGTCATTTGTTATCGCTGTAAATTGACCGTTAAGGGACAACTATTTTTTCGTCAATAACTACTTTTCAGCGAATGATAGATCACTCCAATACTTTTGTAATTCCGCATTTTTTCTTTCTTGAAAACGCATTAATACCTACTCAATTATTATAGATAATTCTTTTTTTAGCTAATATTAGCATATTAGAGACAAACTAATTATTCTTGAAAGATTTATTATCAAAAGCAATTAATATATATTTTTTAACCTCTGATAGTTAATTAACGGCGACAAAAGACTTGTCTCTGGTACTATTATGTATAGATACGTTATACATTGTTTTTTTCCTACTAGCATACGGTGGCCCGCGTGCCAATTTTTTTGGGACTAAAATAAACATTTATAATACTTTTGGGGTTATTTTGAGATTTTTCAATACCTAAGCACTAAAGTACGATCACTACATTATATACTATTAAAAATAAGAGGAAATTGGTCCATAGGACCAAGACAAATTTTCCCTTTTATATATAGATGCTACAGCAGTATAAATAGTTATATATTTTGGTTGGACAAAAAAAATTCGTTGATATAAAAAAAAACCAAATGGAGTAAAAGGAATATCCAGTACATGACTAGAAAACTATTATATATTCCTCATATGACACTCATTGTTCTATCATGCAAGTCCACAAAAACTTAGTGTAAACGTCAAAGGTAAATAAACTTAGTTCCTTTTAGCATTTGTGTCATAGATATTAGACCAAATAATAAATTACGTCTTGTGTTGCTTCTGTCATTCTATTATTGAACTAGATTCATATACAAAATTGAATGCAGTTGAAGAATTTTATTAGGATGCTTGCATTTTAATTAAGGGAACTGCGACAAACCCCTTAATCTATGAGTGCTTTTGAATTAGAGAGAATTATACAAACTACCCCTGAACTATGGGCAAATTACACAAACCATCCCTCATCTTTGAGAAATTACACAAACTACCACTGCAGTTAACTTCTGTTAAAAAACCCTCACAGAGTTGGTGAAATTCCATCCATACCCTTGTCATTAAATTTGTAAAAAAAAGGTGAAAATTAATTCTAAATAAAAATAATAATAATATATTAAAAAAATGAAAAGCAACCCAGCCCCAACGGCCCAACCCGACCACCTCCACCGCCCACCTCCACCCATCTCCTCCAATGCTGCCGTTGTGACCTGGTCTCGCTGAAGCTCCGGCCACAGCGACCCGTGGTGGCGCAACGGTTTGCATTGGCCGTTGTGCGACCGACTCCGGCAGTTGTGAATCGGGGAAAATGACTTCCCCGATTCAGTTTTTCCTTTTTTTTAATTTTTTTTTAAAACTTTTTTCTAAATTAAAAAAAAAAAAAAAACCTATTAAAATACTTTCAAAAGTATAAATAAGGTAATATCTGAAGTAATAAATATAATATAATTACATCTACCTCTTTTTCTTATAAAAAATTTACTGTTTTTGTTACTTTTTAATACTAATGTTAGAAATATATAATTTCTAAAATTAGAGAATAGTTTATTTGAGGGCAATTTTGGAATTCCAGGAATTTTTTTGGATGACTTCATATTTTTCTGTTAGATTTAACACCGTAAGGGGGTAACTGTGATGACAAACATAAAATAGGGGTAGTTTGTGTAATTTCCCAAAGATGAGGGATGGTTTGTGTAATTTGCCCATAGTTCAGGGGTAGTTTGTGTAATTCTCCCTTTGAATTATGCTCTATAACCGATAAAAATGTGCGATATGACCTCAACCTATTAGTTTTTGTGCGATTTGCCCCCTAAAATATCGAGCAACCGCTCCTGTTATGTTGATATACCTCCAAAACTCTACAATGGTTTGAAATCTTGTATGCAACCCCACCTTTTAGTTTCATAAAACTTTACACAAAATCTTCTTTTTATGAAACTTGAAAGGGGAGAGTTTTATAGAGAGTTTCATGAAACTACAAGGGGGCTGTTATATAATTAACAAACAACAAGGAGAATCAGTGCAGGATTTTGAAACCATTGAGGAGCTTTGGAAGGATGTATCAACACAGAATGAACGGTTGCTCAATAGTTAAGGAGAAAAATCGCGCAAAATCAATAGGTTAGAGAGCGTATCTCACAAATCGATAGGTTAGGGGGCACATTGCAAGTGTCCCCCATAGGTTGGGGATTTTTCGCAATTTTTTCTTTTAATTATATAGTTAAGCAAATAATACTGCATTTCTTCAACATACCATTAAGATAACAAAGTGAATTCAATGTAACAAAAGTAAATAAAAATGCATAAATGTTTCAATGGTTGCGGCGCCCCTATGGTCGAGAAACGAGTCGACGGTATACACCAAGAGCCCATATTGGGAAAATATTTCGATAAGCTCCATACTGCAAAATACCATTCTTGAAAAACAATCCCGCGATATCCTGCTCATTCAAATTGCAACCAGGAAAAGGTTAGAGACGCGTAGAATTTCAACGAGACATTTGGTTAATATAAATCTCACAGCAGCTTTTCCATGGGTATACCGATGTTTTTAAAACCGGACCGGGCATTGAATCGATGAGGCCACCGGTTCATTGGTTTTGCTGGTCGAACGATTGAACCGGCGGTCGAACCGGCGGTCGAACCGGTCCGGTTTTAATAACACTGGGTTATACCTTTGAAAATTATGGGCACTAGTGTTTCAATGTATATATTATTTCAACATACATTCGATATTTACTAGCCCAAATTTATTATACCGACATTGATTTATGTCTCTTTAAATTACCTGTTGAGGAAAGTTGCCATCCGCCATTTGCGCGTTTATTAGCAGTCTCATTCCACGATGGATAGGCAATGGATCAATCTCAGCCTAATTTATAGGAAAGTATTAAAAAGTGGAGATAATTGTCACAAAGAAGTGCCTCAGAATGTATGCAAGAAAGATAATTTTTTTGTTGAATAACTAATATTGTACAAATTACTAACCTGTCCAGCACAAATGAGAGCCAACAGTGCCCATGAAGTTTGTACTAAAGTTGACCTATTACCTTCAAGGGGAGTGTACACCTATGACAAAACATGAAGATCCAGTAGTTAACAAGAAAGAACTCTGGTTTCTTTGTGTTGCAACAAATGGCTAATTAGTTGTTTTAAATGAAACTTTTGAAAATAGTGAAAAAGCAGCATAGTTTCGGAACAGAGGAGATGATTTTCAACGCTCTGATCGAATTTTTTTCGCTCCTCTTTTCTATTAGACATTGTATTCATAACTACCTTATAAAATTATATGACACATTTAATTTTTGTATATCAAAATGTTACTAGCCTTTTCAAAAAAAAAAAAAGTCCAACCTTGTTGATGCTAGAAAGATAACTCTCACCCCATCCGCCATCGGCCAATTGCTTTGATAGCAAAAATTCACAGGCCTTACGTACCACCGGAGAACTATCGTAGTTCTTACCACAAGCCACCAAGCCTTCGACTGCTAACCATGTCGCATAGGTATAGCATATTCCCCAACTACCGAACCTATATACATGTAGACATAAAGTTTGACATTACGAGACTATTGTTATGTGATCAAGTAAAACTCTCATATATATAAATCTTTATTTTGAAATTGAAACATATATACCATGAACCGTCGGGCTCTTGAAGGTTTTCCATATATTGTATTGCTCTTGAAATGCAACTCTCTATCTCCTTTCGTCTGTGCCCCGGATGCAGCTTCTTGAAAAGGATCAGAGCTTGGACAGCCGATGAAGTGCATTCGACAAAACTAGTTCATCAAACAAAATCATAAAATGTACACTGACATTCAGAATTTTCTTTCAGAAACTATGAAACATGAAGATAAAATAATTAGGTAATTAAAAACAAGTTTGTTTTCGTCTAAAATTAGACAAACTTACTCTTTCTCAATGACTATATTTTCGAGGAATTCTGTGGGGTTGAGCTTCTGAATATACAAAACGAGTGTGATCTCCAGTTATAATCATTAGTACTCAAATACTCGTGAACTATAAAATTTAATTATCTAAATTCGGATAGTGATCATTTACCTCCACCCACCATTGTGCTCGTTCAGGTTCCCATACTGTGAATCCACCACTAGTACTCTATGTGCATTTTCAAAGTATATAATTGTAATACAAGTTAAATCTACAGTAGTAAAAACAATTGTTTATCATAGAGAATTAAAGACGTAAATGGATATCATCAAATACTTAAAATAGATCATGTAATTAGTACTCCTCATACCTGAAGTGACAAAATGATATTTACAGCATCGTATAAGCGTTCTGTTACAATTCCTTCTCCAACAAGTTCTGGAGGCATTTGAGATAATAAAAGTGCAGCCTATAAAAACAGAAAACAATAAATAAATAAAATAGTCAAGGCTACATATATGTTACAAAACTAAATTATCTCGTATATATAAAGGCTAGCGATATTGCCAAAGCACATATTGTTGTTGCCAAAGCAATTTTCTTAAACTCCCTAATTTGCCCTTCCTAATCAAATAATTTAGTAGTTAAGTGAATAAGTGTCAAAACTTTCTTAATATACTATCAATTAATTAAATACTCTTAATGGAAACCCAATACTGGGCTATCAATACATATTCTAGCTACTTTTATTCTCACTCCACAAGATTTCATAAAGCAGTTAAAAAATCGCAAGAGATAATATAGTTTTTTTTTTTTGTTGAAAGAGATAATATGGTTTATATTTTTATTTATTGTAAATTAAGTTTGAATTTTTTAGATAGATCTCTTATAGTTGCCTATATATATATATATATATATATATATATATATATATATATATATATATATATATATATATATCAACTCTTTTGATCAGAAACAAGTTTAAAATGGATTTGTATAAGTTTTTATATCATATATAAATTACTAGATCGGCACTAAATATTCATCTCAAATTAATTTCATGCAAAAAACTTAAATAATAAGAGAGTGAGTCTCCGAAATTTCGTAGTAAATAAAATAATAACAATTATTAACTAAAAATGATTGTTCGTTTTATGTATTGATTATCAAATTATTTTATCCGGTTAATGGATGCAAGATACATGCAAGAAGTCCGGTTCTTCTCTAATAACTAGTATAAAAGTACCAATATTTTTGGAGAAAAATAAATAATAAGTAAGCTTTTACAGCTAAATCAAAAAAATAATATCTAGTCCAAGAATTTAGAAGAATGGTTCAAGCATAATGTTATTATATAATTTCAATATTGGTCTTATTTGAAAATATAATGTCAGAGTTTAGAAATGAAAATTCAACTAAATGATTCGAAAGTCTTATAATGAAGTGAAGTGTTACATATTTGCTTCAACGGTCACCGCAATGACAAAATTTGTGGCATGATTATTGATAAGGGAATGAAGATTGTGTTTCCATAATATAAGAGTGATTAGTAAAGAAAATATTGAATTAAGTAAATGTGATTAATTAAGAAGAGTTGTCAATAACACATTTTTAGCACTTGACATTTATATCTTATAATTGAGAAGGGCAAGTTAGGAAGTTTAAGAAAATTGCTTTGGCAACAACAATATGTGCTTTGGCAATATCGCTAGCCATATATAAATGTTTAGTTAGTAAAGTTACTTTAAGCGCTTCAGCTGTACAATCTGAAACTTGCCAACCCTGATCTCGCGTTGAAAATATCCAAGACCCTTTGCACACGTGGCGGTACATTGTACGAAAGTTCCCGGAAGGATTTTCTTGAACCTTTGAATGTCACAATACTATGAACTTAGATGCATAAACTAATTAAGGCCAACACACAAAAATTCAAAAAGCAAAATTCTTAATTACGGAGCAGAATTTGCCTTAATATTACCATTTGCAAATTAATTGTCAATGCGTCTTGCTTTCTAATACATGCCACTAATCATCAGAATCATTAGAAACTTACCATAGAAAGGTTATCTTCGATTCCAGAGTCGTATTTTACTATTCTCTATTATACCATTTGCAAATTAATTGTTCAATAACACTTGCTTTCTAATACATGCAATTTGGTTATTAGTTTCAACGTATGGTTGGATTGAGACGTGAAGAATTTAGTGCTCTATAATTTAAGAGTTATATTTAATCTCAACATTTGATTATACGACGTCATCATGCAGCAATGCATCTAATCATTTTATCCTATTCAGAGCTTTTGAGCAACTTTTCACGAGAATGCCTATTCTTTACCCTTTATGTTATAAATGGTAATGAAGTAGAACCTGCGAGGCTTTCAGAAAGTTGTGAGCTTTCTTCAATGTTGGCCCGTACTCTTCAGCTAGATCGGCTGATAAGATTGATTGAAGGGCGAATGCTACATCCCACGTTTGACTACCAGCAACGCCCTAAGCAAAGAGGACTTGGGCTTATACTTATGCAACATTAATAAAATGCAGTATCATTATATTGCGCAAAGAATGTTTAACACCATTTGTGTAACCCTTGAATATTGAGGGAATTACATGCGTCTTTCTGCTGTTTTTGTCTCGTGAGAAAAACATAATATATATATTAGCTTCATAAACTTATGGTGTATGTGGCATCTCGAGCCTCTTGTATCAAAATAGAGCACCACTCGCATCAAGATTTAGATGAAGTGTAATAAGTAAAAAGTGATGATGTAATAATTATTTCTCTAACCATCCACTATCGCATGCATTTATATTCTACAAGAAGATTTTGACTGATATTGCGGAACAAAAAGGTATTAACCTGTATTTTCATGCCATCTTCAGCCATCCATAAGAAATCAGGTATTCGAGCAATATGGTATTTGTTTGCTTCTGAATAAGGATCCTCAACCCAGCAAGCAAGGAGAGACAACACCTGATCAACAATGACTTACCCTTTTCATCAGCATATAAAGTACGAAAACTTTAGAAGTTAATTTGAACCGCTACCTTCTCCACATATGCGGCACATAGATATCTGGTATTCTCTTCCTCGTAATGAATATGTTCCATTGCAGTTCTCAAAGCCTTATCTCTTAACGCTGAAAATGGCCACCGTGTTAGAACCTGTTCACCGTAACTGAGGAATCCCCAAAGAACATCTTGTATAAAAGGGTGTGGATAGAGAAGATCTTCCTGAAAATGATAACCACAAAAACTATTTACATTTTTGATATAAGTTATTAGATGACTTTATTTTTAAGCAAAGGCAAACTTATGCTTAGTTTGATTCATTAAAGCACATGAATAAAGTTTCTCTTGTTTTGAGCCATGCAAAATCCTAACTAGCTAGTTACAGGTATTTAAGCTATAAATTAATTGTAGTTCTGGTATGAAAAGAAGAAGGTTTCAAATCCAACAATTATATCAAACTGCAAAAGAAATTGATTGTAAATACAAGTTCAATATATATAACATGCAAAGGCTTACACTAGTTTGTAACAAACCTTTGCACAGGTGTTTCTTGTCTTGTTCCACTTAATTTTGTAATAGGGCTGTGTATAAATCTCTTGTCTTAACGACTCGACTAATTCCGTAACAGGTCCAACAAATCTCTTCCCATAGAGGTAAGACATCGGAAGGTACACCAATCGGCAATGACACAACATCTTTCCTGCATTCAGACCCAACAACTGTTTTTAAATCTTGATCTTAAGCGACTAAACAGCTTTAGATTTCAGCCCGTAACAATATTTTCTGCAGATTTTAGTTTCGGGTCATGTTTGCAACAATGATAATATAGAAACCAACCTGGATGAACAGGGGAGAAATTCGGAAGGAACCAACACTCGGGTGGCATCGGATTGCAGCCATCCCACTCATAAGCTCCCAGTATCTAAAAACAGAATCAGTACTCTTTCAACACCATACACACGTTACACGTATATAGCGACATAATTATATGACATGTAAATTTTCTATATAACAAATATTGGGCATCTCGTTCTCACCGCAAGCCAAAATTTTCCCCATGATGGCATTCCTATGGCTCCACCATGATCAAGTATCCATTTACGACCTCTAGCCATCGCACATTCTTCACCGTCATCTGGGCCTTCCCCAAGCAACCTTAGCGTAGTGTAGCTGAGAACAGAACCAAACACGGAGCTATGACCCTCGATATATGTTCCCCAACCTCCATCTTCATTCTGCTCGATGTGCATGTATACATAGAGTTAGAATTAAGATCAACAATCGAAACATAATCATCTAATAAGTCTTTAAATCATAACTTCTCTTGTTACGACTTTAAATCATCAAATAAGTCTTTCATTTAAAAGCTTAACTAAATACAAGTATTAAACAAACTAAGAGACTAATTTGTCACCTGATGGTTGTATATGTATCGTTTGATCTCCTTCTGGTGTTCCGGTGATAGGACATCCTCTATTTGTCCAGTGACTGATAACACTATTACCTGTATTTTGCATCACATAGGATTAATAACTTTTTAAGAGTGAAACTAACTTAAAGATGATCAAATTAATTGAACTTGACATCATGGAACGGAGCTAGCTTCAGAAAATTAAGTTGGAAATTAGAATCATTTGTTGAGACTTCTATGTTGTGCTTCAAAAACTGAATTAGTTATTCCAATTTGCAAAGCACTTTGATATTTAACACCATTAGTATGAAAGAAAGAAAATTGACCCCATGCTAGGAAAAAAACTTAATGCTAATAGATATAACATATGAATGTGTACTTCTATTAGTTGTAGTTATAATAATAAGGGCTAATTTGCAGCAAACCCCCGACCTGTGGGGTCATTTGCACTTCACCCTTTCATGTATCTATTTGTACGGTATATCCTCTAATTTATTTGTGCGATTTGTCTCCTAATATATTGAGCTCCCCAGTGGTTTCGAAATTTTATAAAAAACCCTCATAAGAATTGTTAATTGTCTAAAACTTACCCTATGTTTTCATAAATTTTTGCACAAAATCCTCTTTTTATGAAACCACAAGGGGGTTTTAGAGAGATTTTTATAAAACTAAAAGGGGGCTTTTAGATATTAACAAACCACAAAGAGGTTTAGTGCATGATCATTTTGAAATCATTGGGGAGTTTTAAGGGGATATAAACACAAAATTAACGTTGATAAATAGTTCAAGCGACAAAGCACAAAAATCAATAGACTAAGAGGCATATCGTAAAAGTTGATACGTTAGGGGCACATTCTAATGCCCCCTAAGTCGGGGGTTTGATGCAATTAGGCCTGGCTAATAATATAACTATTTGAAATCTGTGGATTTTTCCTAAGACCATTTCTTTTCGACAATATTAAAACTAGCTAGAACGAGAAATGGATAATGTAGTCTACTTGAAATTGGTCGCAATTACCAAAGAAGGCATTAAAAACAGCAGGCCAGAAGATTCAGAAGGCCAGTGTCCATCATGTGCCTGAATGCATGAGAAATAACTAATGCCACGTCGGAGGGTAGTTGTCACTGCTTCCTCTGTTATGTCTTCGTTCTCGTTTATTTTGACCGCTCCTGGGATTGGGCCACGTGGAGGATTATCCTTCGTCAGCTGAAATTTTACCAAAGCAATATAATGTCTACATATATATCATCTCTGAATCACTAAGTACATAGTTGTTATAAATCTTATAATTATGGTCATATTTTTTGACATCATCAGAAAATGAAAACAATAAATAAAAATGCAGTTGCGGCCTTAAAATTTAATAAATCCATATCCACAACATTTAGTTATACTTAGACTAAATTTCAAAATTAATTTCCAACTCCTCCGTTTTCAGTGTGCCACTTCAAACTTTTAACCAGCCCAAACAAATGTATCTTATGTTTTGTAAAAACAGTCACCTGCTTACTTTTCGTTAAATTACCTAGGGGTGAGCGTGGACGTGTTTGGATTGGCGGTCTGCTAGAAAATTTACAAATCTCGGTTTTAGCGGGTCGTCCAAAAACATAAGCAATATGTGATAACTCATGGAGTCAATTACATACAAAATACATATTTGAGATACATATAGAAGTTAAAATGGTAACAATTAATACTTCTCAAACAAAACAATATTGTATATATAGGAGTTCAAATTGTGCTCCATCAACCAACACTAATGTGTGAATAGTATATAAGGGGGAGGGATATTAATTACCTGCATGCGCATCAACAAATCGGCACTTTGTCTGAATTGAAACCTGTTTTTCTTGAACTCGTCTCGCATTTTTTCAACTTGGGCTCGCTCTTCTAAAGTTCCGGCCTCCGCATCGAATTCCCAGTATTGCCGCCCCACATGACCGTTAGTCGTCGTCACCCACTCGCTTCCGCCACCCTCCGCTATCTTCAACTTCCACATTGTTTGTTATTATTTTCTGCATTAATCGCCATAGTTATTTATTCATGAGAAATGACCCTAATCAAGTGTATTAATGATAAACTTCATGTGTGTGTATTATTTGTAGGGATCTTGCAATATATTGTGAAAGGTTTGCATCACATAAGTTCTGCTTTACATGCACGGATCAGAGTTTCTAAGCGTTTCTTTAAAAAGTAACGAAATATTTCCATCTTAAACTATTTGAAACGGAAAGTACTTTCTACGACTATCACAATAATACTTTTTACTAATTTTACAAAATATATCCAAAAGACTTTGAAACGTTATAAAAGGTTTCTAATACTTGGCACAACAAAAACATACATTGAAAATGAAACTTTAGTCCATGCTGCTTTCTAAATGAATTGTAAATTTCATTACTCCAAAATTCACTTCCTTTCAAAATTATGCACAAGAATGTGCATGTGTGAGTTTAATTACTAGTTAAGAAGAGAAGAAATGTGATCAAAGTCTTCATATGGACTCGGAGGACTTTTAATAAATCAAAGAACTTCAAGAATTAATGGAGAAATGGAAAAGGCACCTGATCAAATTATTTAGCCGCTTAGAGAAAAATGTAACGACTTTGGGCCCGATTTATAATTCAGTGGTGCGTGTATATGTGTCTGATGATGAAATTGCACAAGGTCTTTCACATGTATATATAAGCATGCAGTATTAAGCATTAGAGATACGGCGGAAATTATGTGGACGATGAGGGGTACGTGCGTCAATGTGACTCTTATCTTCATTAGGCACGTTATATTTAGAAGTTAAGCAAATTATAACTACTATCTATGATATTTATTATTTAAGACTCTAATGTTTACTTTAGTGATAAAAAAATCCCTTAATATATATATCAATTATAAATATTTATACCTAAAACCCTACACAAATAATACTCCCAAAAAAAAGCCTACCACGTGTCACTTACTCTTAAATTACGAAACCATTACAAAGTTTAGCTTAATACAGATGAGATTGGTAGATGTTACCACAAAATGGAAAGACTTCCAATTTTGTATGTGGTTACTTTTTATTCTGTCTTAAAAAAATTATTGATAAGGTTATATCTTATATTTTAATCTGATTAACTGTAATATTGCTCTTAACAGATTGGATTTAAACACGTTATGACTTTAGTATGAAGTAACATCTTTCATCACCTTAAATAGCTTAAACTCTATTGTTCAAAAAAAAAAAAAAACCTTAAACTCTCCATAACTTTAACCCACCCACCCCCATTTTAATACGATATGGAACTTTCTGGCTCATCAGTGAAATGTATGTATGGGTCGCAGTCTTGATTCTTGGGCCTTATTTACATTTCACCAATATGCGTGCCACACTACTTCTCTAACACAGCTGACTGATTAGTTACTTGATGTACTCGGCCGCATGTATGTCGAAAATTGTACAAATACATCCTTTCGTTTTCATCTCACTACACAACCACTATTCTAAATATTTTAAAGGGCTAATACCATCAAAACCCCCAATCTTTGGGTGGTTTATCAAAGTGTACCATCAACTATCGATTTGTTCGGAATGCACCCAAACCTATTTAATTTTGTTCGATTTGCACACTCGAGCGTTGACCGGCCAATTTCGTCGGAATATTCCCTCGTTGATTCTATCACGTGTTGTTCACGTGATTTTGTTGATGGTGTTTTTGTCTTTTTATTTTTTTTTCTTTTACGCTTAATTTTCGCCCCCAATTCGAATTTTTCGCTGGAGTTTCAATAGGGGGTTCAACGCAGCTGCAATCCCTAATTGAACAACCGTCATGCTCCGCCTTTTCTCTTCCACCGTACCGCCGTCGGCCACTGCGAAGCCGTACGTACGACAATCTCCTAAAGATCATCTCTCACTGCCGTAGTGAATTGTTTGATTTCCGGTCAATTCTCCCCCAATTCACTGCGGCAGTGAGAGAGGATCTGTAGCAGTGTCGTACGTACGGCTCCATAGTGGCCGGCGACGGTATGGCGGAAGAGAAAAGGCAGAGCATGACGGTTGTTCAATTAGGGTTTGCAGCTGAGTTGAATCCTCCATTGAAACTCCGGAGAAAAATTCGAATTGAGGGCGAAAATTAAGTGTAAAAGAAAAAAATAAAAAGACAAAAACACCCTCAACAAGGGAATGTTCCGGCGAAATTGGCCGGTCAACGCTCCAGGGTGCAAATCGAACAAAATTAAATAGGTTAGGGTGCATTCTGAACAAATCGACAGTTGAGGGTGCACTTTGATAAACCACCCAAAGATTGGGGGGTTTGATGGGATTAGCTCTATTTTAAAATTGTCATTCTTCTTTTATTTTTTATGGAGTACTGTTTATAAATTATTCCAACTTAACAATAATTTTCATTTAAAACTTTGACGAAGAACTGTTTACGTGTAATTTTTTTCATTTTTTTATATATGTAAATACATATTATCGATCGTATCATTTATCAATTTTCACGTCAAACAGACGAACGCTCAGAACTTTCTGAATAAATTTGTAATAAATAACAAAAATTAATTTGTTATCAATCCTAGAAATAAAGACGCCAAATAAATGATGTTTCTATGTACAACTGAAATTCAACGAACCAAATAATAAGAAATTACTTGCCTGTAAAGTAAAACCATATGATCTAAATATGTAGATACTTAGTTAAGCATATCTATATATATATAAATATCTGGATAGTGATTTAAGATTTCTTTTAAGCATTGTTCGCAAAATCTCCCATATATAAGTACACCTAGTTTGTTGTGAATGAGCAAATCGAGAGTCAATGCTATCATAATAGTGCAAATTTTGAGCAGAAGAATTATTGTAGTAAAAATTTATATACTTGAATTAATACATGAATTAAAAAAAATATAAACATGTAATTTAATAGTATTATCTGAAAATTTATATTACTCTTTTTTATTCACCCTTACACCGAATAATATTATTTAATTTTTGTACCATAGTCTAGTGGACAACATAAATGGTTATGGTTGCTTGATTTAATTCGCTGCCGGCTTTACCAATTCCACGGATTCCAACATAAGAAAGATTTCATAACATGCACAGCAGAACAGAAGAGACATAGGAAAATGTAACTCCAACTACTCGAAACAACAGAAGCCATATGCATTGTCAGTCCCCTGACATTTCATGATACGTACATATTTGTGTATTATTTTGGTAGGACCAAATCTTAGAAGTTTTAATTTTGATTTAAATGTATAGCGTCATTGACATCATAAATTTTATAGATAATTGCATCACAACTCATGAAGTATCTTGTAGTAACAATAATATTTTACATTGTTTAAAAAATTATTATGACCTCTTACAGTATTTACACCACTCATATGTTCCATTGTTAAGAAGTTGGACTCAACATAAAATTATAAAGATCTTACAATTTTGTCCCTTAGGCAATTTTAATCTCGACTTTAACTAAACTCAGAACCAGATTATATATGTTTCAGTATAGGAGAATATAGGTGTATATCCAATATCTTTGTTCAATTTTAGGGAGTGTACTCGTTGTATTGTGAAAATTATACCTTTTAAAACTTATAATTTTTTAAAATATCAATTTACTTATAAATTTTGTTCTCTATTAAACATGACTCAAACGTCTTTCCTTGTGCTTTTTATCCACTTATATTGTGTTCTTTAAAAGACAAATTCTTTTATTTTTGGAAAAATAGGGCCTTTGAGCTTTTGAGATTCTATTTACTAGTTCCTTTATAATATTTTACAGAACTACAATGCAAAAAAATATATATGGAACCCTTCTTCCTCTCCAACCAGCAACCCTATCGAGTCGGTGAGAAAGCATCGCATGATAGCTAGTCAAAATAGACGAGGTTGCACAACACCTATAGCCTCCTCAACGAGGCGAAGAATTGACTGCATGTCCAATATACCGTACTTGTCGTGATGTCCGTGCTTTCTAGCTAGCGGGAGATTAGAATCAAAGCGATTAATCTATTTCCATGAAAAGATTTAGGGATTCATTTTTATTTACATATACAAGCATATCACTGGACGGTTACTGTCCTTTACTTGATTCACTCAAATCGCATGAGATTATATATTAAAAGGGATAAAAGCATCAAACCCCTTTATACTATACCCTATGTCGAACTTTGCCCTCTGTTGCACTTTGCCCCAACATTTATTTTCGTCGGAATTTGAAACTTGAACATGGGAGTTTATAATAATTTATCCCCCGTTCAATAAAATGCCGTCTTTTCACCTCAATTATTGTTATATTTATTAGTTTTAAAATCCTAAATTTTGATAGTTAAACTAGGGTTTGAAAGTTAAAAAATGTACAAAAATTAAGGAAAAAAAGGACATTTTATCGAAGTTGATACCAAATCATAATGAACCCCATATTTACGTTTCAAATTCCGGCAAAAATTCGTTGAAAATTTGATGGGGGGCACAGTACTATTTATCCATAGTATAGGGGGCAAGTTACAAAAAATAAAAGGATGGGGGGAAAGTGCAAGAGGAAGTATAGTATAGGAGGTTTGATGTTTTTATCTCTATATTAAATTTATGGCGAAAGAGTTTTGAAAGTATACTATATAGATGTACCCCTGGTTGACAAGGATAACATTACTACAAGTGAGCTCGACCGACCAACAAAAGAGGACAAACTCTCGAATCAAAACTCTAAGGCAAAAAATGCCATCTTCAACTATGTCCAACTGAAGCAATTCAAATTGATCTTGAGGTCAAAATCAGAAGTCTGGTCGGTTCTCGAAACAGCATAAGGAGGAGCTTCGATGTGGGCTGATACCTCCAAAACTTTCCTAACTAGAAAGTTTAAAGATCTCGAAATGGAAATGGGTGAAACCATCGAGAGTCGCCACGCATGAATCTCAGTATGAATTGGTAATTATCGTCGTTGAGAGCACGACACAGCAAACTTTGTGACAATAAATAGATAAGAGAAACTCCTTGTGCTGGTCGAGAAGAATTATTGTCTTTAATGATACGTAACATACATGCAATCACGAGCACAAATTTATACAGTACGGAAGTGTCAAACACAAATTCTTCGGTTCCAAAATCTGGAGGAAATTATCCTTTAATGTAAGAGTTACAGACAACACTAGGAACTCGGATTCGCCTAAGGCAAAACTAATAAACTAAACAAATTTACCATTTCTTCTGTTAACTGTATCCATTTTCATTTTTCATTGATATTCATTTGATAGCATGAGATACAGGGATGGTTTTATTAGCATTTTCCATTCTTAACAAATACAGATATAAGATACTAGATGAACTAAAGTATGTTTCCTTCATTCCCAGTGTTTCTCATCATTTATCAAATATGGAAAAGACACCATCAAGGTAAAACACATGTATCTGTTTCTGATAAATCCTTAATGGATTAAAAGGATTTATGCTTCCTCTCAATCTTTCATACTGCAAAAGCATAGATAAAGCCCAAAACATTTTGTACAGAATTTGACTTTCCCTACTACAACAATTTGTACTCAGATGTTTGCACAATATAATATACATCACCAAATGACCAAGAGGGGTGGAATTAAAATGCATCTAAATAGTCTGCGCGAAACGAATTGTCACTATCGGACTATTGCCACACATACTAGCTATCCACTATGGCACTATCCATATTCATGGAGTGAATCCCATAACGAACATGAACTAGCACACTGATACCCAAAATATTTCTACCGTCTCAAGATACTCTGAATAAAACCAGCCATATTCATTTGCCTAATGTTACTAACGTGGTATGGGCAAATTCCCGTGACTGATCAATTTTGTGCAAACTCTTATGTATATTTACTCAATAGATAAAACTAAGTGTGGATGAAAAGCAGCTGTCGCTAACAATCACAATCGCCTTTGATTGATCGTACAAAACACAGTTAGCGGGAATAATATCTAGAAGCAGAGCAATTTAGATTGAATAGAACATGTTCTGGTCCTCAATACAAAGAAACTAGCTACTGATAACCAGCCAAAACATATATTCAAGTTGCCTTCTTCCACCAGCCAATTCTAAGAACTATCCACAACCCAGGGTCCTATCCAGGTAATTCTCAACTACAAACTATAGCCATGGTTAGACGTTGCTACGGGAGATTATGAAACCTGCACAAAAGACGCAGAAACAAAAGAATAAGATAAAGAGAGATATTTTTATGGCCAACTAACTTACATGTAAATACACAAAAGAACAATAAAGCAGCGAACAAAGGAGCATCGCGTAACAACCTTCAATCAATTATAAACTGATTGAAACAGAAGAACCTAAGTTCAGATGAGAATCCAGTTGAAAATACATACGCCATAGAAATGACATATACTTACACGTCATCAAAAGATATTATCAAGTACTCCACAGCTAGAGCACCAAAGCTGCATCTTCCTGGAACTGCGGTATTGCAAGGGGCGAGATTTTGACAGAGATCAACGGTGTGTAGCCTATCTGGTAATTTACAAGCACCGGCCCAAATAAGCTAAACTTCTCTGCACTACTGTGAGCAACTTCTGCATCAGACCCCCGCTTGAAGATCACTTTTGCTCGACTAGAGTCATGATCAACTTCTGTTTCAGATTCCATCAATGGACCAAACCGCCTGAACATTTTGTTAAGATTGATTTCAGATGGAATAGAAGTCCTCTCTGCAAAGTTCAATATAAGCTCTGCAGGTGCCGCCTCTTGCTTCCTTCGCTTGACATTCTCATCTGATTGCATAGATTCCTTTGTTGGATTGTTCTTGCTGAAATGTCTCTTTCTAGAATTTGACTTACGACTACCTGATTTTACGGATTTTCCTGAACCAAATGGCACAAGTTGAACATTACCTGTCCCGTTCTCACTATTGTCCAACAATTGGTCCTCAGAGTAATTGTGAACAATCCTGTCTGTCCAGTAAGAGTCGTTCACGTCGTCAAACTCAAATTCTTCTGCACACTCACTAACTCTCTTATTTGACTTTTTCTTTCTACCTCGTTTGTTCACGGCAACTGAGCTCCTGAAATCTGAGAAGAAAGTAACTATTGTATTCAGAAAGTCGCGTCTTTTCATGGGATCCTGTGCCACAAGCTGAAGCTGCAATAGCATCTCATTCAGAGAGAAGGACTCCGCTGAAACAACTATACTTTGCCTTCCTGATTGGACATTTATCTTTGGAGAACCATCGATTCCCATTTCATCATTATGGCCCTTCATCATTGATGCGGACCCAGTGAGTTGGCTGGCTACTCTAAGAATGCATTCACCAATTTTAAAGGAAGACTTAGGAGTTTGATTCATCGAGGTCGACACTTTTGCAGCATAACTATTTACCCTTTTATCTGACCCATCAGCTAGAGGATTGAGTGCTTTCCTTTTTTTCCCAGAAGACCTACCTAGATCCTTTTTACATGACTCATCTTCATCATCGGGAGAATATGCAAACTGATCTGCACTCATTAGTTCTGTCAAACTTCTCTCCTTCATCCGAGACTGCAAGCTATCTTTTGGAATGTGTTTGCGCTTATTGGTAACAACCACTTGGTCACTATTTTGAGCAGCATTTGCATCATTTCCTAGCAATTCAGGAGATGAGATCATTCCAGTTGGCAGGCGATAGCCCTTAAAACGACAAAATGCAGATAATTGTGCTTGAGCAATCACAAGGTCCAGACGATCGGCCCAAGAAGATGCATTTTGTGCCAAATCTCTGACAAACTCAACAAGTTTATCCGGTTCAAAAGAAGCAGCTCTGCTGGACTGATCAACCCCATATCTTTGGCTTGATTCTTCACGTATTCCGGTGTTCTCTACAACTTGGGATTCAATATTGACATAGGCATCTTTTGGTATGCAAGAACATGCCAACCCCAACTCTACACGTCTAGAAACCTCTTCTAACGCACAAGTGACTGCATTTTGAAATCCCTCTGAATTACTTTGCTTCTCAACTTGGGAGAAATGTGACCTGAACGGCTTTAACAGAGATGCATCATTCCAAGCAAAAGTCCTATCTCCAAAGTACGCTACCAAATAAGAGTCTTTCTTATAATATTTAATTGCCTTCTCTGAAGCATCTGAACGGTCGAATATTTGTCCAGGCCACCAGGGATGGCTCCTGACCTTACCCCAGACCAGATCCGATAAGGCAAAATGACCATCATTTTCAGGAGGCAACAGATAGCCCGATTGGTTCATTCCCAAGGAGCCCGTGGACTTCACTGGTTCCTCATTTGACAAACTCGATTTGTCAGCCAGAGATGAAGTTTTTTCAGGGCCTAATTCTGCCCCTCTGCACTCAACCTTTCCCCCTTGGTCAAATTCTGTTTCCTCTACCACATCCATGGGTTCTGTTTCAGAAGCATGACCTTCCGCAATATGATCGTCGTTGCTTTTTCTGGAATTGTCTTCTGCTTCTTGGGACTTATTAACCCCGTCCTCAGAAATAGCCACATCAGCCATACAAGTGTCCTCGATGGAAGTTCCGTCAAGCAAAGAAATGTTGGTACTAGACACATGCAATTCTGTCACGTGGACCACATCTAATGTTGTTTCAGTTTCTCGTAAAAGAACCTCTTGTTTCTTACTTTGGGAGGATCCACACTCTTCAGCAAGATTGTCATGCCCAATTTCAACACCACTGATAACAGGATCATCGTAAGCAACATGATTATCTGCCATCATAATATCAACCTTCGAGCAAACTCCATTTTCCAAAAGACACGTATTTCCAGTAGAAACATCACGTGCCGAACTCTTTTCAACCTCTTGGCACCCAAAGAACGGTACTGCAATTTCATTCATACCATCACCCTGGTCACTGGACCCAACTGCATCTACGATATTCGCTTGACCTGTTGCATTATCCTGGTCATTAGTTACTTCAGCTACTGACATGGCAATGATAGGCTGATCATATGCGGAGGAATCTTTTTGTAAAATTTCTTTGCCTTCCGAAGGACAAGAATCTGTCGGATGTAGAATTTCTTCTATACCAGCACGGATTTCAATCTTGATCCCTTTGTCTGTGTTGATTCCAACACTATCATCATCGTCAACCAGCAGAATAGGTTCAGTTGGCAATACGTGGTTTTGGGGGACTGCACCAGCCTCCAAGTCCCCATCAGTCTTCAAACATTTCTTATTGCCTAGGCAACAACTTAAATTATTAATATCTGATGCGCCATTTTTCAAATCTAACACGTCATCAAGGTCAGCTCCCGTGACTTCCTCTCTTTCACTGACTAAAGATTTCCCATGAACAGCTTCCGGAATAGCACATGAATTGTCATCAACCCCATGTGTTGCCTCACACTTTACGCCAGGAAGCTCTTTTGAGAAACCTTGATTTTCATCCTGAACATCAGAGTATAGAGCATCCAGTTTAAGAATCGAGTCCTGACTTTCTGCAGCATGAACTTCGTCATTGTCAACTACTTCTCTATCCATGACAGAATCACCATATGGGCTAATACTCTCAGCATGGGCACCAAGAACTCCATTTTTTGAACTCTCAGTGTTTAAAGTTTCTACTCCAATGCAAGTTGGAGGGGAAACATCCGGAGCTGATATACTGCAATCCACAGTAATAGAGTGATTCGAATCCATGTGGTTATGATCAACAGGTGAAATGGCATCGGCGTCAACTAAACTAAAATCTCCAGCTATACCATTGATTTGAGTAGTATCAAGACCGTCACCATTAGAGTTGACAGAAATCCCAGGTATGCCAAAATGTGATGCAGTAGCTTCTTCACAAGTGGTCACAAAACCAACCTCCAAACAATCATGACCTGTAACATTCTCAACCGAAGCTAATGTCTCTTCTCTGAGAGTACTACAAACTACAGCGGAAGCTACTATTGTATCAACTTGAAGTTCAGGAATTACATGATTAGAAGTTCTTACATTAACCGACCCCTCCTCAGTATCCACAGTTTCTTCACTCTGCTCAGTCACCATTATTGCTTCAATTTCAGGATCCAAGACGCCTCCACATGAAACACCAACCTCTCTCGACGACTTTTCTGTAACTACACTACCTTCACTAAATCCAACTTCTAACTCTTCCGAAACAACATTACTTTTCTCACCCTTTAACGCCAAATGCTCTACCTCACTTTTCTCGGAACCATTTCCAACCCCTTCGTTCAAGCCATCCATAGCCTCCGGAATACTTTGAGTCTCAGTTTCTTCTCCGTTGTCCGCGACAGCGCCACCCACATCCCCTACTTCACCAGACACAACACTACCATCTTTTTCACCACTGACCCCATCAACAAACACATCAGACCCCACCATTATTTCACCTACATCCTCCTCTTCACAGGACCCCTCCACATGATTTTCACTCCCAATATTTTCCATAAGAGCTTTTACCGGGTAAAATTAACACTCAAACAAAACTCCGAAACGTTGTCACTGCTCACTCACTGGTCCCACATCACCTTGCTCATCTTTGAAATAATCATATAACTGAATCAAGATTGTAACTTTATTACAAAAACCTTAAACATTAAGACATAAATGAAGAAAAAACGTAAAACCCTAATAGCAGAAATGCATTTAAAACCAAGATAAGTGAAAGCGACGTAATTATGACAATAATATTGGAATACCCATGTGGTAATAATATTCTTAAAACAGTGAGAAAAAAAAAATGAGTACCTTTTTAATTGAGTGTTGTTATTCCTAAAAAAAAATTACAGGGATAGTTGAGGAGGGCTTGTAGCGAGAGAAGATACAACACAAGTACTGTCGACTGTGTCGTGTTGAAGGAGGTAATTTTGATATGTGATTTTCAACTCAAAAGAAAAATATAATAATATTAAAATGAGGCGTAAATGCTGAGTCCTTGTCCTTTTATGGTGAATCTTGGGACGTGCTAACGTAACCAGGCTGTCGTCTTTCTATTGTGTGAACTCGGGTTCGTCAGTCAGCGGTGTATATCCAAACAAGAAATTGTTTTGAGTGATAAATAATTTTGTTTCAATAGTTAAGGGAAATTGTGGAAAACTCTTTAATTTATGAGTGTGTTTGCTCTGTGTCTCTTAACCTGTTAAAATGTGTGATTGACTTCCAATTTATTATTTTTAAACGATTTGTCTCGTGATGCCAAATCTAACAAACAAGAACTCAGGCAAGTGTCTAAAATGAATCGTTGATCAACGATTCAGGAGGCAAATCGCACAAACATCAATAGATTGGGGTGCATATTGTGCACTTTCATAAACATGGAGTAAACTGTAAAAGACACAATAGGTTGGGAGGTTTGCCGCAATTAGTCCTAAAAGCCAATCTAGTGCAACTAAGGGTTAAGATGGCAAAAACTTCTTAAGATAATTAGTATTAAATTATCACATTTCACCGAAACCAAGCATTTGTAATTGAAAGTAATTATTATGCCATCTCATCGTGCAATTGCACAAGTAATTATTTTTCTATTTGAGGATGTGGTCTTTAATAGCTATCATACGAGGGTAACTTTAGTTAGTGTGCTTTTAGTTTATTGATTTATACAACTACAACACCTACATTTAGTGCAATTACAAAGTTGCTTCTCAAAGTTTGGAGAAATACAAAGATTCATGAAACTAAATGTGTTAAAGTTGATTATAGGGGTGTTCAAGACTCGCTTGACTCGTCTAACTCGTGAAAACTCGACTCGCTAAACTCGCACTCGTCATGATTTATTTTATAACTTGATCGGCTTGGGTTGATAAATTGGTAACGAGCAAAATTTGACTGTAGTCATATATGAAATACAATCAGCCCAAAACCTGCCCACGCAAACCCCTAGTTTGCGTACTTAGGAATGGAGAAGCGAAAGTTTTCGATAGTTATATAGATTTCCCTTCATCTTCTAATTTATAACGATCAAACCACATCTATCCTAAGTCAAATAATCATCCACCACTGGCCAACGCACTAGTCGCGCTCTCGCGAATCGAGTATATGTGCTTTCTATTAAAACGCTTTAAGAACTCTTAGTTCTCGCACTAAGAATCCTTAGTTCTTGTATTAAGAACCTTATTTCACACATATTCAAATCTACATTTTGCCCCACGTCTCACATAGTTCATGTGTCTAGAAACTAGGGTGAAGGAACAATTGGACGAAATAAAATTAGAAAAAAAATTAAGGATTGAAGTAAAAGCGGAACAAAACCAAGTTAAAAAAAAAAAAAAAGAAAATTCTATTAGTAAATTTTATTACTAGCTAAACCAATAAAGAAAGAAAATTTGTATCAGTGGCTAAATCAAGTAACGAGAATAAATTGAAGAAGAAAAATAATACTAGAGAAGGCCAAATCCCTAAGTTTTGCTACTAATTCTAAGCTCAAGTTGATCTTATATACGCTGCCAAGGTTGAGGGGGGCAGTATTGCCATAAACCACCACAAATCTTGTTACATATATATGCCACAAAGGCAGTTATGGGAGGGCAGAGGGCTGGGCGTGCAATGGCGCCCACATGCACCCCCCTCCCTCCGCCACTGGATACGCTACCACAATGGTGTTGCATTTTTGTTCTATGTAGAAGAAGTAAATATTATGCATCTTTTAGTTGCAAGGTGCTAATTGAATAGTAAACTTTTCGGGATTTTAGGAGGACGTATATGTCTTGATCTCGGTCTTCCGTGTACTATTAAGTAGCTTAAGCATGAAATAGTTTCTCTTCTAAAGCTGACTGAGTTTGAAGTCATCTCGTTGTTCGGGTTTTAATCGTTACACATTGATGATAAATTTAGGGTGGTGAAGTTGATTTTGAAGAAGGATGCGCTGCCACGTCGCTGTTGTTTTTCGTTATCCGTAGAAAAATAATTTTATGCATCTTTTTAGTTGCTAAATATAAATTAGACTGTATGTGTCTCGGATCTCACAGTGCCATGTATTACTAAGTAGCTGAAGCACGAGATAATTCATCCTCTTTAGGCAACTGAGTCGAAGTCATCTTGTTGTGTAGGTTTGAATCGATATACATTGATGACGAAATTCGGGTGGTGAAAGACTATTTGGTGGTTGAAACAAATTGATCTTCATACACTTCCCTCTCCAGTTTGTGTTTTCTAAGTTCTGATGATGAAACAAATTGATCTTCATTAATTACTGTGAATAATTCTTTATGCTTGCTATCATAAGAATTCTCCTTAGCAGTTAGCAATCTATTTCTTGCGTTCTTTATATAAGTTGCATATGTTTCTTCTTTGTGCAATTGTACTTATATGCTTCGAGGTAGTAAAGCTGAAAACTAGGACTCTGATTTTCCATCTAACCTGTGGTTAATTATGCAATCCATTCACAAGTATCTACAGACATAAAAAGACCAAGTTCAGTAACACATGCACTATCCGTTATGACTGCCATTAGCTAGTCGTGTTTAGCATTGTATTAATATACGGAAAAAAAGAAAAATTTAACTTTTAACATCTTTCACATATATCGTAACTCATTCATTGTCTTTCTACGACTATTATTATTGTTATTTATTATTATTATTATTATTATTATTATTATTTAAAAATTAGTTTTTACACGCACAATATGCTCTTCTATTTAAATGTCTTACGTATAAAAATTAAGTTACGTTCTTACTTAAAACATTTAGTGTAAATGCTACTAACACAAATATTCCGTGACGAGATAGACTTATATACAACTAAGAGCAAGGATATAACTTTTTTCTATGGTTAAGAGCAAGGTTATCTTGCTTCTAAAAAAAATTCTACATTTATACTGTTGCGAGCAATAGAATCTTGCTTCTAGTAAGACATTAATTAAACATATATACCAATAAACAGTCAAGTATTAGTTACCAAGTAATTATGCTATTAACCAATATGGTTATAAAATTGTTCAAGATTAATATGAAACATTTTGGACTTCATATACCATAGAAAAAACATTGTATGAGTTGATCCAAACAATCAGCCCAGAGTAGATAGTTATGGATCGGCCCTCGTAGTAGACCAAAGCTCCTAAATCCTTTCAATGAACAAAATATTACTGCATTGGAAACTCGATCGTATAAAAATTGGGTTATGACCTTATGGTACAAAGAATAATATTGTAAGAGTTTGCGTAGTTAATTAAAGTCCATTCACTAAATTCGAAATAGGAGAGTCACTTTGTGCTCTATAAGCAAATTCATTAATGTAGTCGAGTACAATTAAGCCATGAAAAGTACCCCATAACATATGAGACAATAATTACATGACCAGAGGTTACATTACAATAATTCCTTAATTCTTCAGTTGCTTACATCATCTCTAGTTGAGATGCATCAAAGGCATGTTAGAGAAACTAGAAAGTGATAATAATGAATGAATTTGGTAGAATACCTACAAATTAAAAATAAAAATAAAAAAATGGAAAAAAGTTGTCATTGCAGATCTGACAGTGGAGTTGTTTTATTGCAGCCACCACTGTTTCCCTTTTAGTCTGTTATTCTTTTTTTGGTGAAGCATCATTTGCCAACTGCTCTTTGCAACCATTTTTAAAAATCTTCAACTGCTGCTGCCAACTGTAGCTACAAGATATTCCACAGCTAGGCAACTGCAAATGTGTAAAATAATTAGATCCAAATCATGAAAGATACCATGGGACAAAAAATTGGTACAAAGTGGTAATAAACTAAACCTAGTGTGCGATTTGATTCCATAAGCCAAACACATGGTCATATTCTGGTCAACATTTGGACCATGTGCTGCCAAGATTCTTCTTTTTATATTTAAGTAAAAATACAACAAGATTTGTTCCTACGGGGCACAATAGGCAAGGCATTGTGAGATCTATCACGTATATTGGTGGATGGTTTGCAACTTGCAAGCACGTTATAGACTTATAGTTGGTAGATAACAAATATAAGTCACAAAAATGACGCGCAATTTCTATACCATCGATTTTCTTATATCACTAGTGTAAAGTAGAAATCATAAAATCAAGCAAGCGTTTTATAGAGAAACGAAGCACAATGGGTGCTTCAACCCGTACAAAAAATTGAGAAAAACAAAGTAGATACGGAAAAATTATATGTTATAGTTGGCAGATAACAAATGTAAGTAACAAAAAAGAGAAAATGGTGCCATCCATATAAATATCTATTAATTATTATCGACTGTATAAGTCTAACATTGTGATGAGAATTAACATACAACTTACTATAAAATTTTTGGACCGTTGATAACATTGTGATGAAGGATGTAAATTTACCTGCATTAGGAGCAGAGATGGAAGTGGGCTTGGATATCATAGTGGGGACTGCGTGCATTGGGCCAGCTGCAGTTGGTGAATACATGTGGGCTGGAAGGCCCATTGTCTGTGATTGGTGGAAATGGTAGAAAGGGTACATTGGCATCAATGTGTTTGCACCAATCATGGCCTGACCTGGATACACCTGAGAATAGTGCCCATTCATGTAGGACCCACCAGTGAATCCCAGCTTCTGTACACCCTAAATGAAGAAGAAAAAAAAAAAAACAATCTATTAAGCTTAAGGTTGTAAAATTATAAATCAAAATTTGATCCTATATCCCAATTGGTTCTATTTAATTTGCCATGTTCTAACAGTGATGCTTACTCCTTAAAATTATGAATTGTTGATTTAGTAGGTTGTTCTAACCGAAATTCCAACCGTAAAATTTATAAGGTTTATGTTTATTAATTAGTTACATGTTCCAATGAAAGAAAAAAACTTGCTAAAACCATCTTAGTCAGAGTCAATTCATAAAAAAATAAACGTAACTATATGTAAAATGATATAGTGATTTTTGATCTTTAAATAACTTTTTGATTAACTAAGACTGACTAGAGTTGAAAAGGGCAAGCAGAAGGAACATAAAACGATTATATGTTCAATTTGTGTGGAACTAATAAAATACTTACGTGATTATAGTTGATGTGATCAGGTGTTGCAATGTAGGTAGGAGAGTAGCTGTAGAAAGGAACAGCTTGATGGTGGTGACGTTGGGGGTGGAATGCGGGAGCAGCCGCAGCCGCAGCAGCTGGGTAGTACCATTGCACGGGATTAACGGGTGCCGGCGATGTTGCGGCCCTAGGTCCAACATTCACTCCTTCAAAATGCAAGAAAATGAAAAAGATTTAGTACTTACTAGAGTTGTAGATTCATTTAAAAGGTTAAATTGGTAAAAAAATTAGATATGATCTTTTATGTCACTTTCTCATGCCACTTAATTGTGATGACAAGTGACAACACGTTCTGAATTTTAATACATAAAGAATGGTGACTATAGATATAAAATGTGGAAAGTTATATGACACAAATTAGTAGCACGTCAAAAATGGCGTACACGATCCATAGCCTAATGATCATATTGCCCCAAAAAGATAGAGAGCAGTTGTTAATTACCTTGTTGTTGAGGAGGTGGAGTAGTGGTGGTAGGTGTGGTTGCATTGGAAGATCTGGGGCGGCGAGCACCGAGCACAGCCAGATTGCAGTTAGCGCGACGGCCGTTGATGATCGGAGTTGGATCCTCACAAGCCTTCTTTGCGGAATCAGCATCCTTAAAAGTAACCTACACAATGCACATACATACATAAAGATTAGAACAATTTAATTAATTAAGGCTTCTCTCATTCTGTAATGAATTTAATAAATAATGGGACTTACGAAGCCATAGCCTTTTGATCTGCCGGTGAGTTTGTCGGAGATGATGACGGCCTCAAGAATATCGCCGTACTTGTCGAAGTGTTCTTTCATGGCTTCTTTGGGTGTTTCCCAAGCTAAGCCACCCACGAAGACTTTGGTCAACGTCGTGTCGACGCCCATGTTTAGCACGTTGCCGTTGTTGTTGTTGTTGTTGTTACTCATCATTGTCATTTTGCAATATATATTCAAAAGACTTTAGATGAAATGTATGTATGTTTCTTGTTAGTGTTGTGGAGAGTGTGGAAGAGGATTTGAAAGGGAGAATATAAACTAGAAGAAGAGGGGTGGATCTATGATGATGAGGGTGTGTTTTAGTGTGTGACAATTCACAACATTAGATGGATGTAATTGTGGGAATGCATGTATATATGGGAATTTATAATAATTAAAGACAAAGCACATAGACAGAAGGGCAGACAGATGGATTCTTGGTTGAGGCCAGCATCAAACCTCAACGTGCTCTGCTGCCTCTTTAATATCAATTAATATATATATATATATATGAATTAAACGAGAATAAAGATGACTTGAACACATTAACTCAACTTCTCTTGCCACTTGTTCTAGTTAAGTAAACGTCTTTATGTATACTTCTGAACTTACCGTTACTTCCTATAAATTCCATCTATGTTCTATTGGGTCGTTCTTATGCTCTACTCGTTTGCCGTATGTCGAAAAATGTTGTACTTTTTGGGTATTCATGAGAATATTGTACTGAGAACGCGCGGTCTTTCGATTTGTACTAATTATATTATTCCATGTTATTTGTAAAATTTTCTGAAATATGAGCATATGGTCATTTTAGTTATTTATATGCATACTATGTAATTTTGTGCCTATCTCCTTGATTTAGTTACTAATTGACTAAAATGAATAAAATGATAGCTTTTCTTCACCTAGCAAGAGAAGTATATATCCCGATCCTCGTTCTCACAACCTGTGTTTTTTTATCGGCCTGTGACCTGTGTTTTAATTAGTTTTTTTTTTTCCCTTTCTACACATTAAAATAGGGACCACCATATCTGTTACAGGCTTACACCATGTTTCTGTGGATTTTTTTTTCTATTATTTTTCTTTGCTTTACTTTTCTAATAGTTTAATTTATCACTTCCTCGAACATCTCAAACCCTTGATCATGAGGACCTCCTTAATTAAATATTGAATATTAATAGATAATAAATTATGTTTGAAAAGCCATTCAATCATGATCCAAAGTATATGGTAGTTTTGCGGCATTTACTTTTCAACCAAGCACTATTACCAATTATACGAATTCTAATTACTCACGTACATGTACATGAGACTCTTGATCGTGTTTCAAAACTAGACAAATAAGGAGTTCATAGGCCAGCATTTATACTAAAAGTCAAGAAATCACACTTATTGAAATTATTGTTAAGATGTTTGTTTTTCTTTTGTATGAGACTTGATTTGGACATGGGATAGTGGACACTTTGAGGCATAGTCTCGTGAAAAAAGATGATATAATTGATAAAAAAAGATAGAATAATTGTGCAAAACAATTCACATATATAGGAAGACGAATATTGTATGTATATATAGAGTTAATTCATAAAATTACATGCAATTGTTTTGATGAAAATAGCTGGCGGCGGAGAATGAAAAAGAAAAAGGCCTATTGTGTTATACTCCTACTCTTTTATAGAACAGCGCCTCACGTTTTGTACAAGCGTATTTCATGGTACGGCAGTTAGTTGTTCTCATGACTGGGGACGACTTAGCTAGTACCTTTCAGTTGTCTACTTCTATCTCTGCACGTGGAACCTAATTTCCACTTACTCATCATATTCTTGTTTTTCCTTTTTCATTTTCTTAACTATTTTTTCATATAGTTAATTACATACACTGGATGATAATTGATGGTTCATCAGGGTTACATGCATATTCGCCTGTGTGTCTCATCTTTTTTTCTTTCCGCATTAGGAGTCAAATGGGAGTTGATGGGAGTCGAAGAATCCTACAATCTCTTGGCTAACCTTTCCTCAGTCTCAGCTACTGGAATACTAGATGCACCCCCAGATGGCACAAGTCTCTAGAGAAAGCTTTATTCCAGAACTTGGAGATTGCATGTTGGGGCGTCTTAGCAAGCCTTATAAAAGTGGCACACGTGTAATTGTAATCTAACTTTTTAATCTTTTTAATCAAATATCCTTCTATGAAAGGTGTGATATTGGTATATCTATTAAGTTTCAAGGAATATGCATGTAATGCTCTAAAATGGTTACTCAATATTTTCTTAAGTCAAAGAAGATTTTGGAAAGAAAAAAAACTTGGAACTTATAATTATTGTTAAAACAACTTCTAAAACTCACGCACAAATAATTTTATTGTATATTAGTTAAAGTTAAAAGAAGTATTTGAAATTAAAATATCCGTTAAATTTAATTTTATTTTAAAAAGGAAAGAAAATGAAAAACAAGCATGTGTTTGTCTTCTCTTGAGTATTTTGATAGTAGTTAATTTAGCAACCGGGGAGAAAGTCAAAGTAACTCAATCCTTCCTCTTGAGTATTGCCTAAACTACTAATCTGGCTTTATAGCATTCTATGGTGCCATTAGCTTTATGTTTAATCTTATAGACCCATTTTCAGCCAAGACAATGATGGTTAGGAGGTAAGTCTGTTGTTGTTGTTTTTTCGAAGGCATCTAGTTCTTTCTTCATAGCAAGCTGTTGCTTAGAAAAATCACTTGCTTGATTGCAGGAAGTTGGTCCAATAGCCAGAGAAATAGCAGTAGTAAAGGCTTTGTGACTCTTACATATATATATAAACTATGATTTAGTTATTCACTCATTATGGGAAGAATTTGGAAGACTATAATCCTTTGAGATATACTTTAACTACAAAATTTATAACTCTCAACGATAAAACCAATATGAAATACTGCAAAATAATGTGCACTCTGTTATTCATCAATCATCGTAAACACATAATTCCAGAGTGATACTTCTAGTTAATTCAACAATTCTTAAATAATAAAACATTAAATTAGAATATAATCAAATATAAGAGAAGTTAAGTGACACATCAAGATTCATAAACATTGAAGGCTATACATTTGATTTTCGATTAGATTCGGGGTTCGACCCCTAAAATTGAAATTAAATCGAAGTGGGGTTCGATCTATTTCGAAACAATTTGATCGATTTGTTGTGTTTGTATGGCCCTAGAACCAATTATTTTCTTCATGACTAAGTCATGTATGATAAAAAACAAAAAAAAAAAAAAAAAAAAACACCACAAAGCAACATTCGAAAATTTGGTAAGTTTTGAAACAGATGTCAGGTTGAAGTTTGAATCTGGAATATCATGAGCATATTTCAATAAACCATTGGACATAACAAGATCTTGTGATAAGACTGTTGATTCGGTGCTAGAAGTAGGTAAACATATATGGATATTTATGCTTCTAGAGCAATAACTAAACCAGCTCTAGGGTTACAACTTACAGATCATGTAATATATGGCTCGTGAATCTAAAAACCATTTTGCCTTTAGCATGTGAGATTGTGAAACTAAAGCTAAAATAAGAGAACAATTGTTACCAACAACAGATGTGACAACAAAAGTTTAAGTGGCTTGAGCAGTAGTTTGACTAGAATTGTTGCTCAAACTATTTTTGTTAAGGGCAAATTGTGGCAAACCCCCCAATCTATGAGTGTTTTTGTATTGTGTTTTTGTATTGTGTTCCCTAACTTATGAAATGTGCGATATGCCCCCAACCTACTATTTTTGTACGATTTTCCCCCTAAACTATTGAGCAACCTTTCATTTTGTGTTCATATCCCACCGAAACTCCCCAATGGTTTTGAAATCTTGTGCAGGAGCCACCTGTGGTTTGTTAATTGTATCAAACTCACCTTCTAGTTTTAAAAACTTTGCTCAAAATCTTCTTTTTATGAAACCGCAAAGGAGTGTTTAGACAGTATTTTATGAAACTACAAGGGGGGCTTTAGATAATTAACTAACCACAAGGGGGTTTAGTGCATGATTTGAAACAATTGGGGAGTTTTGGAGGGATATTAACACAAAATTAAAAGGTTGCTCAATTGTTCAGGAGTTAAATCGCACAAAAATCAATAGGTTGGGGGACATATTGCACATTTTCATAGTTTATGGGACACAATGCAAAAGCACTCATAGGTTAGGGGGTTTTTCGCAAGTATCCCTTTTGTAAACAAGAAACTCCTCAAACAAAACTTGGTTAGAAGTCTAAGAACTTGCAGTAACAGAACTCGGATTTTCATCGGTAGAAACCCTATTGGCAAAATGACTAATCATTTTCCTTGTTGGACCTTCCCATTCAGGTGGGTATCCAATAAGCTTGAAACATCTATCTATGGTGTGACCAGTAAAACCACAATGAGTATGCTTGAGTTTTTTTTTAACATTTGTTAGTACACCCTTTGTAAATCTGTTTAAGAATTGTGAGAGGGCCTAATAGAGTTTTCTTGACTGTTCTTGAACCTTGAGAACTTAGCAAGAGGTTCCATTACCTGAGAGTTAACTTGCAAAAGCCTTTGGTTCTCTTGTTGAAGTAAAAGAGAGTAAACTTTAGATAGGGATGGGAGTGGAGATTTAAGCAGAATCTGACTCCTGAGAGCAGCATGTGAGTCATTAAGACTTATGGGGAAAAAACTATACGAAATCTGATTGTTGCAGCTCAATCATGTATTTATTCATCCCACAAATGCAATGGTCACAAGAACAATTAATAATTGGTATGTGACAGACATACTCATCGCAAAGTGATCTAAAAGAATTGTAAAAGAAGTAACATTATGAGTTCCTTGAGATATAGTATATATAGACTTCTGAAGAAGTAACAAACTGAGTTCCATGAGATGTAATTCTCATCATTCAAAACATCCCTAACTATAGAAGCACAAGTGTGCCGAGGAAATAAACAGAATTAGAGTCCTCGTTAGGGTTCTTAACTCGAATAAGAGCCGAATCATAAACATGATTACTCATTTCCATATACTTTCACATATTAAATAGTAAGATATCAATAGAAAACAGATCGAATGACAAAAACTGAAAGATCGATCGATCAACTAAGAAGAAATGTAAAGAACTTACAATCGCCATCTCAATCGCCTAGATATACCAAAAAAAAAAAACGTAATTAGAACAAGATTGAAAGCAGCGGCAGGGAATCGATTATGCAGTGAATGATACCATGTGAAAATAGACGAAAATCAATTGAGTTTAACTAAAGATGATAAAACGAACATCGAATTTCATTAATCTGAGTTGAAAGAATACAATTGAGAGTTGACGATTACAGAGCAACATTTTGAGAAGACGAGGGCGTTAATCTAAAATCACACAAGTCAGTTATGATCTCTAAACCAAACGGTCACCAATTGTAATTTAGAAACTTACTATAAAAAAATTACAAAATAAATAAATATTATAATTCAAGAAAAGGTAATGAATGAAATAAATTATGTTCATCTATTTACAAGAAACCCCACAGTTCGCTCACTGGAAGATGCATGCATATTAATTTTGTGATTCATAAACACACAAAGTTAAGCTTTATTCTGTTTCCTCCAAACGAACTTTTCGGATTGCTAAAAATGTTAATATTTATTTCGCAAGTGAAAAAATTGAGTCGCTAATTAAGACGTATATTACTTTTTGACCAAGAAAGATAAACTAGAAATTTAAAAAGAATTGCTCCGAAGCAACAATACTGCTCTAATATGATCACAAAGTATTGATGATAGACGAAAATATTGCTCCGAAATATTACAGTTTCTTTTTTGTATATTATTAGAAAATATTATACAGATTTATAGGGTACAATTTGTACCCTATAAATACAAATGGCATTTGACATATGGCACGTGAAAATGATAAGGTGAGCAGATTATATGCTCCCGTGCTCTGGCTCCTTTTTATCCCTCCAGAATGTAACGTGGCCAGCTGTTCTCCATTAGGGGTATTTATGGCAATTACATAAGTTCTCTTTGACCGTTGACCACACATTTTTTAAATATATATTAATATATGATAGAAAAATATGTAACTGGACGGTATCACGCAGGTGATGGTGGTGCTAGCTGGAAGCACTCAGGGCTTGAGTTGGCAATTTATGAAATCGTTTTCGAATTTTGTTTTCTTAACTTATCGTATTCATACGAAAAATAATTTTCTTCTTCAAAAAGTAAGTAATATTACGATAACAAACAATAATTTATTCGTTCTAAGCATACGGTTTTAGGATGTGTTTCGCTTCGTTGAATTTAAAAATAAATTCATAATTTTTAGAGAGTTTTTCATACGTTTTAAAAACATCAAAAAACATTTGATTTGGTATAGCGTAGTTAAAAAACATTTTTATATTTCGCTTCCACATAGTTAAAGAAGAAAACATTCCTTATGTGAATGAATCAGCAAAATAATGTCGCTTATATAAATTTCAGTTTTATATACTGTTTTACAGTTTAAAAATATAAAAAGAAAGTACAATAATTGAAATAAGTTTGACATCACACAAACTAGTTTAGCTCGAGATCACTATTTATTGCCCCACATATTCATTTTTCTCATGTTTGATGTAACAAACACAGAATAATTAATAATATAACCCAGTCGACTAATATCTCATATACCTCTACGGCCATAAGTTGTTGGTAATTATTTTAAAATAACTTAAGACGTGTAATGTTGTAATCTATCCTATATTACATTACCTCCATGTATATTTATCGTTATTAATTATACTTTAAAGTCTTAAACCAATACTATAATTACTTGGTACTGTGTATTTCTCGTTGAGGTAAAGCTGGCAGCTCGTGCGGCAAGAAAATGATGGCGACGACGTGAAATGGGGTCGGCAGCATCAAATATCTGAAACAATACAATAGAATTAAATTAAGAATATCTTCACAACTGTAATATCCGATGTTTAGGTCCATCTTAATTTCCCAGAATTGAAACCAAATGAAAATAGTCAGCATCTCGTGACTGGCACATGTTGTCACTGCAGATAAACACGTGAAGGTCAGTCCAATTATTTGATCATAATAGCTTTAATTTGATAGAAAAAATCCCATTAAAAAGTTTTATGTATATAATCTCCAACACGTCCGTGCAAACCTTAAATCTTCTGTTATGCATGACATGTGCCCATTTTTGCTTAATAAGTGGCCGTGAGATACGAACCCAAAACTTTCTCTTTTTTTAGCTCTAATATAATTTGTTTAAAATTATTAACATTTATTGAGCTTGCGTAAAATATATCTTTTCCAATTGCCCACTAAAACCTGTAAGCACTGAACCATTTGAGGATTTGATCTCATAAGGATCTCACGTGAAGGCCGTAAATCTTCTGTTACGCTTAAGATGTACCATTTCTTTTTAATGGGTAATGGTGGTGGAATTCGAACCCAAAACATCTTTTTCTGAGCTCTAACATAATTCGTTTAAAATTATTTCTAAACATTTATTTAGCTTGTGTAAAATATATTTTTTCCAATTGACCACTATAACCTGTAAGCACTGAAACATATGAGGATTTGATCTCATAGGGATCTCAATTATTAAATAGATCCCACATTTAAAGTATTATTATCTTTGAGTAATATGCCATCACAATTTTGAGACCAATAAACCAGAAGAACTAATTTGTTTCTAACAAAATTACAAGCATTATTGTTGTTTCTCGGGAGTAGCAAGTTTGGAGAATCTTTTGTAATTCACCATAACTTGTTTCGCTTTCTTCGTTGGCACAACCATATTTTACTTCTCTTAACTTGCTAGTTATTTAAAAGCATATTGAAAGCGATTGACCCCATTCCCGACCGAAGACATTGGTAGATTCACTAATAAAATCTTGCTGTCTATTGGCCAGTTAAGTGCCTACCATATATTGGTACAAATGTTTGGTGCAGCTATTCAATGGGACTTCCTCTAAGTTTAATTCGGAAACATAAGAAATCTTGACCCGTTTTCTGGGAATTTATGAAAGAGACTTTCCCAAGAAGAGACTCTTAAGTTATCTTGCATTTTGTGCAATTAGCGAAATTTTCATGTAAAAGATTAGGAAGAAACTCTCCTTTTTATATAGGGTAAAAAACAACAAACCCATTTAACCGAATTTTTTTCTACAACAAATCTCCAACCTTTCCTGATAGTTGCGAATTGTCCCTTTGATCAGCTTTCATGTGAAATCTTTTCGACGGAAACTTCATTTTTGCTAGAATTTATAGCGCAAACATGTTGTTCATCTCGATTTAATCATAATTCCACTATTAAGGCCTCTTTCCCTCCAATTTTATCTCATTTCCTGATAGTTAGTGTTGAAATTAATTATTTGTTTATGGGGAGTTAAGATGTAAAAGCTAAGGAACATATAGAAAAAAAGGGGAAGGAAAAGATGGTGTTTTAATTAAATTAAGTTTAAATCGAGATGAACCCTCATATTTACATTTCAAACTTGGACGAAAATAAACTTTTCGCCACAAAAGATTCCGCCAAAAGCTTGACCAAGGGGTAATTGATTGCTTTTGTACATGTTAGGATTTTAGTTGCAATTTTTTAAACGTTAGTTGGCAAGATGTAAAATAGATATAGTTTGTGGAGTTTGATGCTTATCCACAGAAATGACATAGGAATTATTTATTTGCATAGTTTTTCCTTTTAAAGTAGCCTTTTTTAACAATTACACAAAATATAGAGGAACTTTCTACCCTTTCATGACAAAATAATTCGAATAATCGAGTATTTTTTTTTTTTTGTACATAGAGAAATTTAGTATACGATAAATATACGTGAAATACATGCTAAATGATAGAGGTGTTCACTAACTCGCCGGTCCGCCCGCAACCCGTAGCTTGCATGATTTAATTATTTATTTCACCCGCTCGATTTGATAATTTAGTTGAGTGTGGTCACATTTTTAATAACTTGCATTAACTCGCAGGCCTACACCTCTAGTTTGTATATTTTGTAGAAGAATCATATAGAATGACTATCATCATCTAATTAAAACAAATCACCTTTATCTTGAGATAATTATTAATGTTTGATATTATTGTTTATTGATGTTAACAAGACTTATATGTTAAACATGTTGTGATAAGACTATGTTATGTTAGGGGTGGCAAAATGAATTCGAATCCGATCCACCTAGGATCCACCATGGATCCGAAACCAAGTTGATCCGGTGGATTCAAGGTGGACCTGGATCCAAACATGGATCCGAGCGGATCTGGGTGGATCCATGGGTGGATCTGTGAGTGGATCCGGCTGGATCTAGTCATGGATCCGGACGGATCCACATTCGGATCCGTGCGGATCCATCCAAGTCCATGTCTAGATCTAACTCAAATTTTAAGCAATTTTTAACATTTTGCCATGTATCCGCGCCACGTCTCATCGTCTTTATGCATTTGTCCATTTTAAAATATGACTTTTTTTTTTACTATGAATCTAATTTTTTAATTACGCATAATATTTTGACATCGTATAAGTCTTGGTATAGTTTGATTTTTTTTTTTTTTTTTTTTTAAGGTAGGTACAGTTTGAATTTGAATTGTTGAAGGTGAAAGGAGACTTTACATAAAGTTCACATTTTTTATGGTATGCAAGTCTATGCAATTTATTTCAAATAAAAAAAAAAAGTCTATGCAATTAATTATTTAATGACTAAATAAGTACTATGTTTAAATATAATAACTAAATAAGAAGGTTTTTAAATATTTTAAAGCTTTATGATATTGTGGTTTGTAGACAAGTATAATTAGCAATTATTATATCTCAGTTTTGAAAGCATTTGACTAAGCGATTTATTTCACAAGAAAAAAATGTTTACAAAATTTAGGTCTTACTTGTAACGTGCACCCTAGTATATAATTCATATGGCTCAATTTAACTATGTCCAGTGAACGTGCAATTGAGTTGCATGCGTCAAGTGATTTTATGGGATATCTAGATTATTTTTCAGTTAAATAATAAGTCGAACTGGTCGTTTAGTTAGCTACTAATAGAAAATTTAGAAGAGAAATGCATAAAGTGATATATACAAACTGATGAAGTTCTTATTATCTTAAAAAAAAAAAAAATCGTCAATTAAGTCAACTTCGAATAATGAATTATAAAATCCCTCATTTTAAAAAATTAATAATATATATTATTAAATTTAAGGTGATAGGATAGGTGGGTAGATGGAGAAATAGGGTTGAGTAGAGGTTGTTTTGGTGGATTAGATGGATCTACCAATATGGATCCACTTGGATCCGACAACGGATCTACTCGGATCCACAAATGGATCCGTTCGGATCCATAATTGGATCCCAAAATACTACTAAATAGATCCGCGGATCCATCCAAGTTGAATCCATTTGGAATCCAACCCTATGGATCCGGTTGGATCCAAATCCTAATGGATCGGATCCACATGGATCCAGACCTGGATCCGGTTGATCCATTTGCCACCCTACGTTATGTTAATTGTTTCTGAACTAAAATAGTTATTTTGTTAGTGTATATTTCTCATTGTTGCATAGTGTAAGTTATTATTTTTTTGTGTTTATCTAGATAAAATATTTATTTACATCTTCACGTTGCTCTTTCATTAGGTTATATTATTGTTGATGTATTTTTATCAAGTAACAATGTTGTTTTTTAAAGGGATAAAAGCGTTAAACTCCCTATACTATTCCCACGATTGCACTTTGCCTCCTATCCTTTTATTTTTGGCAACTTGCCCCATGTACTATGGATAAATAAGCACTTTGCCTCCTGGGTCCAAATCCAACGGCAAAAAATGCTGACACGTGTTCAAATCCAATGGTGAAAAAACGATTCAGGGGGCAAAATGCTTATTTATCCACAGTAGAGGGGGCAAGTTGCGAAAAATAAAAATGATTGGGGGCAAAGTATAGGGGATTTAATGTTTTTATCCCTTTTCTTAAAATGCAAACTAAGACTATTGCTTTCTCTATGCCGAAATAACATTATATGTTTTCGCACAATTTAGACCCGGAATCCGCTCAACCCGCAACCCATATGATTTCATTATTAACTTCACCTGCACTGGTTGAAAATTTTAGTAACTCGCTAACTTTAACTACAAGCATTTTTTAACAATCCACCTAAACCCGTCTATAAACACCCCTACTAAATGAACAAGAATTTCCAAATTACATGTATAGTACAAGTCAAGATTAAACCTCCACCGAGTACATTGTGTAAACTCTGTTAGGCGAGTTACGAGTAGGGTGAATCTTAAAGTTAACACATGATCTCAACCCAAACCATTAAAATAGGTCTAATATAAACAAAAACTGTTCAAAATATTTATAACCGAAAGTGACTATGATCAAATGGACTGCGTGATTAGTTCGTGGTATTTCAACACTGCTCGAAAAATCAATCTAGACAAGATCACTCCCACCTAACCAGCCGAACCGAAGTCAACTCGACCCCATGCAAAAAGATAATTTCAGTTTAGATCCTATCAACATGAGAAGATTGTACATGTTAGAGACCTTCTATTCCAGGAGTAACCAATTGCATGATGATGTGACTCAGTCCATGAGATAAATTTTTATAATACATGATTGGATTTTGATCACGAAAACATTAGAGCCCTATAATAATCTACACGCATTGTTAGTAGCTTGTGGCACAACGATTACATGATATAATTTTTCTCTCGGGACCTCACCCTCACTACTCCATCCCCTACCTATCCTACCCCAACAACGCCACCCTTCCGAAATGCAGACCACCACCTCCAACCCTACGCACAACCCCCAACCCCCACCCAAAACACCCTCTGCTCCCAACGCACCACCAACCCCCAACCGTTCTTCTGAGCAATCCTACCACCTTCTCAAACCGCGTTATTTTCTGTCCTACAGTACCCTCACGCAATGTGAATTCTAATTTCTTTAATTACAGATTTGTGTTTCAATGAGAAAGCAAGGCGACAGGGGAAACGGACAACATGGTGGAGAAGGCTGATAAGCAAAGTTGGTTAGGGAGGGGAGACAAAACTGCTGTCTAAGAAAAATGTTCATCCAACCAGTCCAACCGCACAATGCCCTTTTTAGCCAGGTGCACATAGTTCGGTCCAGTCCCAGGTCTCAACGAAAATATTGAGTTACGCTAACAAAGTTTGGATATGGTAATCTGATCATAGTCAGACTTACCAGACTTACCTGTACTGATACTGTTAGCACCTACAGCCATAGTGTAAGCGCATAAGAGTGCAGATATACGTATATAATAGAAGAAAAATCTCAACCTTTTCCAATCAGACCTAAACAAAAATTTAGAGAAAAGCTTGTAGTTTGGTTAGGTCTCATCGGCCTACAATGTACAACGAAAATTCATGTCAACAACTGAGAAAAAAGACCTTTTTATAAAGTTAAGGATGCCAATATGGTGCAGCGCATACTATTTCTAGCGTTGAGATTTTCTTAAGAAACAAGTATGTCGATACTTTCATAAACTCTTGAAATACTTGACGAAAGACTAGTGTTCAACTGAACCTATTCGACAGGAATAATAAAAGAGGATTCTGGGCGTCTAATTTCCGAGGATAGTCATAGCAATTAAAAACAAAATTTATGGATCACAAAAGAATTTTAGGATATACATAGCATATAGCCAAAAAAAATCATCAGTATACTTATTTGACATAAAAAATTGCATAAAGTATTAGATACATCAAATAAAATCAACTGACAGCTATATCTTTGGGAAAACTCATTGGTGAGGAGCTGGGTCATTGCACTAAACTTCACAGAAAGCCAACTGCATCATATTTTCCAGACTGCAATGTTACGCAAGAAATGACTTTTACACATGTGTATCAGTGTATGATTAGCATGTATATGGACTCTTCACGATGGGAATCATGCATGAAACAACATCATTTCAAAACCCTCCATTGTTTTACAAACTCTGTCAGGAGTCAAATAAATTTTATTATATCAACAAGCAACTTCAATGGGAACGAAAGTAAAAGGATCGCTATGGTAATTGGTAAGAAACTACATCATTTTATCGTGATGCTATGGTAAGAACATCCAAGAGTTTCCATCCCTAATAGAGAGCATACTTTGCACTAGAGCAGGACCAATGAAACATGGAACCTGCAGTCGTAAAGTTCCCCAGTAAAGTATTGGTTTATTTTTCATAGTTGATATGGACTTTCTCAGGTCAGGAGCCTAGATAGAGCACCTCAAAAGCTATTAACTATACCAAAACTACTTTACCATTGTGAAATTGAAAAATCAAGTCCTAAAAGGACCAATGCAGGTGCTGTTTCATCTAGGTGTTTCAGTGTTTCAACTTAGAAACACCTTTTGTCTTGCATCTCACCAACCGAAGTATCCTATGAATCATTCACACACACATTATCAAAATTATTACACAATTTTGATTGTTGAATATTATTAGTATAATACAATTATAACACTAGATATCATCAATTCTATAACTCATTTCAATCACTACACAACTAAACATAGTTGAAACTTTCCACCAAATATAATTTGACCCTGTACAGAATTGAGAACCATATAACAACGTACTTATTTACCCCTAATAACATTACAGCATACTCCTTTCAAGCATCATTTCACATTTAGGCCAAAAAAGATAGTTTAATAACATCCAATCAAAAGTTCAAACTTCTGAAAATCCTCAACTGTACTATACAATACTAAAATCAACAAAAAATTGAAATATAGTTATATAACTCTAGGACTACAGGCTCTAAAATGCCCCGAAAAAGAATCACATTTCACTTGTAAATGGAGGAGTTCGTCATTTTTCCTCATTTCTTATCTTTAACAACATCAATTCTGGTCTTTTGTACGATCTAACATGATTATTTGATCGCACAAATCATTATCACATCATGACCAGTATAAGGCAGCAATTAAAATTTTGCGAGAGTAAGTCATCCAAGATAAAGCACTGTAAATTTTTTATCTAACCGCTATCCAATAGAAAAGCCTACAATGATCTTTTATGAGTAAGAAAAAACTTCGATTAGCAAAACTCAAAGAAATGAAAATGACAGACCAAGGCAAGAATGACGATCACATATTGAATGTGCTTTTCAATAAGGTTTAATAAGGTATATTACCAGAACAAACTACAAACAAATTATCAGTTCAGGCGGAGAAAGAGATATCTTTTTTGAACAATTATGATTGTATTCATTAATTTGTTATAGGTGGAACGTGAGGCACACTTACTCAATAATCAATTTGCGAGCTGGGGTAACCGAATCCTTGCGAAAAAGACCCTTGATGAGCAAACTGCCAAAAGTCATCCACAAGGAGAAAAAAACGTAAATGTTCATTTGGGAGTGATGTCTTTACATGAGAAATAAATGGGAGTAAAGAAAAGTCAACAGCTACCTGCTCGGAACCTAGTTGAGTTCCAATCGTCTCGTTCTTGACAGATCCATCTGCACCCCTAGCAGGCACCTTTGCATCACCCTGGAAATAGAACACATCTTATCCCCATATTATGGATTAAACTATATGACGACAAAGTTAAAGGAAAGGCTTATTGCATACCTCCAACTGCAGCGTCAAGCACATCCAAAAAATTGACAAAGATACCAAAAATGACGAGGGTTAGATAGAACTTATATATATAAAAGTTCCTAGCACTTGAAAATGAGACAAAATAAACTTAATAAAGATAAAGTGCAGACACTTCATTTCTATTAAATCGAATGATGAAGCTGGTTTGATTGGGCAGCTCATTCAAGTATATACAGAAATTCTCCGGCAAGTTCAAATATTGAGGCAATTGAACATCCAACTAGGACCTATATGGATCAATAGAAATGCTCCACCTTTTCATATATTGTGTACATCATAGTAGTTACATATCATATTCATGGAATAGGATGTTGCACTTTCATGATGGTTTGGTACTGAATTGATTGCCACGCAGAACTCTTCTACTATTTTTTTCCAAAACCAGATAGTTGAGAGCACATATGTGAGTTTAACAAATACCAAGGACATATCCAAGAAAGAGCAAAGCAAAATATGCAAACCAGAGACGATACTGAAACTTCATACCTCCCTGTACCTAGCTAAGTAGGCCTTCAGCGGGCCCATATAATCTTCAAAACCTAAGGTTGCCATTGCCCACAACAAATCATCCCCATTAATTGTCTTCCTTTTCTCCTTTTGGCACTTGTCACTTGCTCTGAACAAATACGAAAGCATAACAAGTTTAAAAGCTATTCTTTAATGTGAACACACGATAAAATGGATGTGCCCAGATAGGCACAATGCACATATATACTTATGGTAAAAAAACTAATATCTCCAGTTTCAACTCCACTGTTGGTCTAATAAAAGTTTCCTACATCTCATTTTCTAAATAAAGTATCCTTGTAAGCATCATTATAACATAAGCTTAAAAACGAACTTCATAAATCAGAATGAAATGCAGACCTGAACACATAGTCTACATGATAGCTAGAATCGCCAAGCAAAAAAAAGGGGGGTTTGCACTTGAGTGCTAAATCAGGTTAATAAAATAACATAGAATCAGAGAAAAATTGAATCAAAAGTTAATAATTTAATCTGATTCAGCACAATGTGAACAAAGTGAAGTGGCTATCATCTTGAGAATGATCTCAGCGACATGGTAATAAGAATGTAAGACTTGCTTTATCAGAGCCTTAACAAAGACAATCATTTTGCTAACCAAGAGCTACTTTCTTGCTATGGTATGAATTGCCAGAAAAATCTCCAGTTGCAGCAGCGGAAACAAACTTTTGTGGCAATTGGAAAAGAAATTAAATAGAACATAACATTGGTCACATCGAAAGATTACGTAAAGCATCAGTATTCGCGAGTAAATGGTGGAGAGGTAAGGCTTTGGTCGAAAGAGCGGGAAGGTGGTGGCTTTGTAGATGGCTGACATGTGTAATTGAATGATACAACCAAATATTGTCCCGATGCACTTAGTTTTCTTTTTCATGTACACTTCTCTTCACCTTCACTGGGACAACACTAAACTGTTGGTAACTACCAAAATAATGCAACAACAAATACACACTGTAGAAACCAAAAATGACGATATCCTTGTTACTGAACCTGGAGTTTCTCCACTTCCCATTACACCAAAAAAATGAGATACTTTATCAGCAAAAAAATTCAAAAAATGTTGACAGATATTTAGGTTGTAACAAACTTTCCGTAAGTTATAACTTTAATCATGCCTAAAGCACTAGGACCAGACTACGTATACTTGTATTCACCACACAAACAACATGACTAAAGCACACAATTGATTGATTCCGATTCCCATCCAACTACCCCCCTAACTTCATCCAAGCAACTAAAACCCTCAGACACAGGTAATGGATATCAACACTTGTATGACCAAAAAGCACGAGCGAAGAATTACGACATGTAATCACTAAAGTAGCCAACACAACACATGATCCCAGACAAACAAAAAGCCAATTCACTCCTAAAACATCAACCTATCAGATTCAGAATTGTACTCAAAACAAACACCAATAAATAACAAAAGACAGAAAACGGAATTTGAGCAAAAAAACGCATACTCGCTGGTGACGAAGCTGATGAACTCAGAGACACATTCCTGCACGGTGTCTTTAGCATCCTTGGCGATCTTTCCATTGGAAGGCAGGCCTTTCTTCATGATTCGCCCGATGTTTGCGATCGGTAGAAACCGATCCTGCTCCCGCACGTTCGACGACTGCGGGCTATGATCTCCGCTGTCGTGGCCACCGGGACTGTCCGCCATTCTACAAAAACCCTAGCTTTACACAAAAAACAAAAATAAAACAAGCAATTTGTTAAATCAACCTGAAGAAAAATTCAGTTAAACAACATACAAGTTTGATTTAGGACGGTGTCAATCTATTATAATTTACACAGAGACATGTGTGTAGAATAGAATATGATCTGTGTATATGATGTAGAGATGCCTTGTTAGTGTGATGGGGTGGGTACAGGGGGGGGGGGGGGGGGTTATTGTACCGTTGGAGCGAGAGGAGGAGAGTGGATTTGTATTTGGCGCGCTGTGAAGTGAGAGAGAGAGAGTGGATTGGCGGAGGGGGAATAATCGGACGACGGAGAGATGGGGGAGATCTTCTTTATTAGTACTATACTTTGTTGAGTGTTGGGCACTTCTTTATTCAACACTCGAGTTAATAGTGAAAAAAGAAAAAAAACTCTTATCCTGTTTCTTTTTTATTAGAGAAAATCACATTTTTAGTACCCTAACTTGGCACAAGTTCTTGTTTGGTACCTTAAATTGGCAGATCACGTTTTTGGTACTCTAGTTTGGCTTTTTTTCCGATTTTAATACTCCGATGGCGTCAATTTCAAAATCTCGCCGGATTTTGCCACGGTGGACGAAATTTGGGGATTTTGACTCATTCAAACATCCACCTCACCCAATTGCTGAGTTGGACGTCACGTGGATTCAAAAGAAATTGTTGAATTACAAAATTAACAAAAAATAATAATATTATAATTTCAAATTGATGTAAACTAAATAAAAATTAAAATGTAATTATAAAAGAGTTTTCTAATTTCATAAATTTAATATTAATTAAAAAACAAAAAAAGGTTTTAAAAAAATTACATTTGATATGTTGAAAAGAAATACCACTCCAGGAACTGCATTGCCGATATTGATTCAGTATTTCCGCCCCCACTAATAATTTCAAAAGCCCTAATCAAAATACAAGACAGACTTTCTTTTAATGAACTAATATATTGACAGAATAATTCATCACCAAGAAAATTGGCAAGGCGATCTCCATACCAAGTGCCACAGAAAAAGAATTAAACATACCAAGCGCCGCCAGCCATTGAATCCGGGAAGACGATCTTCCCCGAAGTTATTTTCTTTTTTTAATTTTTTTTGTTTTTTAACGAATATTAAATTTATGAAATCAGAAAAACTTTTTAAAATTATTTTACATTAATTTGAAATTAGAATTCTTTTTTAGTTTTTTTTTTGTTGGTAATTTTGAAATATTTTTCAGGAAATTTATTTGTTCTTTCTTTTTTGTTTTAAAGTCCACATGTCGTCCAACTTAGCAATTGGGTGAGGTGCGTGAGGTCAAAATCCCCAAATATCGTCCACTATGACAAAATCCGGCGAGATTTTGAAATTGCCGCCACTGTAGTACCAAAATTGAAAAAAAAAAAAAAAAAAAAAACCAAATTAGGGTACCAAAAACGTGATCTGCCAAGTTAGGGTACCAAAAATGTGATTTTCCCTTTTTTTACTAGTAAGTGTTATTCTTTTTTTTTGTTTTAGTGCGTGATTTTTGTCAAATTATAGTTTCGTGTGAATACAAAAATAAATAGCACCACGATTTTTATAACACCCTTGGTCTTTAGTAATTATTCTTTAAATTTAGAATATTTATATACCTATTGAATACGCGAGATTGAGAGATGAAATAGACATTAAGAACATGTTCAGAGTAGCTCTATGAGGTTTTTTAAGTAGTCTCACAGAACGAAAAAAACACATTTAAATAGTGAATAGTAATTTTAGACTCATCTCAGAAAATGGTGAAAAAAAGTTAAATAACATCTACTCCCTAATCCTATTTCGTAGACGGCAAAAGTACTGGTACGATGCCTCTATTTTCAAACCCTCGACGTGCTTTCTGATGAAAAATGAGATTTATCAATAAACATTGTATACCTTTGGCTAATGCATTTGCATTTCATCTTGGTTCGTCCTCTCCCCATTCACTCATTCATCAGATTTTTGAGAAGAATGTTGCGTCATTTCATCTAAATGAAGCATATCTATACAGTAGACATCTTTGTGTCGCGATTATAGTGGTATGTTATCTTCAAGGAATGCTCAATGCTTTTGCTGTATAGACTTTGTATTCAAATCATAATGCTTATTAATGCTCCATAAGATATTTATTTCGTTTTTGTGCAGTCTCTTTTCATTTTAGGTTTACTGTAGTATATTTATTTCGTTTCATACCAACCTTCTGTTTGTGATGTGTTGTAGTCAATGCATACATAAATTATTTCAACCATTTTTCCAATATTTGTATTTGTGGTTGTTCGATTACTCCTTCTATATATATGTATGTATCGCTTAATCAGATTTTATACTCATTTGTTCGACCATTGTTCTTATGTTGTGCAACTTAGCTGATAATACTTTTAGAATTTGAAAACACGTGATTTTGAGGTTGGACAATCTGCTCCCTCCACCAATTTCAAATTTGAGGTTGTCGATTCAGTCGGATCTTTCACCACTTCTAAAGATCTGCCCTTACCTGCAAAACGATGTAAGGTACTAACTAAATGGATTGTATGTCAAGTTTCACTAGTATTCATGTATCCTATTACTTTTAATCAAATATGCGACATGTGGTTCAAAAAGTTGAAATGTGGTATAGCGTTGTTGATGTTGGACAAGAAGCGCAATGGTAGCATTATTTGCACAAAAATATTCGCATTTATTGATCTTTTAATTGCGATCAATAATATCGCATTTAAGCGCAATACTACATTTATGTTACAATACGTATAGGATTGTAAGAGTGTTAGTGTTTACAGGATACTCTGCTGGAGTCACTAAACCGTTTAAAGAAGCTGCATTTTTTAAGGCATGTTGCATTTTTCGGTGACAATAATATTCATTCAGCCTATGCCTAATGCAATTTATGATTCACATACATGAGTGTAATAAGAAATATCAAGTCTAGAGAAAAGTATCAAGAAGTACCTCTCTCCTTGGATAACGGCCTTTTATTTTCATTTATTTTGTCATTTATGACATCAGCATTAAGGCCATGTAAAAGCAGATTAATGAGGAAAGGAAACAAATTCAGAGGGGAGAAGAATGGTGTTTCCATGTACAAAAAGGCATCATTTAGAGTTTCTAAATGTTTCCACCGAAACCGCCGTAACAATTCCATATTTGATTCAGTAGAAACAAAACTTAAAGGATATTTTATGAGTTCATTGCAACATTTTTACATAAAAAAAAAAAAATATTAAGTGCGGGAAGTTTTTAATATATAGTTGGTAAAACATACTGCAAAATCGAAATATTATGTTACCTTGCCTTTCTTCATTTGATGGTTGTACCAGTTGCCTTCAGAGCTAATTCATCTGAATATTCGATAGTCTTTGTAAGCTTTAAATTTTCAAGAAATGGTTGGGCTTGAAGTTCGGGAAGCAAACAGAGAACGAATTAACACTATATTAAATTGTAACTTCAGATGAAGTATTACGTATTTGCTTGATGCACAAAAGAGTCGCTAGACTTAAAAAAAAAGTGATGCAATAATCCATGATGAAGTCTTTAGAGTACTCTACCTCAAGGGAATCCATATCTTGAGTATATGAATTAAGAAAGAGAAGAAAGTAACTGGATCATTTTTCAATCCCCGTGCAACATGTTGAGCATGCAAGCAATTAAAAAAAGAACTCATGATGGATCAAATCTTAACACTGTAAATCTTGAAAATAATCATAATATTTTGTGTCGAACCTCTTAATCTTCCTGAGTCACAGTTATCTAAGTTTAAAATGGCTCAAGAACTGGAACACACAAGTAGTTGTCGTTAGAAACATAACCACTAATTCAACTCAAAATGAAATTTAACATTAGTTCCAGTTCATTGTGTATTATTTAAGGATAGTTCAATTGCAACAATAATCTAAAAGTTTGGAATAGTAGTGAGGATCTCACTCTCACTTCTCCTGGCCTATACTGGCTTTCTCAGCGTTGTACTGCTCCTCAGTTTTCAATACCTTGTCGTCAATTTCTTCAACGACCTATATAATGGCAGTCAAAAATGAATCTTCCAAGCCCAAAGAACTAGCACAAGTCAGACAATATAAAGTTCTTATATTTTGTTTTTATTAGTACAAAATCTAATTTAACTATAAATCACACAAATGAAGAATTAGGAGATGTGCTTGTATACTAAAATGTAGTAGAATGGACTTCTCATTTTTAGTCACTTTACCGGTACAACTCGAATTTAAACTACAAATCGAGAATCAAGATTTGTGCTAATGTAACGCTAAATTGGACGAGAAAGGGACATAGAATAGACTTAAGTAAATTTCTCGCATCTGCTTGGTTGGTGCAAGTTATTATTATTAATTTTGTTTTGTGATTTCAAACTGGTATCAAGTTTGCGTCTTAATTGCATCTGTAAAAGCTGCGATGGCTCCTAAAATAGAATAAGATGAATATGTTGAAAAGTGGACAAAACTATTTTGGCAAGATTCATCTAAACTATAAGATTGTTATCTGCATAATATAAGATCGCCGTACTTTTTGGGCAACAAATTGAGTACGTTCAACTCAATCTCAGAATCACTTTTAATAGCCTCATGGGAACTCCATAAACACAAAGACACATTTTAGGTATAACTAATAACTTTTCTTTGTTGGCATGAACCATCGGTCCACATGTTATATCAATGATCAAGACCTTTGGTCATAATATTGGTATACGATTCGATAAGACTATGTTCTATTTCGAGTAAGAACAAACTCCTAGAAATTAAGAAGAGAAGAGAGATTAAATAAAATACTTCATATTTTTCATAATAGGCATCAATAGAGTTCTTACACACATATAGGAGCTTTTACAGAATATAACTTCCTACTCCCACTAATACTAAACTGCACCCCCACTACGTACATAAAGTAATTACATAATCACACTTAAAATAACAATTACAATAATATAAACATAATACTTAAATAGCTGATGGGTTAAACCACTACATCACATAATCCTTGGCCCATTTCGGACTTCCTTTCATTCTCTTAGGCCTCGCTGATGCTGATGGTCCAGTTGCTTCATGCTGGACCATATCACGATTCCTTAAATAAACGCAACCTAATAATCCTAACCTACAATTTGACGGAGCCTTGTTGGATTAATTTTGATAGCAGAAAATGGGAAATACGTATACATCCATGTGCCTTCACGTGCACGTAGATGACCTTGTTCTTGATTGAACTTCTATGATTGATATAACTTAGAAGTGTTTTTTTTTTTTCTGATAAAAAAAAAAAAAAAAAAAAGAAAGAAAGAGAGAAGTGTTTTTTCTTTTTCCAAAAAGTTTTGTGGCTTTAGGATCAACTTTCTAAAAAAGTTGATGTGGCTTGTTTCGAAGGTGGTAATACATCATTCACAAAATTGAAATCAGATAAATAGTATTATTGAAAACTAAACACAAAATTATGCATCTTATATGAGCTACAAGTATGAGGGTTGGTGATGTAGTATAGGAATAGAGAAATTTGCTCAAAAATACAATTCGTCAAAGTTTGACCAGAAAGTCAACGAAGTTCGTATTTGACAAATAATACCACTTTTCAAGTGAAAACAACCATCTAAACAAGAACTAAAAAAAGCAATCTTTGTGCCAATATGATTATAGCAAAATTCGAATGTTTTGAGGGTCAAAGTAGCAGTTTTGTACTTTCTGCAAGATTTTTAATTTATTTTAGGACTTTAATTTTGTAATTTATTTGTTTTTTTTTTTCATTTTTGAAACAAAAATAGTTCTGTTAGTTTTAATATGTATTTTTGCATTTTAGGTTATATATATCAGTGTAAACCCTAAAAACACAGTTTTGATCTTGGTTTGATAAAATTTCAGACGGTTTATCTCTTTCCTTTAAAATTTGTATTCCTCGAGATCAACGAGTTCTTGATTATCGAGTTCTTAGTACTCTGCAAAATCGACAAGAGTTTGATCCATTTCTAATCTTTTCTCTGGCTTCTACTACCTCATCACTTGGCCACAAAGATTGAGTTGGAGTTTCATTAAAATTAGATCATCAATTCAATGAAAATCAACCAAATCCAAATTACACATTTAGAAAATCATACTGTTTTTATACTAACCCTTCATATATCCTCAAGCACACATTGATTGTTTCAAATTAACGAATTAGAAACACAATTCAGCCAACATATATGCGTACACAACTGAGCGGCAACGAATAGATATTCAATGCACCTATATATAAACAAAAAATCATAATAGATCACAGATTACTTGAAGCTTCTCAAATGAGAGAATTAGATCTTCACGCACAAATGGAACATCATCGTTTTATTCCGCTGCGATAGACCTTATTCGCTTATTCCTCCTTACACTCACCATTTCGCCTCAGACCTATAAGAAGTGAGTACTGATGGGAAACCCTAGAAAGAGTAGTGTGTTTGTGAAACGCTCTTTCTCTCATATGTATAGTGGTGGGGGTAGGTGGCGTGGGAGGTGGATTTATTATTGAATCTATAATTTTGTGAAAGATAACAAAAAAGAAGCTACATTTAACAAAATAAGAGTTTGCGTCGATTATGTGAAGAAATGACGTTTTCCCTCCAAAATATGCAAAATTTCTGATGACACAGCTCGCAGAGTTCAATCAAGCAGAGAAGAGCGTGAGAAATCGCAATCGATACCCTTATAAAAAGCCAGATACTTACACATAGTACCAATATAAATATCGACAGCAATATCTTGTCTTTGTAATTTTTCCTCACTATCCTCGTACTCTTAAGAAAAATCCAGTTTAGTTACCATCTTCATTCTGTTAAAACCCTAGTCCGTTTGGGAAACGCATGTTTGTAGCTAATTGTTAAGATAACAAGGACTTGATCTCATGAGTTTCTTTGAATGAAACAAGCTAACTACTATATATCTGTGTATAATTTAGGAACACACATTTAGCTAATGCCATGAGTTTCTTTCTGTGAGAACAAATAACTTCTTTTTATACAATATAGACGCTCGTGATCTTAGTTGATGGCTACCATCTCATGTACTATGGATTTTCTTTTATTTTCTGATTTTACGTGCCTGCCCTAGGGGTTTGAAACCTGTCCACTATGTAATAAAAAGTGTATATAGCATATATACCAAAACAAAAATCTTGGAATTCTCGTTTTGATTTATAATTAATTCAGTTAATTATAGCAATATTATTATTATATATATATATATTATTATTATATATATATATATATATATATATATATATATATATATATATAGTGTTATTTTGTTGCGGTAGTAAAATGAGTATGCCATTGTATTTATCTTATGTACTTATATATCATTGAAAATAATTTTATGTATGAAGTCTATTTTTTTTGTATCGAAATTGGGTCTTTCTGACACGTACAATAATATCACACGATATAGTTGCCAAAATTCCCAAATAGACATGCCAATAGAAGTATCACGAATTTTATTAAGTTCATGCAAACAAATAAATAAAAAGTACAATGGTGCCTGAAATATAATTTCTTCCGCCTTTCTTTTTTATTTTAAAAACTGCAAACGAGTTAATAAAACACGTATTTAGTTAATTTGTTCAGCAGCCACATAATAACTTAATTATCGCTAACATCAACAAATAACTGAAATAAATACTAACGATTACAATAGAGTTATTATTTTTAGTATCTTATGTTTTAGACAACTTGCATGATAACTCTATTCGAGTGTTTCTCATTCTCCAAACAGGCTTCTTTAATCGTTTAAATTTTCGCACCGTCTCAGGATTTCCCTCCCGTTAAACCAAAATCGTAGTTTAACGAATCGACATCCCATTAGTCTTTAAACACGATTGTAGTAGATAGAACAAAGCTTAAATATCTCATTAGCATTTAAAACATATCGAACCGTTGCGCCCTATAATGGAAAAACTTTCAACACAAAATCACACTCACCAACTCCGATACATCAATGAACGCCATCCCTCCCCAAAAGACACCACCATTCCACCACCTACATATACGTATACACCCCTCCATCAATCAGCCAACAAGTACGTACAAAGAATATACATATTAATCAAAAAACAAGAGAAAGAATATTCTAAGAAAAGAAAAGAAAATGGAACCATCAAATAACAGTCCATCTCTTTTCCCTAATGCAACCTGCCCACCGATCAGCGACGAAGCATTCAACCTCTTCCACAACATCGACCGACAACTCTACACCCGATTGATACACAATCTAGGCCGCGACCCAGCCGAATCCATGCAAGTCATCGCGTTGTGGATTTGGCTCGAGAGACAAACCACTGACAACAAGTTGATAGCGAGAATGCTCTCCCTCCCTCCTCTAATCCTCAACGAACTCGCGGAGGAAGCCGTAGCTTGTCTCAGATGCGCGGAGAACGACGCCTACCCGTTCGGAGACGGAACCACTCAAATGAATGAGATCACCCTACTGCCGGATCTCCTGAGCAACAGGACCGTCAGCCTCCGGTTCTTCCACGAGAACCGGATTGCGGTGCTACGAGGCGTGTCTAGAGTCATAAACACCGTATGCAACCGGGCTTTTCGGGACATACTGCAGCGGTCCTGGCAGGGGATTAATCATAATCACGGGGTTGGTGAAGTCGGGGAGTCAAGCAGGATGGGGGAGAGTAGAAATGCTGCTCCTAATCCCATACCTATATTGTATCATCCTGTTTACAATGTGCCCTTTGTTCCGCTTCCTCCCGCGATCGCGAGCGGGTTGATACGGATGCCTATGCCCCTGCAGATTGCCGTGCGGCCGCCACCAATGGGGCCGGTTCCCTTCCACGTGATGGAAGGTGGTGGGGGGTTTCCCGTGTACGACGTCGCGGCGCAGCGACAGATGCTGGGAAGTGAACTAGGGGAGTTGTTGAGCCAAAACCTCAGTGTGGGTGGTGGAGTACAAGAGGAACAAGAAGAAGAAATCCAGCCTGATGATAGGACCATCTTCTTAACGTTCTCCAAGGGATACCCTATATCAGAAGATGAAGTTCGAGAATTTTTCACTAGGTATTTTTATTAGCAACAAACTTTTTAATTAAGATATACAGAAAATCCACTGGTTATGAAAAAGGCACCAAAGTCACACAATACAGCATTTTAGCCCCTCTACTTTTATTGTAACCCTCTTGTTTTAATCTGCACCAAATCTCCTCTTATACGAGGAACTTGCACGAAAACCCCCCCTCCTATCAAAAAATTTATGCACCATAGTCAGTCATGATATTATAAATTTTGCATCAAATCACCTTTATTAAGAGGGTAGAATTGATAATTATTTAATTAAATTATTTATATTGAAATGTGGGTTTCGTGCAAAGTGTTTAGAAGCACGAGCGCAGATTTTGTGCAAAAAATAATATGAGGAGGTTTAGTGCAGACTTTCTAAGGGTTTTTGTGCATTTTTTCCCTAACATATCTTTACTTACATGTACTCTTTGTTTTATGTTGCTTTTGCATGCTTGCAGGAGATTTGGGGATTTCATAGAAGATCTAATAATGCAAGAAGTGGAAGGGGATGAGCAACCTTTGTACGCTCGGATGGTGGCTAGGTCCCCGACGGTTATCGACGGAATAGTTGGGGGAAATAGAGCAAAGTACTCCATTAATGGGAAGCATGTTTGGGCAAGGAAATATGTGAAGAAGCCCAGGTCACCACCAAGAGATGGTGGATCTCCTTCCTCCGGTGCACGTTAACCCTAAAACTAAAACTCAGTGATAGTGACACTTGAACATTTTCCTTAGGTTTGAACTGGAGTTATAGTTGTATTGATTATATATGTTGTTGGATTTGTCATACAAACATGTTCACTCTTGTCTCTGTGTTGTTATTGGATAATGTCTTCAAATTGTATTTTGGGTTATTTCTCATATATAGTATGTTGTATGTTGGACAGTCTTCAATAGATATCTTCAGATGTTATATATTACTGCTCATTGTCGTCAATGCGTGCCATGCATATACTCTTGTGCATTGTCTCTTACCTTGGCTAGGCTCCCATATATAGCCATCTGATCGGTTCAACTGGAAATTTTCGCAATGTATATTTTTTATTATTCGAAGGACCTGAGGATGTTACAGAACATTATGAAAATATTAGAGGAGTATATATATATATATATAAGGTATGCAAGTTACTAATTGTGACAAAGCTGAGAGTAGTTAGTTATCGAGCGTAAATAGCAAAACTGCGGGGAATCAACCTAAAAACCTTCTTGTGGTTTCGAAACCTGCACGAAACCCTTTTGTGGTTTGTTAAAAACCCTATTTTGGTTTTATAAACTCTGCACAAAATCCATTTTTTATGAAACCACAAGAGGATTTTGTGCAAAACCTTTTGAAACCACAAGTAGATTTTGTGCAAGTAAGGAATTTTGTGTATAGTTTATGAAACCACATGAGATTTTAGACAATTAATACATTACAAGGGGGTTTCGTGCATTTTCAAAACTACAGAAGTTTTTATGCATTTACCCCGCAAAACTGCATATGTTTGTTTTTGGTTGAGAGAGGCAATATTATCCTCTTATAAAATATGAAATGGATTCAATGAAGACATAAAATTTGGTATTAATTAAGTAGTTGCACGTATATGGCCAGGTGATACTAGGATATATAAGTAGGAAGACATAAAAAAATTATTTACTTTCAATAAAATCTAAACCAAAAGTCACTAATTGTTTTGCTCATAAATTACGAGTGATTGTCGCAAAATTCTTATATAGAGGGTTCTTTTGGCTTTTGGGTCTAGATAAGCACTTTGTAAGTGTTTAGTGATGTTTGCAATTGCTTACTAAAAGAGCTTATTGTCTTTGAGCCAAAATAAGCATTTTTTTAGTGTTTATACCATTAATTTGGGGTATGTAGCACTTTGCCCTTAACCTATGAAAATGTGCGAAATGCCCCCCAACCAATTGATTTTTTGTGTAACTTGCCCTTGGTGTCAAATCTGACGGACAATAACTTAGAAATGTATCCCGAATGAACGGTTGATCAATGACTCAGGGGGCAAATGCACAAAAATCAATAGGTTGGGGGGCATTTTGCATATTTTCATAAGTTAGAAGGCAAAGTGCTACATACCCTATAGATTCGGGGGTTTGCTGAAATTACCCCTATCTAGAATATGGTTATAGGAAGTTTATTAGATTTCTCTATATAAATGTAATGAGTTGTAGGTATAAGTTTTTAATAAGAAGCAATAAAAAGTATTTTCCATTAAAATTTCTCTCATTCTCATCTTTATTTTTAAAAGTTTGTTCTAAACTCAAATTAGAACATAATTAAGGTCTTGTATCTTTATATTTGGTGCTTTTATTGAGAGAACTCACCATGTCTACCAAACTATTCAATTTCAGCCACGTTCAATATGATTACGAAACTAGTCAAAATATAATGCCTTTGTTCGATCGAATCATAGAAGTCCTCCAACAACTGAAGCAAGATAATGCAAAAATTTCCAAACACCAACACCTTGTCAATATGTTCAAACATATTGACAAAAACTTCGACAAGTATACTTTATTCAAGTTCACACCATTACCACCAACACTAACACCGTCGCAAATACCCACACAAATCTATTCACCACAAAAACTTCAGCAAGGAAAACAATTTTGGAAAATTAAGAAGCCTAGATATCCATTGAAAATCTCAAGAGAAATTTGTCGGAAGATTATCAAGGTGTGGAAAAGTCAGTTAAGATTGAAGAACTCAACTTTAATCGTCAGAAGGCACATATATGTGTTCAAGTCTCTATAGTGCTACACATAGTTGGAATATTGATGAGAAACTTCATTTTAAGACTGAAATTTGTTGCCTATCCCAAAGACAGGAAAAGAACGCAAATACAAGAAAATGGCACTAAAGAGAATGACATTGGGTAGTAATTGTCCGGTCAATGGCACCAAAAGGAAGAAAGAAAATCAATTACAGAAATCTAATTTGGAGAGACATGTGCATGATCGTGGATTTGTAAAGGGCTTTGAATATCAAGGGGTCATAGTGTTAATGAGGGAAACATATATTTCTGGAGCACAGGTTTCTTTTGTTTCGACACCAATTTACAAAATAAGCCTTCTCTTTTAGAAGTCTTTCATCAAAGTCCTCTTATTTTTATGGCCTTGAGGACACTGCCTTTGAGACAAGGGGAAGGAAATTGATACGGGCTTAATTGTATTAAGTAGTTTATTACTATTAATAGTATTATTGTTATTATTATTAAGTCCATATGTCTAGATAATATGTAGCAGTTAAGTAATTAGTTATTAGTACGTGTAACGTGTAACGTGTTTATCTAATTATTTTATGAGTATCCTTAATGCGGTTAAGTAGGAGTTATTGTAGTAGTGGTTAGTCATCTTGAATATGGTTATTAGTGTTTATTAGATTTCTCCATATAAATGTAATGAGTTGTACGTATTAGATTTTTTTAAGAAGAAGAAAAAAAAATGAAAATTTCTCTCTTTCTCATCTCATTTTTAGAAGTTTGTTCTAAACTAAAATTATAACACAATTATGATTTTGTTATCTTAAAATAAATCCACATCTAACTACATGTGTATCTTCGACGAAGAAATCACTTTTGAAAAATTATATGAAATAACGTGCTATCTATCACCAATTCCTAGATGTAAACAATTTTTTTAACAAATGTCTTTCATTTTTTAGATAACTAACTTAATAAACTCCACGGTTGTTAAAACCGGACCGGACCGGCCGGTCCGCTCGGTCCGACCGCTGACCGGCCATGGCGGTGGTCCGGAAGGTGAGAGTGAACCGCTTTCGCCCAAAACGAGCCAAATCACCGCGGTTCGACCGGGTTGCACCGGTAGACCGGACCGGGCAGCGAACCGGTTTTCCTTTTTTTTTTTTTTTTTTTTTTAAGATTCTCTTAGCAATTGACACATTTGCCCCTGTTTTTCTGCCCTAATTACTAGAGAAGCAAAAACAACACAAACACGCACGCACAGTCCATCACACACAACCACCCACGCCTCTGCTCCGCCACCGCCGCTGCTCCTCCATCGCCGTTGCTCCTCTACCGCCGGCGCTCCTCCATCGCCGTTGACTTGGAATGTTGATTTGAGAGAAAATGGCTTGATGCAATTTTGAGTGATTTTGGGTTCAAATAATTTTTGGTAAAATGTGGACCCAAGTGATAAGTTTCTATTAATTTGAGGTACTATTCACAGAAAGGTTGGATGGAAGCTTTGATTAGGGGTTCAATTGAAAAATTATAGAGCTTTTTTTTTTCCAGGGGGTGTGCAACTTACCCACACAGTACACGGTTTCTTTTTCTTGTTTTATGTGTGTGTTTTTTTTTTTGGTCAACTTTTATGTGTGTTCTTTCAACAAATTCTCTTAAATTTGTCTGGTTTTATAGTATTCCAAGCAAATTTTTTGTCCATGGAAAATTTTTGGGGCGTAGAGAAAGGATAAGCCATCGGTTATAGTAATGAAAGTTTATTATCTAACATTTGTGTATGATTATGAAAATATATACTTGTCTAGGGCATATGACGAGATGAGATTTTTTTTAGAAATATATGTTGATCGGTTCGACCAGTGATTAAACCGGTTAAACCGATCGAACCTGTAACCAGTAAGGTCACCGGTTCAGTGGCCGGTCCGATTTTAAAAACATTGATAAACTAATCTTCAAAATTTTGATCGTATAGGACATCAATTAACGGTCCACAAATTTTCAAAATGTCAAGTCCATTATTAACAAGAACAGTTATCCCACACCATTAATTATAACAAAAGTTCCCCAATCTCCGTTGACTTCTAATCCTAATGAAACACATAATTTTGACTTTATTACAATAATGCGTCAAAACAATTAATTAGTGTTTCGGACACACATCAATTCATGGTACGCGACGCAACCGATCTCTCTCGTTTGCAGTCATTTCCTAATTTTTCCACACACACACACGCACAGTGCGTGTGCGTGTTTTAGAATTTGTTAATAGGACAAAATGTGCACAAAATATTTTCAATTAAATTTTCACTCTTTCATCTTAACATAAATTCACATATTACTACATGTATATCTTGAAATAAAGAAATCACTTTTGAAAAGTTATATGAAATAACGTGCTATGTATATCACCTTTTCCTAGATGCAAACATTTTTTTTTAACAAATGGCTTTCATTTTAGACAACTAACTTAATAAACTCTTAGAGAGAATTTTATAACCTTTAAAGATTTTAATCGTCTAGGACGACATCAAATTAACGGTTCACAAATTTTCAAAATGTCAAGTCCATTGTTAACAAAACCAATTATCCCACATCATTAATTATAGAAAAAATTCCCCAATCTCCGTTGACTTCTAATCCTAAGGAATAAGGGTACACATAATTTTGACTTCATTATAATTCGTCAAAACAACTAATTAATTTTATTTTTTTTAAGAACGTCAAAACAACTAATTAGTGTTTGGGAACACATGTAGACAAATTTTTTATGGGGTTTTTGGCAATTTACCTCCCTGTAAAAAATAAATAGGCAAATTACCTCCCTGTGATTTTTAAATTTGGCAAACCACTTCTTTGTAAAAAATTTAGTATATTTTTTATATTTAATGACCAAAATACCCTTGTTGCTTCTAATGATGTATTTTCTGAAATTTTAAATTTGATTCTAACATTTCCTTGAAAAACAATAAGTAAAAATATAAAAAAATTATAAAACATACATATTATGAAATCATAACTTATTTTTAAATTTTATTTTCCGTTTTCGCATTTTATTTAACAAGTTCAAGTATTAAACTGGTTGGATTTTGTATGGTCGAACGATTGTATGCTGGTTTGGAGGTTCCACCTGCCTTGTAAACCCGTTGGTAATGGCCTACTCTTTGTGGATTTGAATGGTTCTTCGGGTGGTCCATTTTTTTTTGCTCTCCCTCCGCTGGAGGTGTCGTTCCGGTCCACCGGTTTGTGGGTAAGGTTATTATTTTTAAATTTTATATTCTGTATTTGCATTTTTCTTAACAAGTTAAAGTATTAAACTAAAGACATACATATTTGTTGAGAAAAAATGATATAAATGTCTGTTTTTTTTTCCTAAAAAACGATCCCCACTTTCAAATTTGAGCAAATGAACAACACCTCCTATTATAGAAGGTAATTTGCCAATTTTTGAAATCACAGGGAGGTAATTTGCTAATTTATTTTTCACGGGGAAGATAATTTGCCGATTTAACATAACACGGGGGTTAAATTGATAAATCCTCTTTCAAAAAGTGAAAAAAAAATGAATAATTTTGATTTTAATGTCGATTGTATTTGTATGTGTATTAAAAAAGGCCATCCATCCAGTAAGTAGTATTGTAATAATCAAATATATCCTGTGGTTTTCAATCATCGCCTTGGCGCCGTACAGTTGAGAGAATACATACATACATACACCTTCTCAGTTGGTTCTTCGCGTCCCTTCTCTTTCTCTCTCTACATTCATTTCTTTCTCTCTCTCTATCCGCTTTTTGCCTTTTTCTTAAAATCAAAATCTCTGTAAGTTTTTTCCTTTTTCAATTGTATTCTAAAAACCCTACCTTTTTTGTTAATTGTTAATGTTCCTTCACACAATGTGCGTGTTCTTTTTTGAAATGTGCTTTTTGTTCGTATTTGTACCCGTACATGTATCACATTTTCAATTTTATACGCGTATTTGTTGTTTTTTAGGGATTTATGTGTAAAATGAAATGTTGTTCTGATCTGATAAATTTGGTTATTTTGAGTATTGTGTGTTGGCATTGTGCATTTTTGCGTTAGGGTTTCTGTTTTATGTTGAAGGTATGTGTGGTGTGGGTGGGGTGGGGGTAATTGTTTCTGCGTGTTTTTTCGACGAAATGTAGTCTTTTTTTTGTTGATATTAGTGTTGGTGTTTTTGTTGTTGGTTACAGAGTTTTTTTTGTTGGGGTGAAAAAGGCAATGATGAGCAACGAAGAAGAGAAGAGGTGCCCGCTTTGCGCTGAGGAGATGGACTGGACAGACCAGCAATTTAAGCCGTGTCAATGCGGCTATCAGGTGTGGTTTATGGTTATGTACCCTCCCTCTTTTTGGCCTATTCGGATTTAGCGGTCCTTAGTTCGTGTGCAGAGTCTTGTTGGTGGCACTGTGTTTTGACGCTGAGTCTGATGAATGAAATGTTGTATACAATGGTAAAGGCGTAATAATAATTGGTGACATTGTGGTGGCCTTGCAACAGAAATTGGTTAAAACGTGGCCTTGCAACACAAACTGGTTAAAACTAACCTGTTTGAGTTTATGCTTACTGTGGTTATAATGCTATTTCATACCATGACTTACCCTTTTCTAAATTCCTTCTCCGACGGGTGAGCGGGAATGATGTTTCATGGTGGGGGAGTGTAGATGAAGCTTTGTTTTCTGTTCTTTTTTATTTTTATTTTGGTAAGGAGGGAGGGAGGGAGGAAGGGGATAAACGCGTGGAGAGTTACCATGCCTGTGTGTTTTAAGAGTGGTAGAAGGAGCTTTGAAATCATGATTTTTCTTTAATCATCTTGCATCAAATTTCACCTTTGAAGCTGAAAACACACTTGTATATGAGGTGCAACTGGCGTACAAAATAACTCAATTTAAGTTCATTGTTGTGCGTCCTTGTATTTTGATCAGCTCTTCTGTTCAATTTTTAGAGGGACATGGTAATTGCTTCAGTTCGATTGGCAGAAAGACTATTTTAAACGGCATAAATGTTTTACCTACCTGTAACTTAATGTTCTGCAATATACGTAGTTTGATAAACATATATATGTACAGTTATTTATGTTAATTGCTGTATATACAAATTTAGACGTTTTGATACTGGAAACCTTTGTAATAGAACTTTTGTTGTACACATATGACCTTCCAGTATAATTAATTCAATTGCATTGAGTATTCTTTGCTGCATTGTAATCTCAGGGTAGGAGAACTGCAGTTATTTGGAATATAGGACTCAGAAAAGCATTTTCTCATGCTTATTAGATTAGGACATACTAGTGGTCTGAACTTTAAGCATCAGAGAAGCATAAAGAGCCTGTTTATTCATTTATTCTTTGTATTACTTTTGACTTTCCAATAATTTGGAAAATTTGTTCATTAAAAGTTCAAGCATGAGGATTGTTCGAACCATAGTTCACCAGGATATTAGGTTCATCTTTCTCATTTTGATGCTTTTGATAATTAGGACTGACATGATGTGCGTTTGTATCAACATGGATGCTGTTGTGTGTCGCTGGCCTTGGTTTACCTATTTTATATTGAACTTTCTGACTAAAGATGGCAATATATTCAGTCCATGTAGTACATGGTGAAGGAAAGAGCTATGATTCTCAAATTGAAATGGGACTGTATCTTCGGACTGGCTATGGTGGTATACATCCATATATCAGAGGGATGGGTCCTCAGACATGGGAGCTCGATATAGTGCTAATATGCAGTTCTTGAACAATGTGTGTTTACAAACAGAGCTGTAATATCTGCTTCTTCTTATGCATACATGTACATTTCAGGTCTGTGTTTGGTGTTGGCATCACATAATAGACATGGCAGAGAAAGAACAGGCGGAGGGGCGATGTCCTGCATGTCGGACAGTCTATGAAAAGCAAAAAATTGTGACAATGCAGGCAAATTGTGAAAGGTGGTGATTGTTAGTCTTATCATTATTATTCTTTTTCTCAAATTTACACTAGAGATTTGTTCAATTGAAAACTTTCTTGAAAATCTAACTATGTAGGACGGTGAATAAGAATACGAATCGCAAAACTAAACCTCCAAAGGCCAAGCCAAAGACTATTGAAGTAAAGAAGGATCTTACAAATATTAGAGTGATTCAGAGGAAAATGGCCTATGTGATCGGTCTACCTCTTAGTCTTGCAGATGAAGATGTGAGGAGCTCTTTTCACATGATTCATTTAGAATTTCTGTCTTCCTTCTCTTAGAAGAAATTGTTTTTATATACTATAACCTGGAAACTGATTAATTAAGTTGTTTAACTCAATATCACTTGATCTTCACTATAATCTAGCATGTTTCCTCTGAAGCAGCTATTGCAGCGGAGGGAGTATTTTGGTCAGTATGGAAAAGTTACAAAGGTTTCTCTCTCGCGGACAGCTGGTGGGGCCATTCAGCAGTTCTTAAATGACACTTGCAGCGTGTGAGTTTAAAGTTACAATTAAGTTATGACAGATAATTTCGTTCCTGCAACTCTTTTTCACTTATTAGTGAATAAAATACATAAGGTATCAAGATAGCTGAATGAAATGATTTTCATGAAAGTAGAAATGGTTTTCGGGAATGAGTAATGTCTTATGACAGCTGTGGCTGTTCACACTTCCATATTAGCAGCTCGGTTGTTTGTTCATAACTTTCATTCTTAACTTGAAAATCTGTAACATATTTGTTTCTTAAATCATGTAAAAGTTATAGGCAAGCCAACTTTGAGATTTTTGAAGTTTGTTGCATTTTTCAATTTTTATGCAATCTCCTTTCGATATTTGAATATGCATTCTCCCACTTGAGTCAAGTTATATCCCACGTTAATATTCAAGCTGAATGGAAATGGACAAAATATCATTCTCATAGTATAAGTTATTCTAATTGGTGATTTCTACATGAGCAATCTGTTTCTGCCCAAATTTTGCAGACGGGGTTTAGTTATAGAGTAGATTACACTTCTCAGAAGAGTATCCGTCATGGTTTTCTTTGCTTAGGGTTAGCTCAATCTTTGATTATTCTAGAATACATTTCTTTGCTTCTCTTTCATATTGAAACACACTCCTCAAAATGTTGGATGTGTACCCTCTTAGTAAGTCATCCAGCTGTACGAGGTAGATTAATGCATGCACAAGAGACTGGCTCATGCAGAAACGTATACATCATTTACCATTTTTCAAGGAGATTGGACAACATCTGTGTTAAGTTTTTTATGTATTGAGCACTATATCATGGCAGGGCATGAGATTTCATGAGCATTCCATTCTAGATATGTTAATTTTCTTTCTTATCCTTTGTACTTATATTGTCTCCTTTCCAGATACATAACATATTCAAAGGAGGAGGAGGCCTTACGATGTATTCAATCAGTTCATGGTTTTGTCCTGGAAGGTAGGTTTCTGAGGTGAGTGTCAAATCCTTCTCCCTGGACTTGCTTTACCTTTTATTTTATTAGTATCATTACATTGTATATTCTTTTTTTGTAAGATGTTTTTTTATCTATACTTACTTCCATAACAAGTAGAACTTCACTTGTGCAGAGCATCATTTGGGACTGCAAAATATTGCCATGCTTGGCTGAAAAATATGGTAAAGATTTATTATAGTTTGTGATTGTATCCTTTTCGCATCTTGAGAAGTTTTTGCATGTGATGATTGGAGAGTTTCTCAGAGGTTTTCTATTGTTTCAGCCTTGCAACAATGCTGCCTGTTTGTATTTGCATAGTATTGGGGCTGATGAAGATAGTTTTGGGAAAGATGAGGTTGCTGCAGTTCATACAAGGTATCACACAAAAATATTGTTTTTTCCATGCGTTATCTTCTAATTTTGTAACCCAGTGTTGTCTATTTATTTGAATAATAAAACTGGATTTACTGACACCTAGATAATTCAAAATGTTTTATCTTTTTAGTGCTCAAGTTATAACACCAGAGGGACTTCTCTTTTATCATGTTTTTAATTTTTTTTGCTGAAATTATAGTACCGGAGGAACTTTGGTGATAAAATGATTGCCTTTTGCTTAACTATATTTGTAAGAAAACAGTGTCCCGTTGCTGAAACTTGTTGAGCTTATAGCCATTAATTGAGCTGAGCCACTAGTCACAGGTTTCCCATGTAGATATTTATGTGTTTGCATAGAAGGAATTATGCCTTCTTAACTGTAAAGTTGATATGTGTTGCATGTGGAAGTACCATTTTCTGTACTGCAATGCGCCCTGTGGAAAGAAAGGAATATACTTATTCTTCTGTTTCCAAGAGAAAAGAATATAAATTTTTAATGTACCATTAACCTTGGCTTGCCTTAGCTTCAATATCTTCATCATATCACCCATTGTCTGGGTTACTATATGCTTAGAGCAAAATAGGCTGGAGATTGTGCAAGTTTGAGGTTGATGTGGATATCGTGACACTATTCGAATATAAATTTGAGAACCTTCCTTTTCTGTTGTTTTTTGGTGTCCGTATGCCTCTCCTTCCCTCTGTTTCTTGTATTTGTAGGAGACTGTTTATTGGAAATCGTTGATGCTTATTGAAATGTTTTGTAGGCCTTTTTGGTGGGGCTTGACTGTTAATCTGTTGCATATTTGATATGGGTCCTAAATCTAACAATTGGACGTTAGTTATTTTTATTATGTTCCTCACGCTAGTATATGTTTGTGAGGTGTAACATGGAGGTTTCTACTTTTGGTGGCTTGACTCGTTCTTTTTTTGAGGAATGCAGGAGTAGAGTTCAAGAAATGGTTGGTGCAGCAAATATTGCTGCAAAGCGCTCCGGCAATGTGTTGCCACCTCCAATGGGTGATCTCTACAATAGTATGGGTCTTTTTCCTGACAAATCTACTGTCAGAAGTCCAATATCTGTAAGTGACACTTTAGTGAAATGCTTGATTTTACGGTGAATGAGGACATGTTATCAAGTTTGCTGAATCTGGCCTGCATGAAGTTTCTCCTAGTGTTTCTACATTCACCTTCTTGTTATAGATCTCATAGGAAGTTATATAAACAGTTTCGTTTATCTTTCTTATATGTGTTTACCACAGAAAATATCATTATAAAATGACTCTGACTATCACCTCTATCCAGGATACTGCATCTCATGGTTCTGTAAATATTAGTGGTGACGTGACTTGTTCACTTCCTTCTAAGGAGAGAGGAGGTATTGCAGTACCCCACAAGACGACAACTTTTGTAGATATTGTGGGACGATCTAATAGTTCGGGTTCTGAAAAAGATCAAAATATTCTTGAAGATAGGACGATTTTTGACTTAAGCTCAGATTTATCTTCAATTAGAACTGGTGGAGATACACATCCAGCGGAACCATATTCTGTCCCAAACTTGTTTAAAGTTTCATCTTCTGATTGCATAAGAAATGGATCTCTTAAAAATATTCCAGATGAACCACTTCATGAAGATTCATCTGTATTTGATAATGGAAGATCAAAGGACACATACGGTTCGAGTCAAAGGGCTCATTTCCTGGATCCATCTTATACTGCAAATGTTTCTGAGGATTCTGGAAGTTCTGCATTGGGATACAAAAGGTCTCATAATTTAAATGATATTACTCTTGATTCCAATGCTGTAAATAATCGCGAGTACGAGGATTATTTACCTATCAGAAATACTGTATTCAGTGATACGTGCCAGGATATGTTTCGAAGTTCTACTAAATCTGATAGAATTTATAGAAGTTCTAATTCATTTTCCAATGAAGAGATAGTGGAACACTTACGAAGAATAGATGACAATGACTTGACCAATGATGAGGAAAATTCTGCTTTACATGCTGTCGAGAGGAGTATAATTTCGAATATCATGTCAATAGATTTTGATTCATGTGAAGATTCAATGACAATGCCTAATGGTTTATCTGAGATACCTGATGAAACTAATGTGTTGCGTGGCTCTTCCTGGAATTCCCATAATGGTGAAAAACCAGGGTACTCTTTTTTGAAACAAGATGGCTTTCCAAGTCAAATGGCTGGACCTGTCCTTCCAGATTTTGGTTATAACAAAGAGCATAACTTGTTTAAGCCTCAGTATCCAGGTATATTAAACGGATTTCTTTTGCTCTTGCATGTTGTATGTTTTATATTATAATTTTTTTTTATTGGATGTCAGAGGTAACCCGTTTACCTGAAAATCTTTAGTTGATTATCTGGAACTTCTTCGCGAGCTATCAGTGGAAGAAAAAATGACTTTTCTTTCCAATAGTTTTCACTTAAATTATAATATTCTGATTCCTGCACTTGGCATTAATTTGATTTTTACTCGTGTAATTTTTTCTAGCATTTCACTGTCTGATCCAATCCAAGCATACACTTGCATGGAGTTCACAAACTGATTATAATTTGATAGCTTATCATAGGTCAGGCGAGACTTGGAACTATGGTAGTATCCGGTCTCACAACAGTTCTTTTTCGACCTTTTATGATCATTACTTCTTTGAAGATAATTGAGTATTTTCTAAGTTTTGTTTCCTTAAATTCTTTTGTTAGTGTTACAATATGTTTCTCCTCTCCCTGCTCTTTGTTTTATGGAAGGTGAAGTGCAAATCTGGGTGTTGCGTCGTTTGTAGCTATTAGACGAAAACTTTTGGACCAAAAAACTTGCATACATGCATCATTAGGAGCTTGCTAAGAGCACAATGGCTATAATAGCATGTTCTGACTGTGGTGATCTAGTCTTTCTGCTTGCGGTCTTCTGGTTTATTTTCTTGCAAAAAAGTGTCAATTATCTGTGTTAGTGTTACCTGATTATGTGTTTATTTGTCTTCTTCATCCAGTAACCAGACCTCAAAGTTCGGCTCCCCCTGGGTTCTCATTGCCGTCTAGAGATCCGCCTCCTGGATTTTCTACCGGTGAGAGAACAGGCAGCTTACCCCGTGCCTCATCAGGTTTGTGCCTTCATTCCCTTGCTTTATCCAACTCCATTCATATTTATTTTCTGGGAGTTGTTGAATGCTCTTTATTGTAATACTATCTGTTGCAGGTTCTCGTTTGGTTAATTCCTCTTTATCTAGCACTCCTCCACAACCTCCCTCGACAGGATATAGTACCCGAATTGATAATGCTGATTTCTTTGATCCTGCCATATTAAATTGGGGTAAAAGTAAACCAACAAATGGGGTGAAAGCCCCAGGGTTCGAAATGAGACCTGCTACTGCCCCTCAAATGAGCACGTTTGAGGAAGATGCAAAACTCTGGCTTCTGATGCAACAAAAATCCTCTGCATGCCAGGAATCAAAATTTTCTCAAATGTTTCCCCCACAGACTTCTGTGCAGCAAGAACCGGTTTATACGGGTAATATGGGGTCAGGGCTATATGGTTTGTCTTCAAGAGTAGTTGATCAACACAAAAACTACGATTCATCTTCCTTTCCACAGCTATCGCAGAACAAATATGCAAATGGTCGCATTTCCAATACCAACGGCTACATGCACGGTTTGAACGATGTCCAACATAAAGGTGAAGTGGGCATGTCTGAACTAGAGAGAAATGAGAGATTAAGAGTTGACAAGTACTATCCTGGGTATGGGGATCTGATGTTCAGTTCAGGCGATGTATACACAAGAGTATTTGGGTTGTAGTCCTCATAACAGGTTGTAATGAAAACTCCTCCCATATCTCTGTCTAGTTTTAAGGAGAAGATGAAATGCTATGATTATCAATCAATGACCTCGCTTTTGGTTGCTGGGTATGGTTTATTATTTGTGATTATGCACTTCTATCTTTCTCAACATGAATGAGCATTCCTGTCAAGGCACAAACACTTGCACACTTGCACACGTTCACGATTCACAAACATACACTGCATATCAAGTTGGTACATTCAAGCCTGATTTGTTTGCTTTTGATTCATGTTACGTACACAATTTGTGGTGCGATTCAGTGTTATTGGGTCGTTAAGTACTAAGATTTCACCTTGATGTAGAGTTCCATAGTTGATGATGACCCAGGTCCTTTTTTGATGAATAGGATCACCCTGGTCCTAACCATAAAGATATTATTTGATGCGGTCGTTGCATGATAACGTGGTTCAGTTGATTTGATAATTGGGTTTTGATTGGATCATGTGGGAGCTTGTTACTCTATTATTCTGTAAATATTAAGTTTTAATTAATTTGTCCAGGTAATCATGCAGAGGTTGTCTGAAATAATATTTACATCACATTTTTTCACATGCCTTGACTCCTTCCATTTACACACGTCAGACCCTGCACAAAGAAAGTAGTCTTGGCGTTGTCCCAGTTGTGCTTTTGTTGCTTCAAATTTTATTGAAAAAATGGAACTCTGAAAATGACACAAATTTAAAAGAAAACAAGAAGTTAATAACATGATAATGTAGCATCACTTTCTCAAACCTACAAACAATGTGTAGCTACATTAAATTTAGTATTTTGATCTGCCAATTTTTCAATTTATACATCCTTAGTATTTTCCTCATGTCAAAAACGAGGTTTTGGCAATTTACCCTCGGTGTTATGCTAAATTGGCAAAATTATCTTACTCTCGTACAAAGAGTTGTAGTTCATTTGCTAAACTTGAGAGTGGAGGTAGATTCCTAGGTGAAAAAAGACAATTATATCTTTTTTTTAAAAATATGTAGATATTTGGTTTAATACTTTAACTTGGTAGGTATACAAAAATTAAAAACTAATCTTAAAAATAAGCTATGCAACTTAAATTTAAAAACAAGCTATGATTTCAGAATATGCATGTTTTACAATAATTTTCATACTTTTACTTATAATTTTTTAAACAAAAGTTATGATCAAATTTGAATTAAAAAAGAAAATACTAGAAATGATAAGGGTATTTTAGTTATTAAATATAAAATATACTAAAAGAATTACAGAGAGGTGGCTTGCCAATTTTTGAAATCACTGGTGGGTAATTTGCATATTTATTTTTTACAGGAAGGTAATTTTCCATTATACAACCTTTAGGTTCTATTTAGTTCCATAAAAAATGAGGGATAAAAAAATTGGTAGTGGAAATTTCTATGTAACAGTTTGAAAAAGAAAGAAAAATCTTTTAAGAGAAAGATAGGGAAAGAAAGGAAAATATTCTTCAATCACATTTTCACATTTTATTTACTTTTCTCTACCTTTTTGCTTCTCTCCAATACAAATTTTCTTTTTTTTTTTTTTTAAAAAATTCTCATATTCCTGCCAACCAAGAAACTATATAAACACTTCCATTATCAATAATCTATTTTATATTTTATTTTAGTTATTTGTCATTTCTATAATACACTATTTTATTATAGTTACATACTTTAATTTGATGTTTTGTTTGTATTTCAGTTTTATTAACTAATTATTTTATTTGGTTGAATAATTCTTTGTTCTCTTCCCTTGATTGGATCTATTGTTTATGATCTTCGTTTCAAATTTACTAATAGCACTTTTAAATTTAAAAACATATTGATTCAAGTTAGTATTACATTTCTCAATTTAAAATGATTTTTTGCTTAAAAGTTCCAAAGAAATTTACAAAACTCAGAAAACAAACTTTAAAATAAAAATATAACTTTATGTGAGAAAATAACTTTTAAGTATAACTTTTACCACATACTTCACGTTTTAAACAATAATCATATTTTTTACAATGTTAAAATGGTGATAAAGTAAACAAACCAAGTATAAACTTTTCAAGAAAATTAAAGTGAGTTTTGTTCACTATGTTTTCAAGAAAACTCTATTCCTTTATCCAACTTTCTGAGAAACAAAACGGAGCCTTAGTGATAGATCAATTTTATTAGTTGTTGCAACGATTCATGTGCTAATGTGTACCAAACGCGCGTATTATGAGGTTGTAATTTCCCCTCCGTGGTAACTTTTTTCCACGGTATTATAACGAATGGTCATGACACTAAAACATAATTATTATCTAATGAAATATAAAAAATAAGACATCAACTAGGCAAATCCTACAAGATTCATAGCAAGAAAGTGCACGGTCCTACAAATAGAACGAACCACCTGTGTTGAACTTGTAGAGACTCAAACTAAAGTAATAAACTTGACAAATCTATGAATTATCTATTTAATGCAAACAGAAAACCATGTATGTCAATCCAAACCATTTAGAAAATGGAATAATAACCTCAGTTTATACAAAAATATCATTTATCATGGTAGCTAAGCACATGAAAGCATTAAAAGAAGGAATATTATTAGAAACAACAAATTCAAATTAACATAAATAAAGATACTAAAATATCATAGAATATAGACCCATGTACTAAGTATCGACTACTCCTACGAATTTCGAACAACGGTGAACTTTAGTTAAGGATAGTGCCAATAAGACATATGCTTAGGTTTATGAATTTAGTTCAAGAAGTCCTACAAAAAATTAAGAACAAAAAGTAAAACTTGTAACTAAAAGTATTCCGTAAGTATTTGTAGATGCGTTCACAGAGTTATTTTCTTCTACTAAAACTCTCAAAAAGTACATTACTTGTTAGATCCTATTTTTGAAAAATTTGACTCAGTTCGCAAGATTTTAAAGTTATAGTGTGAGCACACCCAGCCATAGCGTTATCAACGTTGGTCTTTAATAAATAGGCCAAACTCGGTGTGCGGACAACATGGTGGCGTTGTGGAGTAGCGTTGTCCAAGCTCCTTTAGGCTAGGGTTGCCACCATTATGAGGTACCGTTGCCAAAACTCTTCATGAGGCAGCGTTGTCAACGCTGCTTAGGCAGTGTTGCTAGAGCTGGTACAACAGAATCTTCTCTTTCATTTATTTCACTCTGCAAAACTTCTAGTTGACTCCATTGGTCCCGTTTGCCTCATTTTCTTTTTCGTATTTTATTCACGAGCTACTGCATTTAGTGATTCAATATCTAAGAAACACAAAATAAACATAACAGACAAAAAAAAAACATAAAAACGTGCAGAAAAGTAAGTAAAAAGACATGATACAAGTATTCAAATTACATCATATCAGTTCTCCAGGTTGTCCCTCCCTCAGCTACCAATGTAAATGCGGAAAAAATCATTCCAAACAAATCTGGACGTTGTCCTCTAACTCGAAGGGGATATGTCGAGATAGAAACCGCGAATTAATTGGCTCCAAAGCAGCGATTCAGATACCAAGTTCTTTCAATAATTTGTTAATTGTGTTTCACTATCACAATAACCATATTTTTTATGATAAAAGCATTAAACCCCCTGAACTATACCCCATGTTGCACTTTGCCTCCTGTCCTTTTATTTTTTGCGACTTGCCCCCTGTACTATGGATAAATAAGCAGTTTGCCCCCTGAGTCCAAATCCAACGGCAAAAAATGTTGACACGTATTCAAATCCCATGGTGAAAAAGTGACTCAGGGGGCAAAGTGCTTATTTATCCATAGTACAGGGTGCAAGTCGCAAAAAATAAAAGGACATAGAGCAAAGTGCAACAGGGCAATAGTATAGGGGGTTTAATGCTTTTATCCCTATTTTTTATATCAAAAGATTTGACAACACTCAAGACTCATCGTGAATAGGGATAGGTAAACGGTTTGTGAACTACTTTCGACTTTTCTTTTACTCAGATTTTCCCCTATAGTGCGCCTTACATGTCCAACTTGAATAACTTGTTATGATCTCTAATGCTAAAAATGAACTTATCTGTACAATCCTAACGACCCTTGAAATCAAATAGGCGATCCACTCAATGGACTCTAATTCATCCTCATGTCCGGATGGATTGCTCCCGCATTTTAATGAGCACTTTTGGCTAGTGGTCAGCCCTGAGGTAACTGCTTTGATTCATCATTTTGCGTTGCTTTTTTGTGAATTCTAGAACCATATATTCCATCGCCCTAATTCATGAAAACGAAAAAGCGCGCAAAGTTGAACATTTCAGTCTCATAAGCTTATGTAACTTGGTGTACAAAACTATTTCAAAATTTCTTGCTTCACGTCTTAAACCTCTACTTGAGAATCTTGTATTCCCGTTCCAATCAGCTTTTATTCCCCAAGACGGTAATTTCGAATAATACTTGAATATCTTGCATGCAACTATGCATTACCTAAAGAACAAAAGGAATTTCTAAAGGATTCATGGCCATTAAGATTGACCTATCATCAAAAGCATATGATCGTATCGAATGACTCCTCCCTTGCACCATCTGTCGATCACTTGGCTTTGATGCAGGGGCGGAGCCAAGGGGGGCATATGCTCCCCCCCCCCCCCCCCCCCCCAGCTCCAGCACCCCACCCTATATATATATATATATATTACTATAGTTATATAATATATTGTATTCTATAGATTATATTATATATTATATATTATATAGAGTTTATAGATAACAGTAAATATATTTCTAAATATTCTGAAATTAAAATCATATTTTATATCTATATATGTATATATATATATATATATATATATATATATATATATATATATATATATATATATATATATTACTATAGTTATATAATATATTGTATTCTATAGATTATATTATATATTATATAGAGTTTATAGATTACAGTAAATATATTTCAAATATTCCGCAATTAAAAACATATTTATATCCAGATATTTCGTTTTGTATTTCTTAATTTGTTTAATTCTCTAATTTTTTAAGTTTTGCCAATAAATTGGTGTACAAATTTCTAAAGTTTATCTTAATTCTCTTGTAGTACTCTTTCATACAATAAATAAAATAAAGGGTGACCATCTAATATAACTTTTAAGCTTATATTTATCTCTTAAATATTCTTTTAACTTTTCTTAGACATCTTTACGATAACATGTGTATTTTTTTATTACAAAACAATTGTGGTAACAAAAATCACAGATTAAAATTAGATATTTTATCATTATTATTGCAATACTTGATATTTATTTGGTTAAAATTTATATGCTTTAAAAGAATACAAAACTGTTGTAAATATTATAGTGAACAAACAAAAACCTCTCTTAATGAGTATACGATATCGATATATTTTTGCATATGTTTATGTAGTCTTGTTTTACAAACTTTAGCTAAAATTTTGTCACTTGAAAGTTACTTTAGTAAAAAAAAAATCTATCAAATATTTGTTTCTTAATGTGTTAGTATGTTTAAAAAAATAAAAATTTCTCACTTAATTCCGCCCCCGCTCGCCCTTGCTTTGATGGTACTTTTGGTATTTTGGTGTTTGAATGCATCTCATCCTCATCTTTTTCTGATTTCAGCTGTATGGCTCCCCGTTTAGCCACTTTGCTCCATCCTGGAGGATTCGATGAGATAGATGACCTAATTTCCTCCTCCTTGTTCAAGATGAACGATATAAAATGAAGCCTTTGAGAAGTTCACGTTTGTAGTTTTACGGGACTGCGGGAGGAAGAGATAAAATACAGAATGTATATAACCCAAAGGTCCATCCTGTCGTAAAATTTTGAATGATCTTAATAAAGCCTAAACAGGAGAGGAAAAAGGAAAAAAAGGGGAGACTTAACTTAGATATACGTATTCTTAAGTATTAACTATAATTTTCTTAAATGTAGGAAACATTAAAAACCTTATAAATAACATATGATCGAAGTTGTCACCTAATCCATTCCCACTTAAACATCTTAAATTGTATGCCGGTGTTTGATGATAATAAATGTTATATATAACTAGATTAGTATCAAAATCTTAATAAGCATAATTAGAGAAATAAATAACACACGGTATTCTAGTTACTCAGCAATATTGTCTTCGCGATTTTCGTACCTTAAACTTTAAGTTTAACTTTTAACTTTTCAGAAGACCGAAATGCTTCAAATAAGTTGAATTATTCTATCCAAAAACAACTAACACATAATTATCTCGATATACAGACATGCACGCTCGTAAATATATGTCTATAGCGATCAAAGCTGTTCAGAGAAATGTAACCAATTTCTCCCAAAGGAGGGAAGTTAAAGAAGTATTGAGCTAATAACCAAGTTAATGTGAAAAGAAACTGATAGTTGGCTTTTTTGGGAAATGAAAGTGCTTCGTACGTGTTGAGCTTTTTAAAGTTGAGAACAATTTGATATGTGTTTCTTTTCCCAAAAGGTTTTCGTAAGGCATCCACAAGTTTAACCAGGAAACTTTCCTGGTGCTTGTGTGATAGTTTCTGATAGATTACGTTATACATGCAAAGGAAATAATATTTAAAGTTTCACCATGGTGTAATTGCAGCAGAGATTTGATTACATTCTAATGGATGACCTAATGCTCAACTTTACAAAAAATAACAAAATAATAAACCTAGCTCAGTAGCCGTGGCTCAGATTGGTAGTTAATCTCTTACTTCATTCTTTTCTTGCGTAAGGAATGGATCTGGTGAAAAAGTTAGACTAAGAGAACGATAACACTCGCGGGGAATGAGTAAAACAAGGATACAGGAAAAAAAAAAAAACAATATAAGAAAACTTCAAGCATTGGTTTCGAGGGCGCGAACATTGAGTAGAGGACAATTTTCACGACAAAAAAATATTTTTTTGCTTGAAACTAGAGGAATATTTGGTAGACAACATATACAGATGAGAAATTTTGGTGGACAACATATAGTATCAGTGAAAGCGCTACATTAGACCTAACAAGTGAACTGAATGGGATGCACATTGAGGCTCTTGCTACATTGGGATTACACGTATCTGACTATTGCTGGAAAAAGATTCACACAGTTCAACTTCAATGCAAAGCAAGAGAACAAAGACCACCAGAGATGGGCAATGATAGCAACTGAACTCCTTATAGAGAAGTCAGAATCTACACACAAGGAGTGCTTCGTGTGGACACAATCGCAGATTTTCCAACAGAGTATTAAATCAATCTATACACCATATCATATGTTCCGGTTATTTATTTGTATTATATGTATCGACTGAAGAGATGAATCGTGAACAGAGAAAAATGATTATGTTTCATGGCTGATAGTTCTTATGGGGGTTGAGGTTCACTGATGTCTGTGGAAACCAGTCGAAGGAAATTGTTGCCTAGGCGACATTGACACGAGTGAACTTGAGTATGGAGTAGTAGCCGAAGAAGAGAATCCTGATGATGCTGCAGAAGATAAAAGTGGCATGGGGGTCACCACACCATGGCTTTGGACTTTCCATGGCCAGTTTGAGAATCCAGGCAAAGGGACGGCTTCAGCACTCGTTCCCATTGCTCTTTCCTGTTGATCAGACATATATAACATCATCAGTAACAGCAAAACAGAAATCACAAGTCTTTTGTGTTGGAAATTATAAGTTTTGATCTCTAATTCAATAGTATATATAAACTAAAGTCACTAGAATATTTATTTCTGATGAAGATGTAAAGAAAATTGTTGATATAAAGTTCTGTATCTTGAGAAATCACATTGAATCCTCCCGAGGAAGGAAATGACTCCATGAGAAGCAAGAAGTAAAACAAAAGTTGCAACAGACTTTGCTATCATAAATGCTTGTGAACAATTCTTAAGCTAGATTTATCTAGACTGTGTCCACAACTCTTTTTTTACAGAAAACTGGTGGCCACAATTGTATCATGTATTCAATAATTGAACGATGTGTCACAAATATAGCCAAAAGGTGTAGCATTTTTAAACACAAGGAAAGTAATAAAATGTGGCACACAAGAATGAAAGGAGTTCAGATGTGGCTTCAAGAAGATCATGTAAGACCTGCATGCTTGGAAGACACAGGAGATCAACGTACGGATTGTAATTCACTAGAAACAATACAATACAAATGATAACTAGACCAAATATTTAGCCAAGGTAAACATGTAACACTTGGAAACAAAGCGCTGGAATACTATATAACTGCAAATCTAAAGACAAAAGTACGATAATCCTACACACATTTGCTTCATTAGCCCAAGAATCATAGAGAATCCTCTTTAAAAGAGTAAATATCAACCCCTGCTTGGTAAAATTTCTAGGTAGTTGTTCATTAGCAGCAAAACTACAAATTTCTTACAATAAAAGATGAAGGTGTAAGAGGAATCACAACCTGACTGTTGGGTGCAAAACCAGTATATATCCCAGCCCACATTGGAGCAGACTTGGTTCCCATTACTAATCCATGGGGAGAACCAGAAGGGGTTTCGACCTGTTGCATTTCAGTGAATATATTAGCCATCATAGAGTTGGGATGTATTAAATGGAAATCAAGGAGATATACATTGACATGTCCAAGCAGAAATAGATACTGTCTCAAAAAAGAACGCCTAAGAAGGTATATCTATTATAGTTAATTGTTAAATGTTCAAAAGAACAATATAGTTGCGAACACAATTGCTCTGACATTCAAGACGACATTAGGTGGCTTAAGCGAGAAAAATGGTAATTTCAGCGGAGAAAAGCTCTCTGCCTTGTTGGCTCGATAATTAAGTATGACAATCAACAGTCTACCTTGCCTGATTAACACAAGGATAGCATGACCGCAACAAGTTTGATCATTATGTGAAAAGACAGGATACCTTTACTCGCTTCCCAGTAGGAGATGCAAAATTCCTGGTCGAGTCATCCCTCTTGGCAGCATGCAAGCCTAAAGAAATTCCAAGATTGAGGTCAAGACTGCAGCAGCTACCTGCACCCAGAGGTTGATGAATTCAGCTAAAGCAAGTCAGCTTTATTTCGGTATTATCATGCAAGCAGCAAAAAATGAGGAGGAGATAAAAAAATGACAAGCCCTACAAAATACCTCCATCTCCAGAACTGATGGTTATATCTTTCACATAGTTACTAGGCTCAAAGTTGGTTACTGCTTCACTTCCATTACACTTGATGGCTGCTTCATCATAAGCCCTGAATCAGAAAATAAAACAAAGGATTCTGGATGAGACCCAATCGAAGAAAGATGCTGGTGAAACACAGTCTTATAAACAGTATGAAATCATGATCAAGAGGACCTTGCAGCTTCTACTTCGCTGTCGAATAACCCAAGATACATATACCTGCAACAAACCATTATAATTTTATAGATAGAAGGTTTTTCTCTATCCATCTAATTAACTATCCTCAAATGGCTCTCCTCATTTACACAACAAAGATCGATGAACACAAAAAACAATCGGATATCAGACCACCAGGTACACGTTGTAAGAAATATTAAAAGTTGATTAAAGCAACTAAATGGTTTAAAGGATTTTCTTACTTTTTGCCAAGGAACTGACCCATCCTTGCCTCCCACCTCCCACACTTGTGAAGGGTCACTCCTCTGTACTTTGAGCTACCTCGAGAGAATCCAGTGCTTTGACGGCGAAGAATGTGAACAAATTCTTCTTTAGACAAGTTGTTCATCTGCAAATCATCAAATTGAATAAAACTCGTTCAACTTAAGGGGGAAAAAAGGCAATAGCCAATTAGACAAAGTTCCAAACCTGCTTCATGTCCTCGTCATAATCACTGATGTTGAAATTGATGTCTGCATCCACTCCACGAAACTTGATCGCAGCACGATCATATGCTCTAAACAATGAGAATAATTTCATTTAATTTCTAAGATTTATGCTAATCGAAACATAAAATTTCCAAAAAGAAAATAAAAAAAAGTGTTTACCTAGCTGCAGCATGAGCAGTGTCAAATCCTCCTGAAATAAAAGCAAAACCCAACACTTCATTACTACAAATCTAAAAACAATATTACACAAACACTTAGTAAATGAAGAGTAAACTTTTTTGGGATCAAATTTGAACCAAAATCTTACCTAAGTAAACTTGTTTACCACAATCCCTGCACACAATCACAAAATAATCTCCAGTTAAAACCCGATGCAATTCACCGTCTAAATTCACCAACACACAAATCATGACCATACACAATTCAAGCTAATTAAACTCCCATCTCTCATCCACAACAAAACATTAAACATTTAATTAACCGGTCAAAACAACCAAAAGTACAATTAATGAAGCACGATGTACAACAACAACAACAACATTACACACAGGCATGCATGCAGCAAACATGTGAGCACTACTTAATTAACCGTACCAGATATGCGACTCCCATCGTCCGGTTCTCCGGTAAAAAGTAACGCCACGGTACTGAGAGCTCCGTGAGCGGGGCCCACGCCTGCTCTTCTTCACCTGCTGAGGCTGCTGCACTTGCACCTGCACCACCTGATTATTATTCACCGGCGCCGCCTTGTAAACCTCCGGCACCGATAAATTGAGCCAATACTTAGCCCTAATTTCCGGCGGAGAGTCGATCACCGCCACCGGAAACAGCTGGAGCTCGCTTCCGCCGCCGGAGACGTCGTCGTCGTCGATAGCGGCGCTTTTTCCGGCGAGGATGGAGAAGTTGAGAGTGGCGATCGCGCCGGAGCTGTTGCAGTCGATTTCGTCGTTGCTGGTGGTGGTGGTGGTTGAAGCGACGGAGTCGGCGGCGGTCGCCGTTTTAGTCTCGTCGTCGCCGGAGAATGCGGCGGCGTCAACATTCAGATCCAACATTTTTTCACTCTTCACTGCGTGTTTTGTGCGTGAAAAATTAGAAATAGAAACAGAATTAGTTGTGTGTAATTGTGTATGTATAGGTTGTGCAGTTGCGGATATTTTTATTTTTGATACTGTGGAGAGAAACTTAAGTCACATGATGGAGATGAACGAGTGTTTTAGAGAGAGAGAGAGAGACAGAGCAGTCAGTATAACAAACAAACGAACAATATATAAAATGAAATGAATATATATATATATATATATATATATATATATTATATTTGCTATAGTAAAATTGTGGGAGCAAAGCAAAGCAAAGCATATATGGTTGTTATGCACCTTTCTCTGCCAACTTGCCCAACTTCCCCATGCCCATTTGCAGCTTCACTCTTTTCATTTCATTTATTACTTCTTTATAATAATATAAAAGAAATCCAATTTTTCAACTACTTATTTTCACCTAGAATATCAAGTTTTAGAAGATAGTATTTATATATATATATGTATATATAATTCGGATTATAAATTTGGATGAGCTAAAACAGAAAGGTGATTAACTTGGACATGTGGGTAGGGTTAGTTAAGCACTGTGAGGTTCTTCTTTGTGTCAAGTCATACAGTAGTTTACAATCAAATTGTCTCCAAAAATGATACAAATTTCTCTTCTAGGAATTTTAAGTGTTAGGTGGAAAAAGTTAGCAACAAAATGATGACCATAAATTACTGCCACTCTAATTGCTGTACAAAACTATAACCAATAAATTCACTTTTAAAATTTACGCTTGTTGTAATCTGTGCAGTATTTTGATTACAACATGTCACTGGAGATTCATTAAAGTCTGATCCAACAACAATTGAACCTCCTACAATTGGGTCTGTTCGTATGTAAGTGCAATTTAATGGCTAGCTTCTTTGATTTGAAAATCACTTATATTTTTTAAAGGAAAAGATTTGTAGTAGTTCAATTTGTTATTAGTATTGTTATCAATTCAATGAATTCATATATTCTGACTTTGGGACAATATTTTGTAATTTGAAATACTAGAATGGTTCTCAATCATAACGCTCGAATCGTGAAGCAGAAGTACAGGATGACTACTTGACAAGTGATAATTCAACATTGACTTTGATAATTAGTTAATTATAAGATAGTTTGGGATCGGTTAGATATTATTTATAATTAACGTGTCTATTCTCTCTTTTTCCTCTTTTTTTTTTTTTTTTTCAATCGCATTACTGAAGAAATTGCAATATGCTTCGAAGGAATGATGAAGCTGCACTGAAAATTCACTTTTTTTTTTCTTTTGGCATTTAGGTAATTTATGCACCTTGAAACTATAGAAATCAACTGGATGTTCACGTTTAGAATTACTAGATCTTAGAACAATTATTAGAGACTCAAAATTATATTGTATGTTTAATATCACAATTTTTTAGTTAACTCAACAAAATTACAACCACAAAACCAAAATGCTTGATTTGACAAGACTTAAGAGACTAGACTTATGTACACTTAACAAATACAAAATTTTCACTTTTCAAGATTTTTCGCTTAAATATATCATTTTAACATCATATTTTTCTTAAGGTAACAAAATACAACCATCAAATTTCACCATTTTTGTAAACATGATACCCTTAATAATGTCAAACCTAAAGCAACAAACAGCAATATTTATTAAGTTACAGTAAATGATAATTGTAGACTCGTACGTCCTGTGCATTCACTTTCGAGGGAAAAGTCAAATGAAAAGCTTTTATCTACGTCTGATATTTTTTCCTATAAGAAGAAATAATTGACGTTAGGGCAGGTGCCACGCGTCAACTTCTGTTAGGCTGTAAACTTCCAAAAATGGACGGAGAAATATATAACAGATGAATCATGTGCCGGATTAATAATAAATAATATGTACTAACATGTGAAATACCGTAAATAGGACTCTATTCGATCCCATGGAGGAGGACCACACTGCCACATTTAGTACTAGTACCATTATTACCAAACTTTTTTTTTCTTTTCAACTCCAAATAATTTATATTATTTACATGGTCCCCCTCAAAATAAAATATAGATATTAGAAAGTTTGGTGTAATTCTTTAAAGCACAGACCTACTCCTAAGGAGTAGATGGTATTGATAAAGATACATTAAGATGCATCAATTTTCAATCCCTCGATCGAGCTTGTAAAATTATATTCCCTATGATACTTTTTTATAACCAATAATTAATGAAAAAGATGGAGTTACAAGAATCATGTAGTTGGATTGAAACTCTGAGAGTTTTTCTCTTTTTCGAATGGTTGTACGTATAAAAGCTGGTGTATAATTGGTCCTATACAAAAAACAAAAAAAAAAAAAAAAAATGGTCCTATACAGACTAGGTGCAACAAATAGTAAAGTTTATGGTCCATGAGAAAATAATACTAAGAAAATTTACCAATTTTAGTAGTACGAATGCCTTTCTGACGTATGTACCACAAAGTACAACACGCTTATTGTATTTTTATTCGATACAAAACAACTCTCTAGCTGTACCCTTTTTCTCTATATAGTACTCTCTTTACCTTTCTAGTTTTCTTTTTTGATATATAGTACTCTCTCATTGCTTTACTATGACTAGTTTTGGAAGAATTATACCAACACATCACACTACAACGTTGCCTTTTCCTTTTCAGACAAACCTAGCCCACAAACACACACACACACACATAATATATATATATATATATATATATATATATATATATAATGCATATGTATTATCTCGACATGACCATGTCTTTTCTTTTTCCATATTTAAACATATTGATATTTTTTTTCTTGAGATAATTACATTATACTCTTTGAAGTTTGTTCTTATTAGCCAATCTTAATATACCATGGGATAATTACAGAGATATTTTTATTTATCTTTTTATCGTCTTTAAAGTTTCAAGTAATATATATCGTAATTATTTAGCACTTTTTCATTTTTGTTACTGCACCACCCTCAAGAGGTGCATGTTAAATTGTTAATGTAATCGTTCAACTTTTCTTCATGCTGTTGGGTGTTTCTTTATTATTTTCAGTTCTTACGTGTGTTTGGCCAATGTATAAAACTATTAATCAAATAACTTTTAGTTAGGGTTTTATCATCTATAAGAAAGTTGTGAGGTATTCAAATTTCAAAATCTTAAAACTTTTGACTATCAGTTTGATAGATCTTCACTACTTTAACAACAACCCACGTAAAAACGTCGATAAGAGGATGAAATGAGAGATGATAATCAACTTAGAGTTCTAGACTGAAATGTTGGCACAAATTGTATTTGTGGCCACTAACCAACCCCAATAATTTCACTAGTGCCAATTTGTACGTTCTTGGATAATTAAACGAATAGTATTCTGTCATAAGAAGGTCCTACATTCTAATGCAATCAAGTCGCTAACATTATAATGTTTATGTACATATATGTATGTATATTAGCAGTGACTAATCAATGTCACTTTATATTTATTTAACGTCACTTTATATTTAAATATGAGTTCATATCTAGAACAAAATATTGAAGATATACGCTCGTAGAAACTTGTTATATATAAACTTCTTATGTAAGTATTTATTATGACAAAAAGTTGTGATATAGTTCATAACAATTTGGTAGTACATGTCCAGTGTAACTCCTAATTAGTTGAGGAGTTCATAGTCTAAGTAGCTACTCTACACTTCCTGGAACTCATGTGCTTTTGTTCAAATAAAATGTTGGTGAAGCTTGGAACTCAGTTGCAAGCGACGTCACAGGAACAATATGCTTTTGTGGGTAGTCAGAGTCCACTTATTTTTCATGTTTTGGACATGTGCCCGGATTGGCTTTTCCCTATTTTGTTGTATGATATGTACTTAGTTGCGTCACGCTTCACCCATTTTCCGTTTCTCTGTACTAAAACGGTTTGTTTACGTTGACTTTTAATATTACCACGATTATAAAAAAAAAATGTTATAGTAGAAAACTGCCAAACTGTCTAATTCATCGGCTTAATTGTAATGTACTATAACTATATTTTATCGATCACGATTAACTTTTAACAAACTACCAAGTACGTACCAACCATGTAGGTGGTGGATTCATTCAAAAAGGAAATTTCAAGAAGTTTGACCTCAATTATTGGTGTCAGATCGATGTACTTTTTTGGTGGTGTAGCTAGGCGATCGACAGTTGCACGTAGGAAAACATTAAATTAGAAAAGGCCCACGTGCGATTGGCATGTGTACGAGAATTTGACCCTTCTCTTGCATCAAAAGGCAACGAACGAATATGAGAATCAAGCTAGATTTCAATTTCATCTTCTTACGTTGTTGCCAACGGATGTCCATATGGACCATGTCTTTTTCTATTGCGCATCAATCGATGATAATGCCACCACTGAGCCATTTCCAGTTCAATAAACATTTATTTATTTCTCATAAAATTTACAAGAAATTTCTTTCATTTAGTCGTCTAAATATATTTGTTTGCTAGTCCTCATATTATTTGAGATAAATTTTATGCTAATATATACTACATATTTGATTTATTAAAACTTTTGGTCATACTCCCACTACACTGTTTAAAAACTACATAATTGCATATAGCAGAAATACGTTCACAAGATTATAATCACATTTTCTGATACACGACATAAATTTTGTTAATGTTAGTCTGGGCTATGAATAAAAAGTTTGAGTTCGTTTGCCGTTGAATTGGCCACAAATGCACAAACGAATTCAACTAATTGTGAAACGGTGAACTGTATTTGGAAATAACATATATTTCAGAAGGAAAATCTTGTACCACAAAAGATCAACTTATCATATTTTATGTATTTCTTATTGATTTATATGTCACAGTATACCTTAAAAGTTAGGTAATCAATAAAATAAGAGCGTTTGGATTATTTCAAAGCACTATCCTTGAATTTGAAATAAAATATACTTGTTGACATGTAAGATAGTTGTTTTGCTCGATGATAAGTTATGGTACATAGTACATACATAATTATATAATTAAACAAGACATGCTTATCATGCAGTCCACCTAGTTAAAGGAATACAAAATTCAACCAACCGTTATTTATCTTAATTTCGTCGAGGTTCCGTTGTTTAATTTATCCACTAGTTGATCCAGAAATTTTGTCACGCATGACGTCAAATGTGTTTGCTTATAAAATATTGTAAAACCATTTGAATCAATCCATGTTGCATATGATATGAGAAACAACTGATACTAACAAACCGTCAAACCCTGACTTTCTTGCCTAGACTCGATTTATTATACTTTTTCACTAATTTATATTAAAGAGAATTCTTATATAACCTTGATTTTGTTATATTTTAACTTGTAGATTATTTAGAAATAATAATACAAATAAATATAAAATTAGTCTCAAATTCATTTAACTTGTCAAACACGAATGCCAAAGGAGTGGGCGTTGTGAGATTTTATTTCGTAGGTGAATGAAATCATATTAGTTTAAAGATTATGTCAATTGAGAATAAGATGTAGCTCGAAGAAACTATCCTTCATTTAGAAATGGGATACACGTCCCTTTCACTCTATATAATTAGATAATACTATACAAAAAATTGTGTTGAGTGGTCAAGTAGATCATAAATATTCTTAGAAGAACATCATGGGTGATGTCAATTTGCAAGAAGAGGGGGCTTTCTTGTCATTTCCATAGGAATAGGCTACTTAGGTGATATTTTTTATAAAAAAAATTGGAAAAAGTTAGAGGTAAACTCACTTTGCCCCGCAAACTATGACCATTTTATCACTTAGCATCTTTAACTATAAAAATTCCTACTTAATAACCACTTTAACTAATTAATTTTAAAATCTATTTATGATAGAATATTGCCATCATACTCTATCATGCCCATAGCATGTCTTTTTTCTAAAGGCAAAAGGGGAATTATGTGTAAGAGTAACTAATTAGGTTTCTCCCCATAAAGTTAAACCTCATAAGCAAGAAACCGTAAGTCCTTTAATTCTGATATCTCAACTATAAACATCAGTATACTTATTACCACAACTCAAACAATTTATAGAAACTTAGAACAGTAAATTGAGAAACTAGTTCATGCGTTTTTTTTAATAATTTATATGTAATTCTTTTATTAATATTTTTCCTTCTATAAATTTCTGCTAATGTAGTTAACTCAGTGTCGCTTTAGATTGCTAACTTATGCTGTAGTGGATTTCAAAATTCGACTTATCGATATATATAACTAATATACAAGAAAAAATTAACAAAATAAAATATGTATTTTATCAACTTGACAAACAAGGTGTCGACTACTTCTATAAAATTGTTAGATGTTCCAAAAAGATACCAAAGTCTTCAGTAGAATAAGAATTAATATTAGAGCGTTAGTTGCTAATTTTTTAAATACACAAGTGGATAATATTTATTAAAAAAGAAAAACTATGCAGAAAAATGCTTTTCAATTAAGTATCACAGTTTAGTGACTTGTAATTCACTTTACAAACAGAGATGACCCTTAAGCAAGAGGAACTTTCGCATTATTGTCATTGATTACACCACATTATAAACACACTGATTTTATAGTAGGGATAATTACAGCTACACCCCCTGAGGTTTGGTGTAATTACAGATACCTCCCCTGTGGTTTGAGAAATTACAATGACCTCCCATGAGGTTTGAAACCTTACACATACCTCCCCTCTACAACTTAAGGGTTGTTTGGGAGTGTAATTTAGGATATCAATATGCTTATTATATTGAGACCCCTAAAGTTTAGGATAATTATAAAAATAATTTAAGAAACTATTATATTCTTAACTAAAAAATATAAAAAATGATTAAATTAAAACTTTAAAATTGAGAATATGTTAAAATGTAATCCAAAATATGATTTTGAATCAAAACATTTAACTTTTAATAAAATAAAATAAAAAACAGTTAACACAAGCTTCGTTCAAACCCAACTAAATACTCATCTTTATGCCCTTGTTCTCATTGCAATTGTAACGTAACAATTATTTTAGCAATAGAAGAAGATAGCACAACGAAAATTGGTTTCAAGAAATTTAAAGAAGAAGAAAACTCCAAAAAATTGAAACTGCAGAAAAAACAGTACATTTAGTTGCTTGTTTTGTCAAAAAGTTCAACCAAACTTGCTGTCTAGAACTAGTGACCACGTCCATTCCAAGGATGATAATTTCCTTGTCACTGTCGCTCGTAATTTTGTCATCATTCTTCATTTCTTAAAATAGGTTGTGAAAATCTTGATTATTTATGTTATTTTTGTTTATTATCACTGAGAATGATAGTTTCTACAATTGAGTTTTCTTTTCTTGTCTTTTTTTTTTTTTTTTTTTGAAGATTGCATAGACATATTATTCTTTTTGAACGGAGTTTGTGTGAAATGTTTTTTTTATTATTAAAAGTTAAATTTTTTGATTCAAAAATATATTTTGGATTATATTTTAACTTATTCTCAAATTTAAAATTTTAATTTGACCATTTTTTATATTTTTAGTTAATAATATAGTAGTTTCTAAAATTATATGGAATATTTCCTTTTAATTTTTCAAACATCAAAGATTATTTTTATAATTATTCTAAACTTTAGGGTCTAAATATAATAAGCATATTGATATCCTAAATTACACCACAAACAACCCTTAAGTTGTAGAGGGAAGGTATGTGTAAGGTTTCAAACCTCAGGGGAGGTCATTGTAATTTCTCAAACTACAGGGGAGATATCTATAATTACACCAAACCTCAGGGGGTGTAACTGTAATTATCCCTTTATAGTATGCATTATTGCTAAATTTAAACAACCCCTAGAAAATTCAAAGTAGAGAAGATTTTTTTGTTTCTTTTTTAGAAAACAGAATACAAATGGTAGAGGGGGAGAGGGTTGGGGGGGGGGGGGGGGGGGGGACTTAATGGAGACAGGCAAGGGACAATCAATCAACTAGGAAAAAAACAAACCATCCAATCACTTGTCATATTTAGAAAAAAGGCAAATTAAAGTAAAGCTAACAAATCTGGACCGTCGAAAAAACCAATGTTGCCATTTTCAGTCATACATTGTCCCCTCTCTCCCCCACCACAAAAATTAAATGATATGTCTAAGTTTTATTTATAAGAAGACAAAAGAGGAAAGTCGATTCGTCCAATCAAGATTGATTTGATATCCCACAAGAATCTCGATTGCCACAGCCTTTCCTCTTACGGCAAACCTTCGACCTTAAAAATCTCGTAGTTGTATTCCCTTTTTGGGGTTAAAATTCACTAGCCTATCATATCCTACGCCCGCCCCTCCCCCAGTAATTATTTACTATATTAAGTACACACTTCTAAAAGTTCTATATACATTTTCACTTTATTCAACTTAATGTATACTCCTATCATCAACATAAAAAAAACCCTTAATGTATACACAAGTTGGAGATCAAAAAGTGGCCAGTACATTGTCGGGTACATAAGAATTGCTGCTTATTGCGTGATCTAGGTGGTCTGCTTCGAAAGTATACTTCCTAGTAATTATATAGTTAAATATCTAAGTGAATTATATTTTCATGAAGAAACTAAATATTTTTGATTGTGTTTGTTGATCAGATTAATAGCTCGCGATGATGGAATTAATGAAAGCAATTGTAGCTGCGCAAAGATCTGCTAATATGCCAAGAAAAAAATACGCAATGTACCTCGGGAACGTCTGGGGTACCTCATTAGGCACTAGACTTCTCTCACATACATGTGAGGCCCATATGCAATGTGAGAGAAGGGTGTATACACCCTGATGCATCCCAATGTTCCCATGCACCTCCACTAAAACAATCTAGGGCTAGTTGGTGGACATGTATGTATAGTTTATGAGACCTTATGATCCAATCATTATATCTCATAGGAACATCTTGGCTATCCATAAGGGTAGAAGTCACATACATGTGAAATGGAGTGATTGAATCCATAAGATTAGCTAAGATTTTTTCGATTTGTGGATACTTATTTATCAGGTCACTTTTTATTGGTCATTGGCCAAATAATTTTGCAGTGGTAATGTCTCTTCAAGGTATTGACGCATAATCGAAACAGGAAATCAATACATAAATACATCGTTGGTGAAAGAAAATTGGAGTTTATAAACTTTGATTAAATAAATGAATAGTTAAACATACGGATAACAATGATAAACAAAGTGTATATAGTACTCTACGTACGTAACCTAATTCGAAAAAAAAATAAAATCTAGCAAAATATTAAAAATTCCCAAAAACATTACTACAACGACATTTGTTGCAGAGTGGGCTTAGACCACTGATTTTGAGCATGAAACCGAGTGTAGAACACATCAAGACGTTCAACTTGATATATTATTAACCCAATACAAAGTCATGAGTCAAAAGTCAAAAGTCATGGCAAATTTTGTGTATGCATATTTTCTTTTTTATTGTGAAAATCTTCACAATTTTGGGTATCTTATCCTATATCACATATCCATATTATGTCAATTGGCAGAATGAATTCCTATCAAAAAAAAAAAAAAAAAAAAAAATTGGCAGAATGAATGGAGAGTTAATTTGACTAGATCTTATTTATGTTTTTAAATTCAACCAACAAAAATGTCTGAGAATAGTTTTGGTGAAATGGTCTTTTAAGTAAGGAATACATGCCCAGACCCAGACGCACATGTATATATGTAACTTTGTAAGTTAAGTTTCTTACAGCTTATGTATCTTTATTTAAAGACATGTGCAGTTCAAGCACTTTTAACAGATGGCATCCCACAGACGCTGTCTAGTGCCATGAAACTAATGAAGTTTCAAGATATAGATATGAAAATATCATATTATGTGAATCCTTGAGAACGTAATAATGTTGGTTGTAAAATCATTGATGGCTCTACGACCCAACTATGTTATTCATAACAATAGCAAACAGTTTCTTCTATTATGTTAAAAAAACAAAACACTTAGTTTGAAAAAAGCCAGTGACAAAATTTCTTTCATACCTTTTCTTTGACATAATTTTCCTTCTCCCTATATAATTATATCTGACGTTCAATTATTCCTTCATCAAAACATAATTGGAAAAAGGTTAGGATAAGTATTTGTGGCTACATCGAACGGTCAATAAAGTTATGAAAGTAAAAGGGCTAATTTTTTCGTAAACATGACCTCAATGGGTACAAAGGATAATTTTTTGTGCTTGAGGCAAGCTTGTAATTTCAAAAGGATTATAACTCACTTTCATGCCTAATTTAAGTATTTTATTTGAAAGTATAGAAATGACTTTGTGCACCCAAGACTATCTTGACGCGAAAACTAGAGCAAGACACAAATGTTACTCTTGTGTTACTTTCAAAGAAAATATTGTTATAATTTTATCAGCCTCTACAATTTAAGTAAAGTTTTAGTTATAAACTATAGCTCCTTGATTGGTTATGTCAAGAGTAATATTCTCTCAGATTAGAGCAAAAGATACAAAAAACTCAAACTTGTGAATTAATAATACAACTACAAGAATATGAACTTAAGGAGAAACCCCAAAAAACGACTAACTTTTATTGGTAACACGCATCTTTAATTTATCATAATAGTGTTATTATACTTATTGCTATCTTACAAAACATTTTTTAATAACCAATCACGAGAATTATCATTAAATAAATAAATTAACCACCACACCAGTTCTTTCCTTCACTTATATTTATATATAATTAGTTCAACCAAAATACAAAATTAAGCCACGAAAATCCGCAGTGAATAGATGAGATTATTTCTCTTGCCCGGTCACAATCATCGAATCGATCTCTAGAACTTGTTTCCAATAGGAATTCGCCACGTATGCATGAAGAACATTTGATATGAGAATGCGGATAAGGTACGGTCGGCCGCTTCATAATTGAGCTGTACCTTTTTTCTTAGCTATTCTAGGTTGCGAATATGATGCCCAAAAGTTGGGAGATGTTAACACGGACTCTATTTAGAACAACTTTTTGATATATATATATATATATATATATATATATATATATATATATATATATATATATATATATATACATATATATATATATATACATATATATACATACATACATACATACATACATACATACATACATATATACATATATGTATATGTATATAGGGATAATCTGTCACACTACAATATGAATTGAGGTAATTTGAAATATATATAGTTGATAATTTAAAGGGTTCATTGTTTTTTTTTTTTTTTTGTCACAAACTGAAAAGTGCATTAGAAACCAGCGAGAGTTTTACAAAAATTACAAAATGAATGGGGATCAATAAAGTTTTCCATCTGTACATCAAAGGGGAAAGAATGACCATCAAAAAAACCTTCCAGCAATGGATGGTTGCCCACATTGTTTTTAAAACCGGATCGGCCGGATTGGGACTCAGTCTCTTGTCTTTGACACGGCGGTCGAACCGGTCCGACCACCAAAACCAGCTAACCGGTACCTCACCGGTTCAAAGCCTCGGTCCGGGTTTAAAAACGCTTGCCCATTCTAACAGATCATGCGCACTTCTATTTCCAAGTCAAGGGATTTTCTTGATCTTCCAGCTTGGAAACATGGACCAAAAGGGTTCATTGTGTTAACTCGTACATAAACTTATAGTTGCAATGTTTTAATGTTTCAATATATTCGAGGAATTGCAATAACAATGTGAACCACACGTGAAGTTTATATTAATTTGGTTTCTCGAGTTTTAATGAGAGGGTAAACCCGAAATCCTCAAAAAATAATTACATAAAATTGTTCAATAGATAATCTATTTACTATTGTACGAGCAAAGCCTTATATTTTTTTAATAGATTATGAACCGTAGATGGTTTCTCATTGAAATATTAATATTATGCTTGATTTTAGCACACAAAATAATTGAGACGGATTTAGATTATCGGTCAAATAAGTCACATGGCCAATTTCTTTTAGCCCTTAAAGTAGAAGAGATAAACTAACCCTAACAAAGTGTGGTAGTTCCTTACCCCATTTGAAATGGAGGGAATAATCTTCAAACTTCCTAAAATGGATTAATTCCAGTGAAAGAAATGAAAAGAACGACATATTAAAAGTCGGCACATTCCTTAAAGATTGAATAAACCCAAAAAGGGCATTGTCTCATTATTTAATGTTATCTTAAGGTATCTCATGTTTCGTATTGGCAACAAAAGTATATGACCATTCATTTGTGGTGACTGTTTAAAGTAGATCCTCATTTTGCCCACCCCCTACCCCTGCCCCCACCCCAGACCCAATTATTATATGTAAGTAAATATGTGCATATATATATATATATATATATATATATATATATATATATATATATATATATATTCTGCAAGTGGAATTTTTTCTATTTCTGATGTTGCACGTCTGACTATATTTCAATTGAGTAACAAAAAATCCAGCAAACAAATAATAGAATATTGCTACAAGTAGATAAGAAATGTATGCACAGGGTGTAACTGTCGGCAGGAATACGAGGTTTTAATGCTTTTGGGTGTCAAAGGCTACGTGGCCGATTCATCTCCTTTCGTACCAAAAGTCGTCTCTTTCCTTTACTAGGCGCAGAATCTTTAATTAGATGCCATATTTTAACCAGTCCCCAAAATATATATTCTGATTATAAAATGTCCCTCTTAGTTTGGGCCGATTAGTTCACTTATGGGCTTGTCATTAGTCTGCTCAAAGGTAACCAAATTGTTGAATGTTAACCAGATTTATTGAATGACTAGTTGACAGAAGATAATTAAAGTTATTTTACATTTTGTAATTTTATGATAGTTAGAAACTTAGGACTTAGAATCAATGTTTACTTCAATTAATTGACCTGCTATTCTACATACTATCCAACTTCTACCGCAGTCTCTACGTAGATTAAATTATAATCATCCACACATCCATCTTGCTTCTCTCTTATCAATAGCAATCACTAGTATATATTTTACACACACCACACATTGTTATTCTTACATTTTTTTTCCCACACATTTAGGTGAAGCGCCTTGCAAATTGCAAGCATACTTTTTCTGGATGTTTGATGGATTTTAAAAGGAAAACTATGCTTTTAATTTGAACTCAATTATTGGTGTGGCATGTACCATTTTGAAGAGTAAAAGACACTTGTAACTTTTAAGTATGAAAACGTGAGATTGGCATGTGTACGAGAATTTGGCCCTTCTCCTTCGTCAAAAGGCAACTAGAAAATATGATTCAATATTTCCATTCACATTCTTACGTTGTTATATTTTCCTTTAGTACATCTGTCAACGACAACTACAATTGAAATATTTCAGTTTCTATTTTAAATAAATTTTAGTTACGAACTAAAAAGAAGTTTCTTGTATATAGGCGTCAGTGTCTGAGTTCTTGTCCGCTCTAAGAATTAGTCGAACCTACTCATCATGTCGTCAAGTCAAGTTAAATATGTCGATAATCACATAACCGCGCTACGTCTCATCTTAAATGCATCGAGCTTTTATATTTCATTTATCCTCTTGATCCCAATGATTGTAATGAATGATATAATGAACAACTTTGTTTGTAGTAAAATAATCGTACTTTTCTTTCCATACTACTGGTTAGTGGCCTGAATTAATATTGTAGAGTAAAATGTAAAACCTTGGAAATATAATGATGGTGCAGAGAAGATACTGATATGAGAACTTAAACCAGCGTTTAATTAAGGGAAGGGGTTTTAAAAAGCAACGAAAATTACGTAGAAAAAATCATATGGTTTTGAATAAAATAGAAGTTTCATTAACTCAAATTGACCATACACTAATACAATATTAAGGTATATCCCTCATCAAAAAAAACATAATTTAAAAAAAATATTCAAATATATCATTAAATCTAGTAATTCTACCTACACAAATAAATAAATCTGATATTGCAGAAAATATTTTGGAAACATAATTTATTTATGAAATTCTTGAACTCTACAAAGGTGCGATTTTCAGTCTAAATGACAAGAACATTACCCTAAAAAAAATTACTAATGCACTTAATGTTGCCGGTAGTTGGAGCCATCTGTTTGGATTTATAGTAGGGGCGGAGCCAGGAATTCCATTTAGGGGGGCGAAATACGTTATTTTTTTTACTAACATGAATATTTTTTATTATTAATATTTTAGTGTATTGAAGAAATTATAATTCATCATGAAAGTTTAATTTTTAAAAAAAGAAACACAAAACATCCACTATCATTTTTTTAAAATGGCGACCCCCTCTCCCTCCTGTTTCCTATTTTTTCTAAAGAGGAACTCTTTTTTTTCCGTACTCCTCTTCCATGGGTTTTTTTTTTTTTTTTTTTTTTTTTTTTTTTTTTTGCTTAAAACATGTAACACACAAATGTTATTCTGTAATTTTTCACATGTATCTTTTTGCCCTATTATGTTCACACGAGGTTTATTGTCACTACGTTGGACGTTTTTAATCGTGCAACATGCTTAGTATAGCAAATTAATATTAAATCTTATCTAATTTAGTCATTAACTCTAATGCGATGTGTAAAATAATTTCTTCAGTTTTACTCTGTAATCTTCTTACGCAAATTTCTCATTCAAAAATACATGCTTGAGTGTTAAAAAGAGTTTTCGATTAAAAATAAATTATAATATTAAGAATCATATACATGCAAATGTTGTTAGAAAACATTTTTTATTACACGAAATGCATAGATTCTAAAATCTAGAAAGTAGTATATATGACAAGTCAAATGAATTACTATAAATTGAAACACTAAAAGTAAGTATTACAAAAAATACATTACATGTTAAACTAAGAATTTATGATTATATGAAAAAATATATGTTATATCTATAAACTGTATATGTAACTATATAATATAAATAGTATATTATTTATATAATTATTATACATACTACTATATATATGTATATACAAGGGGGAGGGGGTGAGGTTGGGGGGCGGTGGCCCCCAATGCCGCCCCCCCCCCCCCCCCCCCCCCCCCCCGCGCGCCTCCGCCCCTGATTTATATGAAGGTTGTAGTTATTTGTTGTGGTTGTTTGACTAATGCTAATGTCGCATCTTTACTTTGATTAATGAGACAAATTATCCTTGTACTTTATCCCCTAAAATTTTAATAAATAAGCATTTTGCCTTCTAATATAATATGTTAGGACAAGAATACTCTTGAGGTTTGTGAAAGAATTTACCTGGGAAGATAGATATATATTATAAACTTTCAAAAGAAAGTGCATTCCTTTCAAAATTTGGGGAGACAAAATGTTAAAATGCGTCATTTGAGGGATGAAGTGCTCTAATCCCCTGCATGGCTATATATTATTATTTATAATGTAACACCAAGTGGAATTTCTTTTTATTTCGAAAGTTGTACTTCAGTTCTGACTACAAGGCAATTAATTAATGAAAAAATATCAGCAAAAGAAACATATAAAAAGTTCTCGTAAGTAGATAAGAAATGGATGCACAGGGTGTAGTTGTCGGCAGGGGTACGAGGTTTTTATTTTAATTTATTTTGGCAGTAAAAGGCTACGTGGCCTCTTTGTCTCCTTTCGTACCAAAAGTCTTCTATTTACTTTCCTCTGTTTATGTGTCATAAATTTCTTTATTCCCCAAAATATCCTTTAATTTTTTGTGTAGATACGAAATTGTTTACTTATGGAGTTATGGGCTTGTTAGTTGTTATTAGATTAGCAGATATCAGAAAAATGGTCCAGTACTTCGGTGGTCCTTTAGTATGATTAGGGGTCCTTGCTTATGATTTGTTAGTTTAGAATATTGGACCGGACTTGAAAAAAGACACAAATTAACTGTAGTTAGATTATAACATGTAAGTTTCAGGTGGTCCTAAAATTACGGGCAAAAATCTCATGTAATGAACAATAAGCAAAATACCGTTGTGTTTTGCATAAATCGCCAAAGAAAAAAAAAAACCCTCTGTGATGGATTAAATAGGCAAAAAAGAACTATTGTGTGTAGAAAATAAGAGGGGTTTTTGTTAGAGATTATATACATAAATATATAAATGTCAATCCTGTATACAAACTTGAGCTTTTAGTGAGAACGACATTCAATATGGTATCAAAGCTCTGGAAAAGAGGAGGTCCTGGATTAGAATCCTACCGCCACCCCACTTAACAAAAAATAGCACGTGTCACGTAACAAAAATATTTACGCCCTCTGCACGTGAGGGGGCGTGTTAATTAGAGATTATATACATAAATATATAAATGTCAATTCTCTCTACAAGCTTGAGCTTTTAGTGAGAACGGCATTCAATAGTTTTCTTATGGGGTTTAGGGTTATTCGCCTATGTAATCCTTCATGCATGGTTATTCTTTTATTTATGCAAAAATAGGTACTGTTTCTGCCTATTGAATTTAGCATGAGTTTTTGTGTGTCTTCTTCATAATACATGAATAAACTTGCACAAGTTTGTTGGGCACTGAGTCGCGACTCTATTAGTGTTCGGATGGTTGATCACTATGACATTTTACGAGCTAATGAAAATTTAAAATTTAATTAGAGTTATTAGCGTTTATCTTATATGGAGAAAATCAAGGGCGAAGTTAATTAGAAATATTGTTTATGGGGTGAAAAAATGCTGCAGATTTTTTTTTTATAAGTTGTTTCTAAATAAATAATTTTGTTTTTAAAAATAATAATTCATTGTGAAGAGATACGTACCTTGAAAATATAAATGTATGTATTATAGTAAAAATACTATTAAAATAAACAGAAAGAACACAATTATAGCTTAAATTTCTGAAATAATTAAAAATACAAAATAAATACAAGTAATAAGTCCAATAACTAGAGGTATTGTTTATGTCACCACTAGAGTATTCTATTATTTATTTCGACTTAGACATCTTTCATAGGGTAGTTGCATGCTTTGTACAGATATTAAATTAAAATAAGGATTTTGGAAAATTTATTTCTTAACAATATTGCGACATTTATGAAGTTATCTTTACTTTTAGTTAAACGTATTACTCCACCAATTTTCTTATCGAAAAATCTACATTCGAATGTTTTAAGAACTTTTTTAAAAAGTGAAAGTTTCCTATTGAAAAAGAAATATGGACTTAAAAATTGCATTAATGATCATCTATTTAACTTTTATGTATTACATTAAAAGAGCCGAAGAAACAGAAATAAACTTTTCAAAAGTAGTGACAAGCTGTGAATAAATTATAATATTATGAAATTAAACAATTGAAAACATATAAAAAAAACAAAAAAACTTATGTTTATTTCCCCATTTTCAAGTCAAATTAACTATATATATATACACACACACACACACTATATTATATATTCCGGTATGATAAAATATATATATCACCATATTGTTATTACGTATAATGGGGGGAAGGTTGGGGCTTGGGACGTCCTATATGCTCCTCTATGGCTTTGCAAACTAATTCAAAATCATTTCCGTTTTGTTAGAAGTGGATCTCATAAAGTCAAGAGGTGTTGTCATTGAAAATGCTACATTATAATACCTAAAAATTGATAAGCATGTTCACTTCTAATAAAGCTCATATATTGAATAAACCAAAAATAGCAACCATCGTATTGATTATGAGTAAGCTGTGTAGCTGGTCGCGCGTGACCAAGAAACCATTGATTTTGCTTGGCAGACTAATTAATTTATCTGGTAAATTACTAGGATCCGATGCGGTAATCCTATGTAACAAATGTCGAATTAATCGGGAACAATGATCATATGTGAAGTGGCTCATTTTGTACCACAGAGAATACCTATATATAGACCATATTTGTGATAAGTCTTGGAGTTTTTATTAATTATGCATTAAAAATTATGGGCACAACTATTTATGATTATGTTATATATTTAGAATTATCAATTTTTAGATGATGTAGTAATAATGTAGTCGTAGATAATAGAGCTGGTTTGAGTGAGTATCTTTTTGGTGTGGATGAGTTTGAGGGTTCTTGGACCGGATCCATGATCCCCCAAAGTGAGGCAAGTTTGGGACAACCAATCTTCAAATTCAAGTTCTCTTGGTTCATTCGTTTAACATATGGTGACTTGCATAGAATTATCATAATTTAATATATATTACTTCCCATTTGAGTATTACAAGTGAACTCAAATGTTATTCTTTTTTAGTTTTGATGCAGGAACTATTGGGTGAGAATTTGCATGTTGAGGTGCTTTTCAGTGGTAACCTGGCTATATCTCCAGACTTTGTGGTCTTAATTTTGATAATTAATTATTCAAAAAATTATGAGATTAAGTACATGATATTATTAAGCTGCAAATTCTATTACATAAACAAAAGTAATTACAAAAGTCTGTATAAACCTAGCATAAATATGACTTTTTTTATTTTTTATTTTTGTATATATTCTCCAGCATAGTCCCAGTTTATTGCGCGTCAAATAGATGACTTAAAGCCTTAAACCCTCTCCAAATTCTTTTGAGCCCATGGAAATAAGTCATACTGCAAATAGACTCACGGGCTGGACCAACCCGTTGGGCTTCCAATTCTTTGACCAATTGAAGTAGATCTGGGCTGGTGGGCTGCATTTCATCATATAAACCATGGATATTGTAATATAGAGAAAAGCATACCACACTCTATATTAAATGCAAAAGTGAAAGTATTAAAGGATAATGTAAAACAAAGAATAAAAATATAACTTGCCTTGAAAAAACGACATATTTTAATGTTTCTTCTCTAAGAAATAATAAAATAAAAGATGAAGTGAAAACGCATTCTATCTTTTATTAGTATTTGAATTAAATCTAACTACCGATAATTGATTTGCGCACACTTATTCCTCAAATTATTTTTGCATAATTGTAGTCCTTTTTTTCTGCTGGTTTGATGTGAGCAGTAATATACAAGGTTTCAAATGTATTAGTTTTGTGCAAACCTTAACATTAGACGTTAGGATTGCATTTATATTTTCCTTGTTTATTGTTTAATGATTTTTTTAAATTGTAACTATGTTAAAAAGTTCTAAAAACTCCAAGAAATTATTGACAATTTGACATGTATAAGTTCTATACGTGTAAAGCCAATAGCGTAAGAATTTGCTTCCAAATAACTGAACTTTGACTTCTAGACCATATAAAAACATGAGGCTTTGGACTTTTAAGAGGAGTGAACCATAGTACTATTGTTTCCTAGTCTTAACTTGTAGTTGTTGTACATCACGCCATTTATTTCATTATAGAAAAACCACTTTAATATTAAATCCTTGTAAGTTTCACATGTATTTTCTAGCGCATTACTATGAACGTCATGTTAATATGCTTGAATAATCTTTCTATCCAAAAAAAAAAAAAAAAAACAAAATAGTACTTGACAATGACATGACACTGGCCAGAAGTCAAAACTGCAAATTGACCAGCACTAATTGCAGAAACTTCCTAGTAATTTCAGGAGTTTGTCTTGTACACAGCAGGGGCACAACAGCCCCTCTCACACATGTGCGGGGCCTACGCGGGCCCCATGAGCATGGGGCCGCGTGCATGTGTGTGGGGGCTGTTGTGCCCCCTGCTGTGCACAAGACAAACCCAATGTAAATGTAGACGCTTGACGGCTCATAGCACTTATATGTCAATAAACCTTAAATGTGAAATGAAATATATGATTTGTAATCTTACTTAACTTTGACGACCTAGATTCTCAGTGCTTTCCACCGAAATACAAATAGAGAAACATAGATCGAGGACTTATAACAGGAGTCATTAGTGACAATAATTCTATTATGTCCAGTTGTTTCACTAACTCCTATATGTCACATTTGACGTATTATAAACGAAATTATATATACTAATGCATGATATTAATATTAATTAATACTAAAATAAGTAGTCGTATATCCACAATTTTCAAAATATTTGAATCACCGTATACCGTATAAGTATCATGGTATGGTACCTGTATAGTCATATCCGTAATCTATGAAACGTAGTTGGTGACCCTTTGTACCATTACCATGCAATTTATAACACTTAAGCCATATTAAGGTGTACTGTGCATAGGCATATACATATAGTAACGTAACTACGTAAGTATACAAACACATGCATTTGCGTGTGTGCGTGTGCGAATATAGAATTAATCATTATTCATTCCCAGTTTGAAAAACTTCAATTACGTCGCAACAATATTCCTATAAGTTGACAGCTAGATCAGAACACCATCATTTATGTTTTCTAAAGATTCAAAGCCATTGTGTGGACTAAAAGCACAAAAAATGAAACCTTTGAGTGAGAAAAGAAATCTGAGGAATATTTTTTTTGTTTTTCTAAAATCCCGATGTAAATTTAAAAACGTTCAAGTCAATAAGCTTTCTTACATTAAAACCGTAAATATAATAACAACATTTCAATTGCATTATATTAGGTTTAGTTAATGTCTATGAATAGCAAAAGTAACATCTTTTATAAGTTCTAAGATGCGAGTAAATTTTTCATTTTTTTTGGACTCAAACTCTTAAAGTTATATATCAAAACTCACTTTGTTTGGTTCTCCTTTTATACTGCATGATGCTAAAGGGACCATCCATGATGAATTCGGCTACCTAAATTGATATCTCTATCAAACTCCAAAGTTTTGACTTACACAAGTAGAATGTGATGCCTCGAAGATAACTCCTTCTATTGGCTTACTTATATTCCATATGATGCCTATAGTATACTTAGTCAATTCACAAGGACGACTAAATATGAAAAAAGATTTAGCTGTCCTCGGACGCTGAAAAATTAAAATCAAACTCTAGAATGACTTGTTTAGTTGAATTTTTAAACATTAGTTCACATTGTGTGAATGCATTTGACCGAGAAGATACGCTCATAATTTTAATATATTTCATAAAATGACCAAAGTTTTCAACACATGTTAATTTGCTTATATATACTTTCGTGTTTCATTCCTTTCAATAACCAAAAAGACTAAACGTACACCTTCTTCCTATAAAATTTTCAGATCATATCTACTTTGCTTGTATGCTTACACACTCCTTGCACTCATCGAAAAGCTTACATACACCAAATAAAGATAAGAAATTAACATGTTGGTGAAGCAAAAAACAAGGGTTAATTCCCCCAGGAGAGGGCAAATTAAAGCCAAAATATTCAGTGAATTGGTGAAGAAAATGAAGCTCTTTTGCGGCGGGATTTTTGGAATAAAATGAGGTTGATCTAAGTTCAAAAGGTCTAGAGACCATTCTCAAAATCTTGTATTTTGTATGCTTTACATTTGTTGTTGGAGGTATTCTGTCTTCTTATTCTTCTTGTAGCAGGCAGTTACATCACAAATGGTATGAGCAAGACGAAGATTATAGTACGTATTATCGCATTCTCTCATATTATTCTGCATATAGCTCCCGTTGTTGTTGTAATTTATGTAACTGCGAATTAATAAGAACTTCACATTATTCATTTTTCTTTTTGACAACTCCCCATCAGTTGTAATACTTGAAACTGCACAAAATTACGTACATGTGCAAATACAAGTACTTTTACTTGTTGGAGCTAGATTGAGGATTCTGGGACCTTCATTTTTCAGTTTGTCACATAAAAAATGGCATGTGTTGAATTTAGAAGTATTCCGGAGTTAATTAACTGAGTTACTATCGCAAACAAATCTCATACTTATATGTCTAATTGATAAAAATACATTCTGATAAAAATACATTCTGTTAAAAATATTGCAATACCTAGCTAGTAGATCTTCAATTTTTACTATAAGTTATTTAATGGGATCAAACTAAAAAAAAAATGATGTATTGACGTCAAAACCTTGAACAATTATTTCTCAAAGTTCATAGTTAAACTACTAGATAAATAAGCATCTTCTCTTCTATTCATAACTTGTCTTTCATAATTGAAAATACAGGTTTAGATATTGCGGTAAAATATATCTCCTACCATAACACAAATATATTGTAGGCAAATTAATAACCATTTGAAAATCTAATAAATATAAATATAGATACATATAAATAGAAATTTGCCGAAAGATAAAGTGTTTCTTACTAAAGAACTCCTAATGTTCCAATTATGTTCCAATATTATAGGGATTTAGTTCATATTTACAAGGATATTAATAACAATATAAAAAGATACTTATCAAAAAAACCACACAAATACATATATATATAAGCCTATATAAAAGGAAGTGGTGAGAAAGTTGGGGGGGGGGGGGGGGGGGGGCTTCCCTCCGCCACTGTTTGGGAATGAGTTTTCAAACGGGGTTCAAAGCTTCTCGAGCGTTTACTATCAAAACGCGGTTCACTGGCTGGAGATTTGCGGGAATGGATGGTACTACAACATTAAAGATCAGGTTTTGAAGATGATGCCCGTTTTGCAATTTGAGCAACCGTTACCTCATTGCGTCAACCACCCATTTAAACATCTTCCACGACTGTGTCAAGACCAACCAGATTATGGTTTATGAATGAGAGCAGACTACTCAGAGTGGTGCGCAAAGTACCTAATTTCACAGATTCTTTAAACTTTGTCATTGAACAATAGTATGCATTAATTCATTAGGCACACAGTTAGAGGACATGTGTGGCCATGGCAAGGTGAACAAAATAAGCTGTTGTTGCTACGAAAATAGTAGAAACTAGAAACGTACATCCCCGTACGTAAATTTATCGACTCAATTGTTCACTAGAACTTTACGCAATTTTAATATGCCACGTATTCATCTAGAATGCTACATGTGTAACAAATTTTGTTATTTACTAGTTGAAAATGATAGTTAATACAATATGTACATTAGTGTTTTTCATCTCAAACGGTACTTTAAAAGACAAACTTTTTTGTACTATTTTTAACATTTGAATGATTTTTTATTTAATATATGTAAGAGAAATAATAATATTTATATTTTAATATAGCATCATTTAAATTATTTTCCCAAAAAGTGTGCTTAGTAAACAAAATATTCAGAATTATCATAAAAATGAGAGATATAAAGCTAGATTAGTAGCTAAGGGATATACTCAAGAGAAGGGTTTAAATTACTTTGACACTTTCTCTCCTGTTGCCAAACTTACTACTGTTAGAGTGCTTTTATCTATTGCATCTTCTGAAGGGTGGTTTTTACATCAGCTGGATGTTAATTAATAACGCCTTCCTCTATGGTGATCTAGAGGAGGAAATCTATATGAAACCTCCTCCAAGATATTGTCATGTCAATGATAATCGATTTTGTCTTTTGAAGAAGAGTCTTTATGGAATTAAACAGGCTTCAAGACAATGGAATAATAGGCTCACTGCTTGCTTACTGTCTTATGGTTTTGCTCAGAGTATTTCAGATAGTTCTTTATTTACTAAACAAATTGAAAACTCTTTTACTGCTCTATGTATTTACGTTGATGATATCATTCTCACTGGAAATGACGTGAATGAAATCAACAACATAAAACATCATCTTGATACCAAGTTTAGCATCAAAGACTTGGGGACTTTAAAGTATATCCTAAGGATTGAGATAGCTAGAGACAAACAGAGAATCAACATTTGTCAAAGAAAATATACTCTTGATATCTTGAAAGACGCTAGTTATCTTGCTTGCAAGCCTAGCTCTACCACCATGGATGTATCTACTAAACCTAAACCAAATAACAATGACTTATTACTTGATCCTTCTATTTACAGGAGACTAGTTGGCCGCTTGCAGCAGGCCAGAATTAGGCCAGAATTAAGCTTCAGCATTCAGAACTTATCTCAAAACATGTCTCAACCAACTCACAAGAACCTTGCAGCAGCTCATAAGGTCCTAAGATATCTCAAGACTAATCCTGGTAAAGGCATATTCTATCCATCACAAATAGAGCTGCACATCAAAGATTTTTCAGATAGTGACTGGGCCACTTGCCCCCAAACTCGTCGAAGTATAACTGGTTATGCCATTTACCTTGGTGATGCACTCATTTCCTAGAAGTCTAAGAAGCAACCTACAGTTAGCCGCTCCTCAACAGAAGCTGAATACAGAGCTTTGGCAACTGCAGCCTGTAAAATCATTTGGTTACTTCAACTCCTTAAAGACTTTGGCATCTCTCAAACCAAGATACCTCTCTTATTTACAGACAATAGAAGTGCTCAATGTATTGCTACCAATCCAGTTCACCATGAGCGCACCAAACATATTCAGGTCGACTGCCATTTTGTGAGAGAATAGGTTAATCAAAAGCAAATCAAGGTCCTACATATTTCAAATGAACATCAAGTGGCTGATGTTCTTACCAAGCCTCTCTCTCTCTTGTTCCTTATACTGCTATGATCTCCAAGATGGGCTTATTAGATATCCATGCCCTTCTTGAGGTGGGTCTTAAAATATTATAATGTATTTTTTACTATTTTTGGTAAGTTTTAGCTGTTAATTTTGTTACTCATTAATAACTTTCCTTTTAGGGAAAGTTTAGTTAGTTTTAGTTAGTTTTGTTACTGTTGGGAGACCTCTCCTCTCCAATTAGTATAAATAGGTGTTAGATGGATTTTTCTTTTTTCTTTCTTGATTTCTTCTTCAATGAAACAATCTGTAAACATTTTACATTCATCTTTGCGATGAATCATTCAATAAATCGTCAATCATTCGTTTAAGAGTTGGAGACTGATGTCACTAAGATGGGAATCTATTCTTCAAAATTGACGTCTTGGGAATCGGTTGGGGATGACTTTTTAAATGGGGTTCAAAGCTTCTCGGGCGTTTACTATCAAAACGCGGCTCACTGCTAGAGATTTGGGGGAATTGATGGTACTACAACATTAAAGATCAGGTTTTGAAGATGATGCTCATTTTGCCCCAAAAGAATTTGAGCAACCGTTATCTCATAGCGTTAACCAGCCAATTAATCATCATTCACGACTGTGTCGAGACCAATAAGATTATGGTTTATGAAGTGAGACTACTCGGGGTGGTTTGCAAAGTACCTAATTGATTGGAAATCATTCATGAATGGATGTCCAGATACAATTCTTGCTCGACCGGGAGTAGCCGAGCTAAGATATGAGATCATTACGGTGGTTAGAGATGCTAAGGAACCCGTTGTAATATTTCAAACTCCATTTAGTGTTATGAAGTATGGCCTTTTGTCAAAAAGTTTCATTTGCTACGTAAGTTTTAGGGCGATAAGGTAGGTCCTGTCAAGTTGAAGTATGAATGTATCTCATTTTCGTTCATTGGATGTTTTTTCCAACCCTAACAAATGAATATAACATATGTTATGGAGGAGGAAGAGATGATGATGATGATGATGAAAGCTATGGAGGAGGAAAAGAAGGTCTGGGGGCTGAGAAAATTGTGTAGGGGGCTGAGAAAATTGTGAAGTGGGCTAAACATTAGTTGGCAATTTAACCTCTTAATAGTTTATTTAAAAGAAATTCATGGATGTTTTGTACAAGTAAACTTTTTAGTTATTTATATTAATAAAAAAATTTAATGTACGATGTAAATCATTATGATCTAACATTTAGAAATGAAGTTTTACTCATTTTGTTACAAAGTTAACATAACTCTAGAAACTTTGGTAGAAGTGTTAAAGCTTATAATCTTTCAAAGTTTACTTTAACTATAAGTTTATAGAAGTAACTTAATTAATCCTATGTTTTCAATTTCTTACTAAGCTACTACACCTAGGGGTGTACAAGATCCGCCCAACCCGACAAAACTCGACCCACCAAACTCGCACCCGCCATGGTTTATTTTAAAACTTCACCCGCCATGGTTTATTTTAAAACTTCACCCGCTCGGGTTGATAAAATAGCAACCCGTAAAAATTGGGTATGGTCATAATTTTAAATACAACCTGTCCGAATCCGCCAACATACGCCCTTTCTTTGTATGTTTGTATAGGAATGAAGGGAGCAAAGAAAATTTTTGAAAGTCATATAGTTGTATTTTCATAATATTGCTATAATATAGTATTTTTTTGTTAAATGATAGTTTTGTTTTGGATTGTGAATCTATTTAAATCGTAATTTTATAATTTATGCGGATAAAATATTTGTTTACATCCTTATATTGTTACTTTAATTAAGTTATGTCGTGATTTAAGTAATTTGTTAAGCTATGGTATTGTTTTTTTTAAAAAAAAAAAACTCAAAGTAGGTTATGTTTTTGTTTTTATATCAAAATATTACTATATTTTTTCTCACAATTTAAACCCACCACCCGCGCAACCCACAACCCGCAACACGCATAATTTTATTATTAACTTGACCCGCACGGGTTGACCAGTTGGTAACCCGTTAACGTTAGGTATGGTCATTTTTTTTTGTGACAACCCGCCCAAACCCGCCAGCGTACACCCCTAACTATACCAACTTGCCAACCTTAAGCATACATTACTTTATTTGCCTAATGTTGATCAAACATCTAAACTATAAAAAAAAAATGTCCAACAAACATCTCGTGTCAGATAAAAAACTACTAATCTCACTTTCAAGCTCCCAAATGAATTTTCGTTAATAAAAAATGATAACTTCTTGTAAAAGAACTTGATCCTTCATGTGTATTAAGAAATTATCAAATGAACCATACTTATCATCTATTGCTTGGTTAAAAAATAAAAAGTAATTAATTTAACCCTGGTAAAAATCTTGAAATCAGGATTTGAGGAATGAAAAGAAGTTAGTTTTTTTTTTTCTTCTGAATTTTGTAGGATGATAGTTTTTTTTTTTCTCTTTTCTTTTCTTCTGGATTTTGTTGGAACCCGTAGCCATGGATTTTTCATTTCTATTGATATATTTTTTGATTCTTAATTTGGAAGGTTGGCTTGATCTTATATGTATCATGTTGCTACATAAAGATGAAAAATGTATCAACATCCCTTTTGTTTGGTCATAAATGAATTTTGGACTTGGGCCCATGAATATTTGTTATGCTGATCTAATATACTCCAAATTTTGTTTTATCACGATTTAATTATATTTAGTTTGAGTTATATTTTATTATATATATATGTACAGCAATAATCTGGGCTGAAAATTTAGCTCAAGCAAGAACTTACCCAGGCCTTGTAAATGGTTCCGTCCATTAATATAGTAATCATTATGGTACTCCAAACAGAATCATTCAATTAAAAGAATAAAAATTTGTTGGTTTGTCAATCAATTTTCTACAATCATCAATGAAATCCCGTAATGCGTGAGTAGAATTTTTTTAGATTTTAAACGAAACAATACCAATGAGTCAAAATCCAACTCTAGGGCCATATAGGGACGGCCCAGAGTTCCACATCACTCTTAATTGAGCTCTTAAAGACCGGGAAACTTCTTAGGACTTATTCATAAAGGATATACTTAAATATCAAATAGTATCTCATAAACATTTGAGATAAATGTTTAAAAATGTTTTTGGTTGAACAGAAAATATAATTAGAAGCATTTCTAAACCTAAAGCCATGAGGTTAGCTTGTACTCTCACTCATTTGTGATTCTATGACAAAGATTCCCAAAAAAATTAGAGTAACGACTAATTGGGCTTGACTAAAGGGTCCGAATTATTTACCAAGTAAGTGTTACTGCTGAATAATCTTGTAAGAGATAAATAAAAAAGTATCCCACATTGTTTTATTATTAATGGAATGTAGATGCAAAGGAATATAAAAGTCTTTCTAAGTTTTATCCCACATTGGTTAAAGAATATTGGATTTAGGCTTTGACGAAGTTAAAGACCTTTATGGGCTAAAGAGCTTCTAGCTCTTTTGGGTTAAGGCTTTTATTTTAGGTAGCTAAGATCCCACATTGGAAAATAATATTATATTTTGTGCGTATATCTATATTTGCACTTTAGCTACTTGTATAATGGAAAGTGCTCTTTTGGGTTGTCATTAAAAATGTGACCATACCCAAAATTTTGGGGTTACAAATTTGTCGACCCGTGCGTTTTAAGTTAAAAACTAAACCATGCGGGTGGCGGGTTAAATTGTGAGAAAAAAATAGTAATATTTCGTTATAAAAACAAAAAAAACTAATCTATTTTGCATTCGTAAAAACAACAAAAACAATACCATAACTTAATAAAAATATTTAAACCACAGATTAACTTAATTCAAATAACAATATAAGGATGTAATCGGACATTTTATCCACATACATTACAAAAAAAAAAAAACAATTTAAATTGATTTACAACCCAAAATACAACTATCAAACAACATAAACTAACAAAAAAATTATAATATGGCAATATTATGAACATACAACTATATGAATTCCGAAAATTTTCCTTGCTTCCTTAATTCTTATACAAATATACAAATTAAGGATGTATGCGGGCGGGTTTTGGTGGGATGTCATTAAAAATGTGACCATACCCAAAATTTACGGGTTACCAATTAATCAACCCGAGCAGGTTAAGTTAAAAACTAAATCATGCGGGTTGCGGGTTCGGTGGATCGGGTTTTGGTGGGTCGGGCGGATCGGGCGGGTTATGAACACCCCAACTTGTGGTGCTTAAGTGGCGTTTTTGTTTGGCGCACTTAAGAAGCACTTAGCACTTAGCACGCTTGCATCAATTGTCGATCTAGACCGTAGATTTTATGATTTAATAAATAAATAAAAGAACGGTTGTGATTCAATCTGGTTATTAAATAATTAAAATTAAATTGAACGGTGTAGATTTGATTTGACTTAAGATTAAATCTGATCACTCTAATAAATCCGGAATTAGCTATTGAGAATATTTGAAATTCAATTTTGAAATAATCTAATTAATTAAATTGTCAGTGTTCAGATGATCTAACAGACGAGATTTAAACTAAAAAGTTGCATCTTTCTGTGAAAGGTTTTCACCTTTCTGAAAGGCTTCTAGGGAAAAGTTGTGTATGTTCAAGACATCTCTTCATTGCCTATAAATCTGCAGGATTAGTCTGAAGCAAAACACAACATCAATTCGTTTTATCTCTCTATTACACAGATATACTTACTACAAAATTTATTTCTATTTATTTTCTGCATTCTTGTTTTTCATATTCTGAATTGATTTTGTTAGTGCAAAACGCAGTCAATTGTTTCATCTTTTTCTTGGCTTAAATTGTAAAAAAAAAAAAAAAAAAAGAAAGAATAGAAAAAAAAAAAAGAAAAATCATCTTCTTCCTGAATTCATTTTATGTTTTTCTTAATTCTTTCCTTAATTTATTTTAATTGAGGACCATTGTAACAAAATTATTTAAAACACAAAAAATAAATGTTTTGAAATATGTTTAACTGAAATTTTACACAATAAATGTTTTGAAATGTTTTAAGGTTTAAATGTGATTTTTTGAAAGTATTTGGAGTGGAAATGAAAAAAATTCCAAAAATAAGGGTCAAATCGAAGAATCCGTCCAATTTTTTAGTCAAAATCGTTGATTCCGGCGTGGAGGACCAAAATTGCGTCATTAGCTACTTTAGAGGTCTTAAATTAGACACTATGACTTTAAATGACCAATTTTGCAAGTGAGCCACTTTAAAGAACCATTTTCGCAATTTTCCCCCATCTTCTACTTCCTTCGACTTCTTCTAACAAACGCAATACAAGGTCCTAATGTCAATTCCTTATTGCTTGAGACAAGTTCGTTACAAGATCGACCTCCCCCCTCATACGCCCAACGGTATGTCTTTAGATTTATGGATATTACAATTGGGTAACTGGGGGGAGGGGGAGTTGGTTGCGTGTTTGTGGGACTTGGAAAAAATTAGTAATAAAATAATGTTAAAAAAATTGAGCGACGAGCTAGGATGATAAACTGCGTTTAATCACCTGCCATCTACACATGTGCGCACGTGCGACATCATTTTTAGAGGAACATCTTGGCTACCCATAAGGGTAGAAAAAGCTTAGATACATGTGTGTGGGTTCCCCATGTGTGGGGTCTACACACATGTGAGGAAGTTTTCTAATTTTATGGGTAGCTAAGATGTTCCTTATTTTTAGTTATAATAATTAAAATAAAATACTAACTCTGCCTAATTTCGGCCCGTGAGGACTAAAATTGAAGACATTGATACAAGGACTAAAAAGGGATAATCTTTATTCAGAAATGATCAAAAATGATATATGACAACTTAGGGGTCAAATTTTGCTATAATCCCCATACTAAGGTGTGCATCTATTACTATATTAAAAGCAAACTCTCCACCCTCACATATTTTGGCAGTTGTTGTACCAAATTATTAGTTCATCTAAAATACCCCTAATTTTTATCTCTAGACATGTAAAAAAAAGAAGGACATAAAAGTAATTTTCTAATTTTTGTAACCAACAAAATCTATAAGTTCTCATCCAATCCCACGTTCTCTCAACTTCTCTCCCATGTTCTATTTTCTCTCTCGTATCTCAACTATTTCTTATTCTTTAAAATTGAAATATTCATTAAATTAATTCAAAATTTTACACGCGATCCCGCGTGTGTAGAATTACTAATATGCATTTTACGGGCTGTACTTATCTCACAGCCGGCTGTGAGACTTGATTTTACAGCCGGTATTTGACAAAATGTTTACTCTTATCCCAAATAAAAAGTAATTGTTACGTTTATTCTTATCCCAAACAAAAAGCTTAAGCAAAAGATTAAAACTTAGTAAATTAATTAAATAATTACAAGTGTCAGTTTATTTTTTTCAACTGGGTTATGTAATGATTATATTAATCATTTTCAAAAATAAATTAAGAAATATTCCAGCAATGATTTTTCGAAAAGTAGCTTCCTATATAAATCTTGAAATTTTTTATTTTTATTTGTGTATTTTAACTTATAAAATCGAGAATTACCCCTACAAAACATATAGTCATTTATTGATCGAAAACATGTTAGTAAACTATTTTTTAAATGGGCAAGAGACACAATGTGCATAATAAACAGTTTTTTTAATATGAGAATAAAATAGTGTTTAAAAGAATTACTCTCAGTCTGTACTCGAGTATATAATGTAATTACAAATCAAAATGAAATTTTGTTGTGTATAAAAACATACAAGGTGATAAGTTAATTTTTTTTACAAGATAACTAGTGTTCTTTATAATTTATAACAAGGTTTATGAAAATATTATTATTTCAAAAATCAAAGCAGAATTCACTTTAAATACACTAAAACGAGTAACTACTGTTTATTATTATAAATTCTGTAACTAAAATTCTGAAAAATATCTATGCATTAAACATAAAAATTCAATACGTTTATCTTACTAATGGAATGGAGAATTGTTAAGATAATATTAATCTTATTTAAGTGAAATCATTTAGAACTGAATATAACTAGCAACCTTCTAAACAGGTTGCCGGTTCCAATAGGATGCTTTTTTAGTTTAAAAACTTGGACTGTAAGTATACAGTGAGGAAATCATTTTCCTATGCATATACATATACATATCTGTGTGTGTCGCGGGTGCGTAGAATTCATCATTGCCAGTTTGAAAAACTTCCATTACATCGCGACATGGTAATTTTGCAGAAATAGTCCTCTAACTTGGCCCTTTTGTAAAATTAGTCATGTAAGCTTTTAACTGCAATTTTAGTCCCCTAAGTTGTCACGAGTTTCAATTTTGGTCCTTCGGCCAATTTTATGTCAATTTGAGCCAGAAGTTTTATTTTTTATTTATTTTATTTGCTTAAAAAATAGAAATAAAGAAAAAATATGTCTCTCCCAATTCTATCTCTCTAGTCTCCCTCCCCGATTCTCTCATTCTCTGTTTAGTTTTTGTCCCCGATTCTCTTTCTCTAACACCCCTTTTCCTTGTTGCTGGTTCTTATCAGATTCCATTGTGGCATCAGAAGGCTATGCTATAGAGCTGATGGGGTGATTCTTTGGGATTATGTGCAAGTGAGCATCTATTTTTTAATTCTAAAAAATTGATAAGGTAAATATGATTGTTTAAATGATTTTATGTGGGCAAGAACTATCAAACGAAACTGAAAGTCGAAAATTTAGAAGGCAGATAAAATTATGGAGGAAATGCAAAAAATGCTCAATAAGTTTGGCGATTTGGCACTTTTGCTCAATATCTTTTCGGCCCGAACTTTTGCCCTGTAGGTATCGATAATCGCCGCAGAATATGTCCAATCGGGCTCTGCATGGGCTTTTTGCCTACATGGCATGCCAACGGACAAAACATCATCCCACGTGAAAAAACACAATGACACGTGTAATTTTTATTATATAGCGAGAATTACCCCTATTTTATCTCTAATCACCAAAATATGGCTCGCTCTCGAACAATATTCAAGAAGTCATTGAAATCTCTGAGAAATTCGAAAACGATTTGAATAATCAAGAAGATAGGAAAAGATGAGAGAATTATGGGATCTGGGGAGAACATGGGAGGTAGAGAGAGAATCGGGGAGAGAGACTAGAGATGAGATACAAATTTTTTCTTTTTCTTTAATTTTGTTTTTAAGCAAATAAATTAAATGAAAAATAAAAATTAAAAAATGAACTTCTGCCCCATATAGACGGAAAATTGGCCGGAGAACCGAAATTGAAACTCATGGTAACATAGAGGACTAAAATTGCAGATAAAAAATTTATATGACCTATAAAAGGGCCAAGTTAGAGGACTATTTTTGTAAAATTCCCCCGCGACATTCCTACTCTAGTTGACATTTTTGCAAGATCAAAACACCATTATTTCTGCTAAAGATTTCAAAGCCATTGTCTGAACTAAAAGGGCAATATGTGAAATATTTTAGTCCAAAAAGAGATTAGCGGCAATTTTTTTCTTTTGTGAAATCTTGATATTAATTTAAATACGTTCAAGTCATTAAACTTTCTTACATCAAAACCTTAAAATCAGTAATTACATTATATTTTACTATATTGAGTTTAGTTAATGTCTATTAATAGAAAAAAAAAGACCTTTTAATAAATTCTAAAATGTTTGTCAATCATTCAGATTTAGACTATTAGTTAAATCTTACAAACTTTATCATAAGCAAGTATAAAAAATAAAATAAAAAACAATTTTCCTTCTTAACTAATGAAAATAAACGAGTCAATATTTTCTAAATAAGTCCAAAATATTTTTAGAAGTAGTATTTGAAAGTCTTTAGCACAAATCTAAAAACAGCTAAAACTTATATAAAGTATAAACCACACAACGAGCAAACATAGATATTCGAAAAAGGAATGAGGTTCCGGCCGGTGGCGGTGTCTGGTCTCCGGCCGCCTCTAGCCACGATTTCGTTTTGTTCTGCATCATCCCAAAAGTTAAGATATTCTTAACAGTTATTTATTTATTATATTAGTTCAAATTACTAAATTATACAGTTTCATTGGTTGAATGTAGAAAATGGTTCGGAATAGCATTTGATATAGATGGAGTGATAGTTGGTGGCAAAACCCCAATTGGGAATTCTCCGGCTGCTCTCAACAGATTGTTTCATCACTCTGGTTGGTACTACTCTTTCTTCATTATGCAAATATTCAATACAAAACAAATAAAGTATGCTTTCATGTTAAATTAGTAATATTTACTGTGAAATATGAGATGGGCAATGTGTAATTTTTGAAAAGAATAAGTGGTTTTCTCCCTTAAGTCTGGCGATGATGCGCACACTCTGTCTCTTGTAGATATTTTTATATGCATTTTTTAGATTAGCATTATACTGCTCAAGCATGTGTGAAGTGGATGTTGATCGATCGACATGGATTTGTAAGGGCCAAGTGGTTTGCGCCTTAAGCATATTTCACCACCCTGAGGTTGTGAGAAGTTACAAGTGTTTACTGTATTTTGGTATGTACTACAAGTTGGCACTCTATGAACAAGGATGTGGTTGCGATTATTTGCCTGCCTAATGATTTGTTCATTTTGATGCGGATATGTCATTCTTGGAACTAAAAGTTATATATCAATACGCAGCGGATGGCTGATATACCACTTGTTTGCTTGCTTGCAGGTGCTCTCAAAATTCCTTTTCTGTTTTTGACAAATGGTTGGTACTCATCTCAAGATTTAGCTTTATAGTATCGTTATTTGCAGCTCTAGTGTTCATAATACAGAACAAAGATTTCGAGAATTTCTAGATGATCTGTTTTACAAGTAAGTAACTGGTTTCGAACATTGTGGGGTCAGTCAGTTCCACATAATACCCAGAATGTTAGGAAAGCAGGATAATCAACTGAACTTCATAGTTATAGAGCTTGACTTCCTTTATTATTTGGGATACAAGTATATAGTTATATAACTTTGGAATTAGACCTCCAAACTTAAGCACGTACTTGTAGTTGTTCACTTGAAAACACATCAGAATGACCAAAATATACGGTATGAACAGTTTTCCGAACTCAATTTGAATATTTTTCAGTTATCCGATTACCACTTCTTCCCCTAAGCCTCCATTTAATTTTACAGCCACGAACTCGGCAGCATAATGATGACTGGCCCAAACTGTTCCCTACTCAAAATTAAGGTGTATGCGACTGTTTGAGGGCTGAAAAACTTGAAAACTGAAGCGAATAATTTCTAATTCGCTTAACAAAAATTCAAATTTTTAGTCCCACTTCACGACAACTAAATACAGAGCAAGATTTAATATAAACAGAAGTTCTCAATTGGAACAAAGAACCTGTTTCCAACTTGTCCGTTCTTGGACTGGTGAAAGTCTGTAGTAGCTCCATGTTCTCATCCATGCTAAGTAAGAGGAATCACTTTGTGGAGGGTTTGATGGTGTGACACGTGGCTTGCCGTATATGGAGCACGATCGTTGTAATTAAACCATATTTTACGGTTATTAAAGTGTCACTAGTGACGGGAAGGTACTTACGTTATCAGTAATTATCTTGTACTTATTTTCAGTCAAGTAGTACATACTATCTTCTTACTGAACTTTCCTCCTAAATTTGTAATCATGGTCAGTCCAATTTACCTTTCATAGTTAAAATAACGACCAATGTACCTTAATTTGCAATATGCTATGTTGGAAGACTCACAAACAAGGATGTGGGCATTATGAATCTTTGCTATGTTTGGTGCGAAATAAAACTATTTTCCCATTTAACCAATACTTTCATGAAATAAATGGCTCCTAATTTTTATCAAAGCTTAATAACCATGAGGTGACGTACATTAATCATGTGCCCATAGGTGGTGGTATCCCAGAGTCCAGAAGAGCCTTTGAGTTGAGTGAACTTTTAGGAGTCAACATCTTACCTTCGCAGGTATACTTGTTTTACTTCAATAATTTTATTAATAAAGAAATCATATGAAAATCTGTTTTTATGAATGAGTTATGTGCCATGCTTTATGTCCAGGTACTACAAGGCCACTCACCTTTTAGAAATTTGCTTAACAGGTATGTCACTTCCTCTGATTTATGTACTTTTCTCCAATATCATGTTTTCTGATATGTTATTAGGAAAAGATCTTTGTTTTTTATTTTTATTTTTGGACAATAAAGGCTCCCAGAGAATGAGCACTTTCTTCTAGTATTGCTCCAATGGTCGTGGCTGCAGAATGGATAATTTCTGAAAACAAATACATACACTGAGATGTGTTGTTAACACTGCATTTAGATATATTATGGGCAAGTAGCTTGACATTTACTTTTATTAAGCTGTTTTCTTTTTTGGATTGGAATTTTGATCATAACTTTTTCTATTACCTTTTAACTTTCTGCCAATCAGTTCTCACTGAATAGTTAACTGTTGAGATGAGCAGTATTTCTATATCTCCTGTCTGAATAATCTGAGTTTTTCATAAGATCACAAGTAGGAATAAAGAAGTTCTTAGTCTGCATCTAGTCTTTGGTTGGAGGATTTATATATAACCTAATTAACTTGAGAGTTGAAGGGGAACACTTCTTTTAAAGAAACTGAACAACCATGTAGAATCTTACGGTTTTTCTACGACTCATTTTTCTCCTAAATTCAATGAAATCCATTAAATTTGAATTTCTTTTATTATTCATATTATTAATTGAATAGTTCTTAGGAGGCTCGCAATTATTGCTTTTGAATTGATTCATGAATGTTTATTGCGTCCAGTTTTCTTCTCTTCTAGATACGAAAATGAATTCATAGTTGCTACTGGGAAAGGGGAACCTTCCATTGTGATGTCTGAGTATGGTTTCAAGTAAGCTCCAAGTTGAATACTTTAACCCCTCCCCACCTATGTGTGTTCTTTCATTTGAGTTTTAAGTTTTTCCCAGGCACAATTTTTTGGTCCTAAGTCTGGAGTGTTTACAGGAGTGTTATCTCACTAGATGAGTATGCTTCAAAATTCAAAAACATTGATCCTGTAGCCCAATACAAGAGGTGGACAACCATTCAAGAATCAAACTTGCCAAGAAATTCCCAGAAGACAGTCACAAGCACTAATGTGTTCTCCGAAAAAGTTAAAGCTGTATTTGTTGTCAGTGATCCAGTTGACTGGGGTCGTGATATACAGGTATTCACGTCTATATTACTGTTCTATAATTGAAGACCTTCGCTCTATTCATGTATTTTCCTATGTAAGTCATGCTTTTTCTGATTACTCTTGATTTGCATACGTTGAACTTCCCATAGCTTGAAAGAAGGATCTAGGAACGCAGGAAAGGAAAATCATCACCCTACCCTTCTACTCCCCAGAAATTTGAAGTGTGTCATCTTCTTTTTAAGCACTGAGGATGTCATAATGCAAAGTAGGGTGAAGGACAAAGTCATACTTATTTTTGTTAGTTAAGAGGGAAAAAAAAGGGTGAAATATAGCCTCAGGGATCCCCTCAACTCCAGTTTATGTGTTAAGTTCATTCTTTTATTCACAGAGCGGTTCTTAGTTAAAATTGAGATTGATAATGATGCGAGTCCTCAACTATAATTTGTTGAATCAGTTCAATATTATATTATGCTTTATTCTTCACGGATGAACTTTTGTTGCCCTTCCACTTACTTTGCCAATGGATCTTTGAAATGAGAAGCGGATAAATTTAGGTACTGTGTGATATTTTGACGTCTGGTGGTCTCCCTGGAGAGAAGAACGAGCATCAGCCACCTTTGTACTTTGCCGCTGATGATCTGCAATACCAGGTTGGTAATAATTCACGTTGTGGTATCGACATTTTGGCTTCTGAAGCTTACTTAAGTCTTATGCATAATGGTGGTCATATTTTGAAACAAACTGGGCGTCTTCCAGTGCACAGTGTTCTAACTACTTTACCTCTAATTGGTACTGTGACTAAATATTTTTTTTGTAACCAACTTATTCTGTAAATGTTGTAAGGTGAACATGTTCTGTCTTGTCTAGGTGGTGGAAATGGCATGATGCTGGTTTAGTTTGTCCATTATTAACTAGACCGGCAGCACTGGCTCTACTGTCTTTTTTCTTTTTCTTTTCTGGGGATGAATAGCATTAGTTTACCCTTAAATCTTGGAATAAGGCTTCATTATTCACTGAGAACACGGTCATTTAGTTACCGGCTTATTGTAGGCTGGATTTCCTTCTGAACGTCTTGGTATGGGTGCATTCAGAATTGCCCTTGAAAGTGTCTTCAACAGGTACCTATTTACGTTTGTACGATTTTCTCTGTGCCCAAAAGGATGTGAACTGATCTAGTCACTGACTAATGAAAGGATTGAATTCTGTGATCGATTTCCTCAAATTGGAGCACATCATTTCTATGACAAAAATACATTAGTCCTTGTTGATTTATTACACATGTTTGCTGAAAGTTTCTGAACATTAATAGGAATGCTTTCTAAGGGAAAACATGTTCTTAATCTATTGTATAAAACATCTAGAAGTTTCAGCAAAACTACATCAAATAGCAGAACTTCAAATCTGATGTAAAAGTTGGAGAAGATGTTCCTAAATCTGCAATTTTTTACGGTGGCTCTATTTCTTTATAACAAAAGCTGTGTATTATTACCTTCTGAGAGGACCATTTGATTGAACAAAGGCTGACATTCATCTGCCGCCTCCCACGTTCCTCCCAGAATTCATGATAAACCTTTGGAGTATACCTCTTATGGGAAGCCAAATCCGTTTGTGTTCAGAAATGCTGAAACCGTGTTAAGACATCTACTGCAGTCATCTCATCCCAGTTATGCCATCAAGGAAAACACAGACTTCAACTTACCATCTTTCAAGACGCTATATATGATTGGTGATAATCCTTTGGTTGACGTCAAAGGAGCGAAGCAGGTTCATATTTTCACACCAACAATTCTTAAAACTCATTTTTATACACTTCCAAACTTCCATAACCATTACGACGATTCACAAATAGTGATTTTTCTCTTTTGTGTTAGGGTGTAATGACTATGTTTCGTTCTGCAGGCAGGGTATCCTTGGTTTTCAATTCTGACTAGGACTGGTGTTTTTAGACAAGGGGAAAACCATACACTCTATCCAGCTGATGTGGTACTAATCATTATGATGCTGTGTTATCGTTCTCCTTGGCAAATCCTACATTCTTAGCTGGATTGTGAACCGATCGTATTATCTTTTTTCTTTGATCCATTGAATTGAACACGCGCGAAGAGGCTCTTGTTATTTAAGTTGGCACAACAGTCAATATGAAATTACTAAAAGTATAAATTTTTTGTGGTGTGAGCTATTGATATCTTTGCTAAACTATCAGGATCAACATTAAACTTTGAAGTGTTATCTGATTATTTTCACCTTGTATGCAGGTGGTTGATACTGTGGAAGAGGCAGTGGAATTCATATTGAAACGGGAGAATGTTACTGACTCGGAGTAACGTTTTAATAATATTTGATTGATGTAATAGGAATATTGGACTACTTAAATCTTTATTTTTTGACCCTCATTAAAAAAAAAAAAAACTTTATTTTTTGACTCACTCAACATACATTTTCTATAAATTGCATCGGAGTGTTTTGTAAGTCTTTTCAGAGGGATGAAATGCCTAATCCTTGTATATAGGGAGCTTCTTGTCGAATGTCCTCAAATTATTGTTGGAAACTAGCAATTAAAATGACAAAGAAAGACATAATTGTCAAATTACTGGTGGCTTTATCAGGTTCTTATTGCTAAAAAGATTATCTTTTACTTCAATTATTTAGATGGTGCTTGTAAAATTTAAAAGCAACATATTTTGATGTTGCTTTAAGTAGTCCAAAAGTAAAGATAGACAACCGAAAGAGTATAGCTTATAAAAGTTGATTACTGAGTTATTACTTATAATTATTGTTTATTGATGTAATAATTAATTAAAAGAAACAGTTTCTACTCCTTAAAAATCCAAAGATTTCAAAGAGAGTGCATACACTAGGAAAGTTTCCTTACATCTCATGAACTCTTTCGATATAAATAATTTGAGAGGCATTCATACTTCATACTCAGTTATAGTTTCTTAATCAAGAGCACGAGTTAAAGTCTAATTTTAAAAAATAAAGATAAATTGCTATTATATGCAATTTCTGTAATATTCTAAAAATATCATAAAGCTATTCGATGTGTTGAATTTAGAATTTGTTTACGTCATATATATATATATATATATATGTATATATATATGCAATATTTATATTTTTCTGTTTGGATTTACAAGAAACACGTCCACAATGTATATAATTTTTTTTTTAATGTGGGACGGTAAAATCGTGGATCAAAGTTTCTTTTTTTTTTTCTCGAAAAGTACTGAAATGTTTTTATTTTTGACTCTGGAAAAGAAACATACAATATTTTTTATGTCTAAACAACAATTATCACGAATTTTCCAAAACATGTCGAAAATATCTCAACCATGGCGAAAAGTCTCTAATATTTAGAGCACCAAAATACACTGTCGAAACAAAACTTTAATCCGTAAAATGAAACATTTTTTACGTACGAGTTGGAGAAGTAATTTTCCAGGAAAACTACGTCGTTTTGCTTTCCCAAATCATTTTATTTTGTTTTTCCAGTCCCCTGCCATTCACTCTCAACAGATAAGGCACACCCCCAAAAATCCAACTGATTCATCATCTTTCAAAAAAACCACCAAATTCTTTCAACAACAATGGAAGCTACAACACTCTTGTTCACAAAGCCACCACCACCATCAAAACTCTCCCTCAAATCCCACTTCAACAACCCTCTCCTCACCACAACCCACATCCCCAAATCCATCAAAATCTCATCTTTACAACCCAAAATCCAAGCCGCCATTAGCCGCACAAAGAAAGAAGAAACAGTCGAAAAAGTCAAACAAGAACTCCAAGACTGCCACCTCATTGCCGGCATTGCCTACAAGGGCTTCACCGTCAAACAGTTCCAAGAACTCAGGACCCAACTGCCCGAAAGTTCGAGTCTTTTAGTAGCCAAGAACACACTCGTGCTAAAAGCCATTGAGGGCACAAAATGGGAGGCTTTAAAGCCGTGCATGAAGGGCATGAACGCTTGGCTCTTCGTGCGAAGCGAGGAGATCCCGGCTGCGTTGAAGCCTTACAGGGCCTTCCAGAAGGAGAAGAAGTTGGAGGAGAATGACTTTACGGGTGCCGTGTTCGAAGGGAAGTTTTATGGGCCTGAGGAGTTTAAGGCTCTTGAGACATTGCCTACCAGGGCTGAGATTTATGCTCAGCTCTTGGGGGCTATAAAGGGTCCTGCTTCTGCGGTTGTCGGGACTATTCAAGCGCCCGCTAGGGACTTGATCATGGTGCTCAAGGCGTATTGTAAGAAGCTTGAGGAAGAGGGTGGTGGTGCGGAGTAGTAGTTGTGTTTTTGTGTTTGATGATCATGGTGTCAATGTAATGTAAGTTGTTTTTGTTGTTGATTTAAGTGTTTTGAAGGTTGTTGAGGAAAGTTGTAGTATAGATTCTTTTGTACTATTAAGGATACAATTGGCTATACATTGATTGTTGCTCATTTAGTTCAAGGATGAGGTTCTCTAAATTGGGTGTCTTGAAATTAGTGTATGGTGTGGGATACTCACTTACGAATGATAAGTTTAGCCACTCTTTTGTCTTGTTCTCCTCATGAATTGAGCAGCAGTTTGTAAATTGCTTAAATATGTGTGATCAAGTCGTGTAAGGGAAATACTTTAACTCGATAATTTCTGAGGAGATTAGGTGTATTGTCTATTTCTGTATTTCAACCTGTTTAATGAGCTTTTCAGGTATTAAAACCAGGAAGTTCTTTGTATGTCTGATAAACATGTAGAAAATTTCAAGAAGTTGTCTTTCTCTTATAAACTTCAGCGCAATATCAGTCATTGCAGCAGGGATTTCTCCGTTTTCCTGTAGTGGACAAGGTATGGACTGAGCTTCCTTTGATGTCTTTCATTGCAGAAATTGTTGTCCTTTATATGTGCTTCTTGATTGGTTTGTGTGGAAGGAGTTTGCAAGCTGATCTTGGCTGTAAAATGTGTCTTGAACATACTTATGTTTTCGTCATGGTGGTTATATGGATTGAGACAGAGAAGTATTGGTTATTATTTGATGAAATCTTGAGCATCTGACATCTCTACAGTACTTGGTAACTGCACTATCTTGTCGTTAGGGACATCTTTGTAGTTGAGATGATAGGTAGAATAATGCTTGTGAGTTACAAATTGTGGTGTCCATTTGTTAGTTAATGTTATTATGTTTAATCTCTGGGCATTTAATCTATTTAAACAATTTAATAGCTTGTTATGCCATTCCCCACTAATTCATTGGGCTGAATGATGGGTTGCATGAACATTCAGTTTTTGATTGAATGGTGCCTCAGTTTTTTGAAACGGGAAATCATTGTTATGATAGTGCAAAACTCGCTTAAAATTAAATTTTATGAGTGGCTTTATGTATTCAGATTACTTGTTTGACCATGAATCAGAATAATTTACTCAATCAAGAAAACTGACAGCTTGATGACCTCCAAGCTTGTTGATATTGTTGCATATATGCATCTGAATGCTTTTGCAAGTGTCATACATGGCGAGAAATGGCATGATAGTTTTGTCTTGATGGAATATGTATGCGTGTAAATGCTCATTTAAGGAGTGTAACATTTGACAAACCACACTGACTAGTCTCTTCAGAAAATTTCTTATGGTGCTGAATCGATAGACTTCTTTCTCCAAGGTACTGGATGCAATAGGATGTGATTTATATGTTCACTTTACTATTTTACAAGTCTTTTTATGATATTTTAGCCTTTGCTCGATCCTTGGTGGAAGCTGACAATATCCTTTCTATTAGAAAGCCTTGAAATAAGCTGGATATTTTTACTTTAGTTATTCTTTCCCCAAATTATGGACAAAGTGCAAGTTACCCACCTGAGATATTACTACTTTACTTCCCTCTCTTATAGGGAGAAATAGTTGAAATTTGAACAATTTTTTCTTCAAAAAACTCATTCTTGCACTTCCAAGTTTCGGTACAGACCTTTGCCTTTCTTTCTATGGATTTCTTTCTCCCTTCCGCTAGTAGCTTACAAACCAGGAGGCTGCTAATGAAGGATTTGACTGCATGCTATGTATTGAATTGAGTGTTGAATGGGAGTGATTTAGGTACCAGATGATGAGAAAGTCCTAACTTAACTAACGTAATGGATTGTGTAGCAGTTCAGGAGTAGCCCTTGGGCTGCAAGGATGAAAGCCTATTAATTTCTATATGTCAAAAGGACTTCCTCTTAATATATGAATAAGTGCAAGTTTCCCTTTTTGAATGAGAATTAGCTGAACCACGCGTCGGAAGTATCTCAGGCTAGGCGTTACATCCTGATCCAAGCAAGGAAAGGAGGGAAATAACCAGACAGAAGAAAGAACAAAAGAAGTCAAAGAAAGTATGAAGTCAGTCTAGGGAAGCGAAAGGTATGACGTTGCATCCAACCTTAAAGGCGTAGCCAACCTGCGCTCAGTTGCTAAAGTACCTGTTGTCACTGGGCGTCAAAGATAACTAACAATTCTTTGGCTTGCTGAAAGGCTGTTATGTACTTGGTAGAAAACTATGGAGTTTCTAAAATGAGTTGGTGCCTTTTTTTGTTCAGTGTTTTGAATGCAGAACTGGATAAAGATACACAATAAGGTCTTCGTTTTTCCAGTGGCCTAAGTTTCCCATGTTAGAGTGCATTGCGCTACTCATTTTATTCTGACAGGTCGTAGCTTTATTGTTATATGCCTGTTGGAGAACCCTGTTTAACGGCTTTGAAGTATCCAATTTGATTTGGAACAGACACTGCATGTTTGTGTAAGTGAATCCATGAAAAATTGTGATATTTGATTTCTTAACTTTAGCTGCCTCATGGCTTCACCTGATCAGTGTTTCTGGATCTTTAATAATTTGATTTATGTTCCCTATCAATGAAATCCGTGTCTTCAGATTTTAATCAGATATAGGTTAATTGAAGTTACTTGTTGAACTTTCCGTATGCACATTTTTGTTTGCTATGGTTTGTGTTATTAGAAAGGTTCTACTCGGGGGAAGACTTATTTGACCTCACATGATTCATATGCTGGAATCTGAAATTCGGATGCTCCACATTATCAGTACTTGATAGCGATAAGACTTCTGGGAGTTTTTTATGTGCCATTCTATACCATGTAAAGATTTCAGTTATTTAAGCATTTATTACCTCTAGCGATCTCATCCCAGTTTATGCCATTTAAGTTCTTGATATGAAACTGGACCATTTTGCTTATAGATCGAATTGGTTACATGTTTAAGCAAAATGGTTTTATTGAAGAGTAAATAGTAATCTTAACGACAATTATTGAACTACATCAGAGAAGTTCTTGATATTTCTGATGTTTGTACTATTTGGGCTCTTGAATTAGTACAATTTCCAGTGTAGTTTTATTGAAAGATCAGAAATATTGTGTTATCAGAAATGTATCATTGTTTCCTAATAAGAAACTAGCTTCTTGTAAGTACAAACATCTACGTTGCGTGCACTTCTGCTGCTGATTGAAGGTACTGTTGTCGATGATGATATACAGTCTCAGTCTTGCAGTACTCTTGTAAGACATTTTACAGGTAAGACCAAGGATAAGAGCTTGTTTTGTATTTTACAGATGTCTGATATCACGACCACAACACCCAGACTTTTATATTTGATTGAATCTATGATGTCTGCCTGCGACAATGTACCAGTAACAGTTGTATCGGCCACTGAACCTCTGCATCCGGTGACTGTGAATCTTGGAAGCCATCGAGTCTCCTGAGAAACAATTCACTAGCTAGGTAATGTCTAAACTTATTGTTTATGAGCAAAACTTCACCTATTAGTGTGCAAATACGAAGGACAAGATGAATTTGGGTCCATGAATTTCACCGTTGCAAATTGCAAGTGGATGGTTCTTGCATAGACCTGCACGGCTTATTTTGTCATCCCACTTTCTAAATAATATATCTACTTGCTAAATGCTATGATAACTCCTACAGTCCTTCATAAGTTTAAAGCATGACTTGGCTAGTAATTTCATGATCTCAATTTGCTTGGGGCTATCTTTATGTTAAAAAAATATTTTGTGCAACTAGTATGAATGATATAGTGCACTCAACAGCTAACCCAAGAATATTTTCTTAAATTGTTAGAAAAGTTGAGTTTTTCAATCTTTTTTTTTTCTTTTAGGAATGATGAAGTCAAGATGGTTGACCTCGACTCAAATAGAATAAAACTTTAAGGGATAAAAGCACCAAGCCCCCTATACTATACACCATGTACTTTTTTTGCAACTTGCCCCCTGATTTTTTTTTTGACCCTGGTCGGATTTTCGGCCAATTTCGGTGGAATTTGAATCGTCAAAATGGAGGTTCATCACGATTTAACTTCAAATTTAATAAAATGCCTCTTTTCACTTAAATTTTTGTTATATTTTCATAATTTTCAAACCCTAATTTTTTGATGATTAAAACTAGGGTTTGAAAATTAAGAAAATCAACAAAAACTTGAAGGAAAAAGAGGGCATTTTCTTGAACATAAAGTTAAATCGTGATGAAAACCCAAGTTCACGTTTCAAATTCCGGTAAAAATTTACTGAAAATTCGATTAGGGGACAAAAGTCTTATTTATCCATAGTATAAGGGGCAAGTTGTAAAAAAAAAAAAAGAATAGGGGGCAAAGTGCACCATGATGTACAGTATAGGAAATTTGAAGCTTTTATCCGAAATTTTAAATAGAGGACCATCAATGCTTTCGTGGGTGCTGAGGACCATGATTAGCCAATGCATCTCTATTACATACCTCGAATTTGTGTGAAGCCTAAAAAGTTAATGGAGCTAATGAAATTTAAACAAGCCAACCTACGACTCCTCAATTTCCAAGGACTCCCGCTCGATTTGGTATTAAGTAAATTGACAACGTAAGTTGAGTTGCTCTTCAACCACAAAAATCTCCTATTGAGCTTTTGTGCCTTTGAGATAACATAAATAATCTCCTATAACTCAGCCTCAAAGGCAAATACTGGTCTCAGATGGACAGAAAAAGCCCCTTGACCCCGAGCATTACGGAAAAGTACACCCGCACCCCTGGTCCTAGAGCACATATCCATCTGTGTTGCATTTGATCCACGCCCACCAATGGCAGATGCTAGACAACCTGGATAATTTTAATTAAAGTTTTCTTCTCAAGGTTAAATGATTACACAGACTCGATTTTTAAAATCATAGGATGAACAACGAGTTTATCTGATTTTTAAAATTTTAAGAGCATCTTTACAATAATTCAAATCTTAGTAGACTTACTTATCAGTAATTTTTTAGAAGATTCAAAAACTATTCAACTTTGGGAGATGGCTTTATTAGTTGACTAAATATCAGAGATATAATTATGCACACTTCTAGTTCATGCATCTCTTTCAAAGAGAGTATGGTTGAATGGGCTTCACAATAATTAAAAAGCTTATGTCATGCTCAACCAGTCAATTGTAACAGCAACTGGTCTTAAACAATCACAAACAAATTGAAATATACATTTGACTTTGTTCTTGGAGCTCCAAAACTTAGTGCTTGAAAGAGTCAAAACTGGAATCTTTAATCTTGAACTAGATATTATGATATTATGAGCCCCGCTGCTTGACTTGCCACACCCATCTGGCAGTCATATCATAACAACATAAAATTAAACCTCCTATACTTTACCTTATGTTGCAGTTTGCCCCCTATCCTTTTAATTTTTGCAACTTGCCCCCTCTACTATGGATAAATAAACACTTTGCCCCCTTAGTCATTTTTTCACCGTTGGATATGGACACATGTCACTATTTTTTGCCGTTGAATTTAGACTCAGGGGGAAAGTGCTTGGCTCGCTCAGCAGGCTTTTGAATGAGGCGTCTCAATGGAAAATTAGTTCTCAAATTCGTGCATTGTGGATCACAGCCATTGCTTCTTGTGTTTGGCTTCTTTGGAGAACAAGGAACTTGTGCGTTTTCGAGGATAAGCCCCCTGATATTCACATTTTCTTACGGGAAATCTGGAAAGCTATATTGAGTTTTTTAAATTTGGTTGTGCTAATACAGTAGAAGATTTGCGAATTCTCAAACTGTTCAACATGGCCATTACTCCAAGACGTGCTCCACGCATTATTCCAGTTACTTGGCATCATCCTATTGACAATTGGACCAAATGCAACACGGATGGTTGTTCACTTGGCACTCCAGGAGTTGGCGGTGCGGGAGGGATTTTTCGGAACGCTCGGGGCTTCACGCTTCAGGCTTTTTCCTCACATTTGGATTCTGTCTTTGCATTTGAAGCCGAATTGTGGGCAGTTGTCTTGGCTTTGGAAAAAGCTCGGGAACTCGGCTGGACTCATTTATGGTTAGAGAGTGATTCAACATACGTCGTCACTCTCCTCAATAATAACTCAGACAAAGTCCCTTGGCAATTACGGAGGAGATGGGAATCTTGCTTAAGATTTATTAAATCAATCAACTTTCGAGTGTCGCATATATTTCGGGAAGGAAACCGTGTAGCGGATGCACTCGCTAACTTTGGAGCTCGACAGCCCGGGATCACTTGGTGGACGTCTAGTCCAACTTTTATTAATAGCTTGGTTTTTGATGACTTATGTAATAGACCTAACTATCGTTTCTGTTGAACTTTTTCTTCTTTTATTTTTAATAAATTTGAGTTTCGAGGGTAGCGAAGTGGTGGTGCCAACCTAGTTGGGATCACTAACCGTTTCATCCTCGGTCTCCATTTCACGCAAAAAAAAGGGGGAAAGTGCTTATTTATCCATAGTACAGGGGGCAAGTCGCCAAAAATAAAAGGATAGGAGGCAAAACGCAATCGGGGCATAGTATAAGGGATTTAATGCTTTTATCCCTAAAATAAATCCACCTCATGAAACTTGCCTAAAAAATAATATCTACTATGGCGCAGTCTGATCCATTCCAAGTTTATAATATGATAACAACAATTATTAGTGATGAGCTTGTGGGTTGTGGCTACTCTAGTTGACATGCCTTAATCAATGGATCGAACAAATAATACATGATTGTAGTATTAGAACAAGTTGCATTAAATCTAAAGCCCCATGAGGTCTATCTTCCATGCATGAATTAATTATTTTTAATTAAGTAAACGATCAATGAACCCATTCCTCTCATCTTTATTAGTTCGATCATCTTTAGTTCTATCCACTACATACACTAAAAGCATCCTGCATCTAAACTAGCAAGCAAATCATCAAAGAGAGTTGTTAGAAATAATAACAATAATGGCTCTTTCCGTTGAAAGTATGTCACGTTATCTGCGCGATTTTGATTCGAGCTGCAGGTCTATGGTTTTGATTTGGGATGAATCCCTTCCTCGGAAGAATCCCAGCTTAGCATGGAATCCCGCAACGTGTTTAGTTGTTTTCTGTTATGTAACAAAATTCTTTCCAAATTCTGATGATCATCATGATGGTACACTGAGTGATACAATAAGGCGCCTTAGAACACCAAAGACTATCATGGGCACTGGATAACAGCGATGAAGAAGATGCTGCAATAGACAATGGGAGCATAGGAATGATCAAAAGAGAGATTGATGGAATATATGCCAACTCTTTCATCCCACAGGTGCAGAAATTCTTCAGGGTTCCGAAGCCGGAGCAGTTATCTGACATGGACAAAGCCCGCAAGGAAAATGAAGTCTTGGCAGGTTTCTTGGACTTTCTCCTTCAAATATTGGACCCCGAAGCAGCTATCGATTCGGAATATGAGCATCTGTTCGCTCTTCTTCAGAAGGAGCTGATGTTTGTTCTTACCTCTCTCGGGGACATTCCATTTCAGTGCACTCAATTTGAACAAGTCATGAATATCTTGGCTGAATTTGAAATCGTGTCAAATGAATCAGGAGCTTTTATCTATGATTTTTTTTTCGCAACTCATTCGATTAAAGCCATTAGGTTTTATGAAAGCAGGAAATCTCTGTTGGGATCGTTGGGGCTCTTGAATGACAAGATCGAAGAGCATTGCATTATATTCTCTGAGATTCCTAGAGACATAGCTCCACAGGGTAATGCTATAGATGCACTCTTCATAGTTGATTCTCTTCTTGAAGTTCTTGAAAACGTGATAAATGGCGGATTTAAGTTGCCCATCGATGGCATAAAGGATCATATCCAAACAATACATGAGGAGATGATGTTCTCACGAACTTTGCTCAAGGATACATATAAGGATGAACTTAAAGAATCTTCCTTTCAGATTAGAGATGTGGCATACGAAACTGAATATCTTGTCAACTCATATATTGTAGGGAATGTTCCTAACTGGTACCTGAATCTCAGATTCCCCACCGTGATTCAAAAAATTAAGCTTATTGGGATAAGGCTTCAAGAGATCAAGAAAATCTTTGACATGGAGGTTTTACAAGTTAAAAAAGATTTTAACCGAAAATTATCATTCCAAGCTATAAAAAATTCTGTGGATGTAGTTGTGAGTGAGAATGTTGTAGTGGGCTTTGAGGATGAGAAGTTAAAGATTTTGGATGCTCTAACTGCAGGATCAAAAAATCTTCAAATAATTTCTATTTTTGGGATGCCTGGACTTGGTAAGACGACGATGGCGAAAAAACTATATGATGATCGCTTATGTCCAGGGGCGGATGCATGTAGGGGCTGGGGGGGCTATAGCCCCCCCAACCCCCAACCCCATTAATGGATATATATATATATATATATATATATATATATATATATATATATATATATATATATAGTATGCATAGAAAAATAAGAATAAAAGAAGTTTAATACTATTATTATATTTTAATTACACACACAAAGAATAAGAAAAAGAAGCCTAATAAAATCATTGAAGTTATAAACTCATATCTAAATTAAACATGGAGAGAAAGTCCCTAAAATTCCTATTAATTTCAAAACCTAACAACAAAACACATTGTCATAAAAAAAAAAATTCTATACTCAGATTTAGTGGATATTTTGCTTTTATGTAAAAAAAAAAAAAAAGATACTCGAATAATGTATGAAAAGTGGTATTATATAAATTTATTTTCCTTTTACATGTAGTATTTAGTGATTATTATTAAGCTTACTATGCTTTTACCTTTGCGTCATCATTTACTTTTGTGTTTTATTAGATCACTTTTATATTAATATTTTACTCGTTTTATAAGAACTTATTATTGTTACTTGTATTGCTTTTATATATTTCAACCTTCGTTTAATTTAAGCATGGATATTGACTTTTATTAAAATTTAGCATTAAATAATAAATTTAATTTATTAGGCTAGCCCTCCCCAGACAAAATTCCTGGATACGCCCCTGCTTATGTCGTGATTATTTTGATAAACGTGCATGGTGTGTTGCTTCTCAAACATATTAGAAGAGAAATATGTTGATTCATATTTTCATGAGTTTAAAGACGAGCAAAGTAGACATGGAAGAGATCTTCAAAATGGACGATGAAAGTTTGGCTCTCGAGATTCATAGAAGTTTAAAGGGACAGAGATATCTTATTGTACTGGATGATGAATGGCATTCAAAGATGTGGGATGATTTGAAAAGATACTTCCCAAACGACACAAATAGAAGCAGGATAATATTTACCGGTCGCATAAAAGATATTGCTCCAACTGGTAGCATTTTTTTCCCGCTCCATCTTTTGTCTGATGTTCAATGCTGGACTATATTAGAAAAGAAGGTGTTTTATGAGGAACCATGTCCTCCAGAATTGTTAGGCATCGGAAAGGAAATCGCAGCGAAATGCAATGGATTACCACTTGCAGCGGTCGTGATAGCTGGAATTCTAGTGGAACTAGAAAAAGAAGAAATAGTGTGGAGAAAAGTGAAGAGTAATTTAGACTCTTACATGTTTGATGATCCAAGAGGCTGTTCGAATATTTTGGATTTGAGTTACGAATATCTGCCTGACCATTTAAAGTTGTGCTTTCTCTACTTGGGAGTGTTTCCCGAAGACGCTGAAATTCGAACAAGAAAGCTGATACAGCTGTGGGTTGCTGAAGGTTTCATGCCAAAACAAGACGAAAAGCATCCAGAGAATGTAGCAGAGCAATATCTTTTTGATCTAATTAACAGAAGCTTAGTGATGATTGTGAAAAGGAGATTAGATGGTGGGATCAAAACATGTGTCGTTCATGATTTACTGCATGACATGTGTCTACGAAAAATTCACGAGGAAAACTTCCTGAAACCTATCAAAGGGTAAGTCCGTTCTTTATCTCTAATTCAATACACTTTTATCTTCTTTTTAAGACTTCAGAACTGATCTTTTAGCTAAAAGCAATTGATAGGATTGAAGTTTATATTTATGGAATTCGTTTGATATTAATTTGTTCTACAGAGAGTTCTCTATCTACGAGAAACATCATCGTCTGTGTGTTCACCCTACGCCAAACAGCTTGAGAAGTTTTGGCCTACATTGTCGCTCTTTCTCAGGGCAATTTTCTGATCCATCACCAGGTTTTTCACACATGCCTCTTCTACGGGTCATTGATCAGCTGCCCGGGGAAAATGATATATGGTCCGTATCAAAAGAAGTTTATCTTCTTGTTAATTTAAGATACTTGTCCGTTAATTATCTGCCGCACCCTGTAGTAAACAGCCTTGTGAACCTACAAATTCTTTGTTCACAAAATATAATGTTGATGCTCTCTTCCGTCCTAAAAATGATGAAGTTGAGACATATCAACACCAACGGGTTATATATCACGAAGGACTGCGATATCGACCAAACAACTAACCTAGAGTCTCTTGGAACTGTTCACATTCGGGACCATGACGATGAAGAAATCTTGAGGCATTCACCATTTCTCCGCCGACTCAAATGCGATTGCAGCGGGAATCTGTTTCCTGATCTTCATTCCCTTACTCAGCTTGAATCTCTAAGAATGGGTTTCGGCTATCTATTCAATAGTAAATTGACAGAGGTCTACTTTCCCTCAACGATCAAAAAGCTGACTCTGTCTAGTATAGGCTTACCTTGGGAAGAGATGTCAATAATAGGGATATTGCCGAATCTTTATTATCTCATATTAGTGAACCATGAGTTTGTGGGAGAACACTGGGAGACAAGAGATGGTGAATTCCAAGAATTGAGATTCTTGAAACTTGACTATTGTGATTTAGACAAATGGATCACCTGGAGTGAACATCTCCCCAAGCTCGAGTGTTTAGTTTTGGACACGTTTTGGAAATTGCAGGAGATTCCTAATGACTTGGGAAACATTTCAACGTTACAGACCATTGAAGTGATTAATGGTTCATATGAGGCAGCCAAATCAGCTGTTCGGATCGAAATAGAACAGCATGAATTAGGAAATGAAGAGCTTAAGGTCATCATCAAACACTATATATATTCGAAAGATCAGTTGGTGCGCGAGTGTGAAGAAGTAAGTTAAGCTTTTCAGATGTATTTTTGCCTCTTCTTTTCCTTCTCAATTGATCAATTACACACATATGTGCGTGTCCATTTAACTATTTTTGTTTTCTTTCAGGAGTGAGTTGGCCGACAAAATGCAGAGTTAAACAAGGTAATGGTTACGTTTTGGTCTGTGTGTGCTGCATATCTCTCCAACTTCTCCACAATATTTATCTGGTTGGTTTTCTGTTCTTTGCATGTCACTGGTATAGTATGTAGCAGAAGAAATTAAGATATAACATAGGCTGTTAATTTATTGTGACCTTGTTGTCTTAATAAGCAAGTCTTACTTAGGATTCAACTATTTTGATAATGCAGGAAAAAAAACCTCATCATCGTTCGTCTCAGTTACTCCATGGCAAACCAAGCAACATTGATAGCTGGAGAGGTTGGCTGCAAATGTAATGCTTTTCCTTTTATTATATTTTCTTCGAAACATGTGTAACCTAGGAGAATAATACTGCTGCTGGTTTTTAATTTTCTATGTTGCAAAGTTACTACTCAAGCTAAACTACATTGTTATTAGAACTTGAAGAAACTTCATTCTCGAAAATATGTAATTTAATTTCCTTGCCTTATGTTGTTGTTGAAACATTATGTGTATGTTATCCGTCCATGGAACTCAAACATGCCAACTTTTGTATATTTTTTGACTAATCTGTATCTATTGCATCATATTGTCACGTTATTAGAAAGTTGTGTATCACATAGAAGAAAATGTGACGATGTACATAACAAAATGGTGAAAATAGTTATGAGTAGATCTGGTCTCTCTTTTTTTCCCAAAAAGGAAATAAAGTCTACTAAAGATTTTCAAAGCAAGCACTAATCAACAAAACATTTATGATTCTATATTCTTTTCCTTTTCTATATTTGAAGAGGCCTACTTTTAAAGCCATATTGAAACCAGTCTACTAGAGCAATCTTGAAGGATAAGTAGCTACCTAGAGCAGTTTCTTTCCGCCCCTTTACCCCTCCCAAGTTCGAATTTGAGGGAAGAAAAGTTAGCTTCTAGATTGATGAAGACGTGGGGCGGTGGAAGGTCGTTCTTATTTGGAAAACCTTTTGGGAGGAAGACGTTAAGGTAATTTTAACTATACTAGTGAGAAATCGTGAGAATGCTGATCATCAAATTTGGCATTAGAAGTTTAGTGTCAAAAGTGTGTATCATATGATCAAGACTTGACAAAGAATCATACCACGACATCCAGCATTAACCTTGCTTGTGAAATCCAGGAATTTCTTATGGAATATCATAATCCCAAATACATTCAAGATTTTTACGTGGAGAGCATGCAAAAGTACCATTCTAACTCATCACAACCTTGAACGACGTAAACTAGGTAATGAAATCTCATGCATTGTGTGTGTGTGTGTGTGTGTGTGTGGTACCTCAGTTTTCTGAAACTGGAACTCATTAGCAGTATGTCGAACTTACATTACATTTATGACAGTGCAAAACACGCTTCAAATTAAAACTTAGGAATCGCGTTATGTATTCAAAGTACTTTTTTGATCATGAATCACAATAATTTAATGGATTAACGAAAACTGACAGCTTGATGACCACCAAGTTTGTTAATATTGTTGCATATATGCATCTGAATGCTTTTGCAAGTGTCGTACATGTCGAGAAATGGCGTGATAGTTTTGTCTGATAGAAAAAAGTATGCATGAAGATACACATTTAAGGAGTGTAACATTTGGCAAACCACACTGAGTAATCTCTTCAAAAAGAAATTGTTTTGATGCTGAATTAATATCCCTCTTTATCCAAGAAACTGGATGTAAGAGGATATGATTTATTATGTTCACTTTGCTATTTTACAATATGATTTATAACAACAAATTGTTCAATCACTTACATCAAATATACATTCTTATGAATTCACTGCCACCAGATCAATTCATTTTTTGCTTAAATATAGCTCCAGAAAGGTACAGGCTTTGAGTTAAGACTTTCTTCCTCGTCGCAGCCATCTTGTACGCAGTAGTACACACCCTCTACTATCCTGGAAATCAGGAAAATATAGATACCCAAGTATAAAACCAACTAATATTCCACATCCATAACCTGATATTGCAAATCTCCAGTCAAATAAGCTCTCGTTTTCTGAACTCTCGCTTTGCGGTTGAGGCATGGAATTGTCAATCCTTGCGCATTTTCTTGTTAATGGCAACCCGCACAATCCAGAATTTCCAAGATATGAATCATTAGTGAATGTGTTGAATTGGTATCCTTCAAGAAGATGTCCTGTGAGATTGTTGTATGACAGATTAAATGATGACAGGAAAGTAAGGCTTGTGAGCTGCTGTGGGATGGTCCCAGATAGCTTATTCTGTGAGAGGTCTAGGGACTCGAGTTCTACCAAGTTCCCCAGTGACGAAGGAATGTTCCCATCAAAAGCATTTCGAGATAGGTTTAGCACCACTAACGATTTTAGTGTCCCTATTTCTCTTGGAATCTTTCCATGGAACTTGTTGTTGGAAAGATCAAGAGACACGAAAATGGTCAGTATCCGTACTAGGACCATTTCATATCCTTTGCTCATGATCGTCACTGAATCTTGATAGTACTCGTATTGTCCTATTGTCTTAGGTACTCTAGACCTGTTTTCTCCTTTCGTCAGCATCTCATCCAAACTTTCCAGGAATTGTCGGGGTAGATCGCCTGTGAAGTGGTTGGATGACAAGTCGATTATTCCCAAACTTGGTAGAGAAAAATCTGTTCTCGGGACCTGTATTTGACCGTAGAATCTGTTGTTTCTCAAGACGAGAACTCTCAAGTTAGGAAGCTTTTCCAACCAGAAAGGGAATGTATCTGTGATCATGTTGTTTCCAAGATCCAACACTTCAAGCATTTTGCAGTTTTCTAGTGACCTTGGCAGCTGCCCTTCTAAGAGATTGCCATTGATATTCAGGGATCTCAGACTGGTGTTTGATGCAAAATCTGAGGGGATATGCTCATATTTATTCCCTTTCAAGTTCAACACGGAAAGAGAGCTTATCTTGCCTAGACATCCTGGAATCAAACCACTGAGCTTGTTACGAGAAGCATCAAGTATAGACAGGCTGCTCAAATTGCAAATTCCACTTGGAAGAGATCCTTGGAGCAAATTTCCCTTAAGATCAAGGGTCGCCAATAGATTTAAGGAAACATTCGGGAAGAATTCTTCCATAGAGGAGAGACCATTGTGTGAAATATTCACATATTGAAGTTCAGTCTTCCAAATCCAGGATGGTACTTGACCCTCCAGTTTGTTTCCTGAAAGGTCAAGGTAATATAGGCTGTCTAACAATCTCAGGAACTCAGGAAACTTGAAAACGTTACAGGACCGCATCACCAGTTTACCTAAAGGAGAAAATGTAAAGTTTTCACTGCCCCCTTCATTGGATTCTTCAGGAAAAGCTACTGCATTCTGTGAAAGATCCAGCTCATTGAGAGAGCTAGTCCACAACCACGCAGGAACATGTCCTAGGATTTGATTGTCCGAAAGATTTAGAGTCCTCAGTTGATCTTGATTCTTGAGAAAAGTTGGGAATTCAGTCAAGTTGCATTTGCTTAGTTTCAGTTCCTGCAGCTGTGGGAATACCAAATCTCCTTGATCAGTTCCAATGGTTAAACTATTGTATGACAGGTCAAGGCTCGTTAAGTTCTTCAAATTATGGAACATTGCTAGATTGATTGTGCCAGTGAATTTGTTACCAGCAAGTGAAAGAACACTAAGACTTGGGATCTCAGAAATTGATCTTGGTATTTCCCCACTCAGGTTATTTCCATGTAAGTACACTTCCTCCAACACCGAAGAGGAGGCTGAAAACTCCTTGAGATTTCCATTCAGACGGTTGTCGTTTAGGTACAGTACTTTCAGAGAAGAGAGTGTGAAAATAAGAGGGTCTATACTTCCAGTGAGAAGATTGGAAGACAACCGAAGGTCGCCAAGTTTCGAAACGCCGCTATCTCCGAAAGCTGGTATAGGACCAATGAAGTTATTATAGCTAATATCTACCTCAACCACACTAGTTAAGTTTGCAAGGGATGGTGGAAGAATACCAGAAAAGTTACAGATGTAAAGGAGCAAGTTCGTAAGTAACTTCAAATTACCAATTGAATCAGGTAAAGTTCCTTGGAAGTTTGTCTGATAGAGTAAAACAGACTGCAATGAGCTGTGAAAGGGAAATTCAGGCAGTTCACCTGTTAACATTGTATTGTTCGACAAATTGATGGCTCTTAGTCTTGGTAGCATGAAAACTTTGGCCGGAAAGTTCCCCGAGAGTTGACAGTTAGCAAGATTCAGTAGTTGCAAATCTTTAAAACCGGCAAGAAACTGGGGTACCACCGAAAGATTATTGCCGTCAAGCTTAAGATAGTTTAAAGACTTCAGATTTTCAAATGAACCATGAATAGAACCTGAGAGCCGACAGTTCGACAAACTTAAAACTTTAAGGTTCGGAAGTGCGGACGAAAGAACTTGAGACCAGTTAGAACCTTGAGCCGAGAGATCGACAGCATCGAGATATACCTCGGTTATAGCACTCAAATTCTGGAAAAACGACTCAATGTTCGGTTTTTCGAGCCTGAGGCGATGAATGTCTTCGAAATTGAAGACATGATCGAACCCCGGATCATTAAAAGTTGGGGTCAGCTCACAGAATGAAATCGTGGAGAGGTCAAGAGATGTTAGTCTTACCAAACGAGAAACCCCGGCTGGTATTTGATCAGAAAAACATGAATAAGAAAGATTGAGATGAGTTAAGTAACTAAGCCTCTCTATACCTGATGGTATTGGAGTTAAATGGAAGTTGTTGCGTGCAAGATCAAGACGCTGGAGATGGCGTAGATTGAATATGGCGTCAATATGGCCCGAGATCATGCTGTAACTGAGGTTAAGACCGATAACGTTACCTGAGCTAGCGCACGTAATACCATCCCATAAGCAGCAATCTGATTCGGGATTCCATTTCTCGACTTTATTCGACGAATTTTCATCGAAAGAGGTAGAAGATGAGTTGTGCTTGAGAATGTCTTGTTGCAGTTGCATTAAGGTTGTTCTTTGGTCATCAAGGCACAAGTGTTTGCTGTTATGTGGTAACTGTAATGAACGGCATACAGGTGAGTTTGAGAGTAGGAAGATAACTAATAATGGGAAATGATAGAAGATGAGCTTCATGTTAATGAACAATATGTGGAGTATATTTTGGATTCAGATTCAGAATGATGAAAAAAGAATGTGCACTTTGGTTGTTTTTATACATATGAATATTTGTTGGTAGTTAATGATGGTATTGATTAGTGATAAGTACTATGGTCAAGTTGGAAGACCATATAGCGTTCATTTGTTTCGTCAACGAGGAGTCTTCCTCTATCAAATCAATGTGGAAAGTGTATAAATGGGAGTTATCATGTGGGCAAAGAAAATTTCATGATAAAAGAAAAAGTGGACAACATTGACTTTGTCACCTCATAAAATTCTATTTTCTAGTGCAACACGGATACAACTCTTTGGCAATAAATTTAAGCTTTGAGATAATTGAGTTTGCCCGCAGGAGACTTCTTATACTATGGAAAAGGGTTTATTGCATATGCATTAAACTCCTTAAACTATGGAGTTTGTAGTTAAGTGTCTTCAAATCTATTAAAATATGAGAATTACTCTTTAACTTATTGAAAAATCTGCAAATTAACCTTGATGTCAAATCTAACAGACGAAAATGCTTAAACATGTTTAAAAATGTACGGTTGATCAAAGGCTCGCGGGCAATTTGCATATTTTTCAATATGTTAGGGGCAATTATATTCACACATTTTAATATATAGGTTTTTTGTGACACTTTGCTACAAACTTCATAGATTGGGAGTGAGAGGATACAAGATCTTAAATATGTTATATTCGCGAAAGAACGTAAAAAACACCTTAGAGAAAGTCAGAAAGAGATTAAGAAGAGAAAACTAATAGAAGGTAATTTATTTATTTATTTCTTAAAGTCTAATACGTACGACTCATTTCTTTATAAAGAATTAAAGATACAAACTCAATAAAATTTTCTGGATAACTATCCACCACTGCAATAATTTCTATTTAAAGAATTATGAGTAATTGCAACATAATTAGATATATACTAATTAATAATTAACTAATTAACAATTACACATTATGTACACATGTGGACTTACAATAACTAAATAATAATACCACTTGATATAATTAGGGCTGTATCAAAGGGTTTAACACAATTTGACCCTATGGAAAAGAAAAAAGGAAAGTGTGTTTTACGTGGAGCTTCATTATCAAGGAAAGGTTTTTAATTTTGATGGATCTCGTACGCCAGTTTGACGGAGTAAAAGTTTCTAATTTATGGCTAGTCAAAGGACGACCAATGGAGATGAAGTCAAATTGAGGTGATGAGGAAAGTAATTGTTATTGAAGAATTTAATGAAAGCAATGAACATTTGTGCTATTGTGTGACGCATCTTAATTTAATTTATTTACTTGTTCTTTATTAGGCTTATTTGTTGTTTATAATAAAGAATCCTAATATGCGACATTTGAGGAAGCAATATAATTTGCTAAGAAGTTGATCAAATCTCTTCTCCAATTTTAGTTCAGTTTATTCGGAAGGTGAATTTGAGTTGCTTAAGAAATTAGATTTTTGTAACTGCTTTCTAAGCTCGTTGGAACTGCATAAAGTAGGATGACGAAGAACTTTTCTCATGAGTCATGACACTAGTTTAAAGCAATAAATTAAAAGTCACCATGTTTCTCACGTAAAAATTGTTTAGTATTAGTTGCATTGTATGAAGAGCTAATAGCATTTCACTTGGGGATAAGGAGAATGATGACTTGACATATTTTTTATCTTCCTCTGGCTCATCATTGACAGTATGTTTAAGGTTTCAAACTCAACAATAACAACTAAGCATGAGAGTTGTTTGTTGCCGGACTTAACCTAACACCTTAAACCTTAAGGCACGAGTTGACAACAATCATGCATCACCCTAGCTATGTCCGAGTTCCTGAAAGCACCTCTCTCTTTCAAGAGGATTTGCAGCATGTCAAGCTCATTTCAGCCCTAATGTTATGTTAAATAAACACATACCTCATGTTAAAAAATAATAGGTGGATTAAGTGTTATGTTAGATAAGCACATCAGCATTTAGCCTCTATAAGAAGAAAAGTGGGCAAATTATCCTCTGTATTTCCAAAAATTGCACATTCCCATAAATTGCACATTCCCTTCTCCCGTAACAGAACTTGTTTATATAAGATACTTTTGCAACACATAAAACACACAAGAAAGTAATTTGTCTATTTATTTTTTCAAGAGACATTAAGTAATTTACTTATTTATTTTATTAAAGTGATAAATTGCCAATGTTTTATAACATATTGGATTTCGTCAAAGACCCTTGTACTAGCGAGCATGCTATTTCAATTTTTGTTTTACCTCTCATCACTCATCAGTTATAACAACCAAAGTTCTTATTTATGCTTTAGATGTGTCTTTGTTTTAGTGGAGTTCCCATTAGGCTATTAAAAGCAATGTTTTGAAAACGGACGGACACCGGTCGAACCGGTTCGACCAGCAAAAACATTGAACCGGTGGCCTTACCGGTTCAATGCCCGGTCCGGTTTTTACAACATTGATTAAAAGTGATTCTAACATTCAATTGGACGTCCTCAATATGTTGCATAGAAAGTACGACCCATCATATATTATGCAGATATACCAACTTATGGTTTAGATGATTAGATTACCAAAATAGTTTTGTCTGCTTTTCACCATATTCTATCTTAGGCGTCATTGGAGTTCTTATGGAAGCAATTAAGTTTAAAACTTCATTTGTGATACCAGTTGAAAATCACATAAAAAAGTAATAATTTGTACCAACTAAGCGAACATAAGAACTTTATTTGTACAACAATACATCTATTATGCGACATTTTTCGCACCCGAGTTCTCGCTAAACTAGCACAAATCTTTATTTTGTATTTGTTCCATTGGTAGTTTTAATTCGCGTTATACTTGAAACGTAAATAATAATAAAAAAAGTTCTATTCTTCACCATTTTAATATGCCAGCACATTTCCTAATTCTTCATTTGTATGATTTACAGTTAAAATTTTGATTTCTGACAGCTCTTCTTATAAGGTCTGAGGCGAAATGGTGAGCGTAAGAATGAAGAAGCCAAGAAGTTCTGCTGCTTCTATTTGTGCCTGAAGATCTAATACTCTCCTCCGAGAAGCTTCAAGGAATCCAAGGCGAGCTTCAATAGGTTGCACCATTTTAGAAACATTTCTTGTATCTTCTATGTGCTGTATTATGATTTTTTTTTTTTGTTTTTTTGTTTATAGGTGCATTGAATTTCTATTCATTGTCGCCTCGTTGTGTACATATATGTTGGTTGGATTGTGGTTATAATCAGTGTTTTTAAAACCGAACCGGTGCTTTGAACCGGCAAGGCACCGGTTCACTGGTTTTACCGGTTAAACCGGGTCAACCGGTGGTTGAACCGGTTCAACCGGTCAAAACCAGTGAACGGACAAGGGACCGGGTCCCGGTTCGACCGGTTCGACCGGCCGGGCCGGTTCGGTTTTAAAAACACTGGTTATAATTCATTAATTTGAAATGAGAAATGTGTGCTTGAGAATATATGAATGGTTACTATAAAACCTTATGATTGCTTTTCTCAATGTGTAAGTTAGAATTTTGTTTGATTTTCTTTAAATGGGTGATTGAATCTCAAATAAATTCTTTTTCAAACTTTATGTTTAACCCTCATACTTGTAGCACACATAAGATCATTCTTGTGTGTTAGTTTTCAATAATACTATTTATCTAATTTCAATTTTGTAGAATATCGTTTCTAAAGCTAGCTGGAGAACTTTTGGGAAAGAAGAAAAGCTTCTAACTTGAACGATCTATCAATAATAGAAGTTGTCAACGTGCACGTGAAGGCATATGTTTACGTGTGTCTCTTTTCTTGTAGTCAAAATTAATCCAATGTCGTTCTGTCAAATTGTTTGGTTAAATTACTTGGTTGCCTTCATCTATGAGTTCTAATCACAGTAATATTTCAAAAGGTTTTGTTCATCAATATAACACGTGGAATGATGGTTCATGCCGGAAAAGCAAAGTTAATTTATGCCTTAAATGTTGGTAAATATGCTGCGCTCCGAGCAATGACGACACTGCAACGTTGACTCTGTTCTTCGATATTTTATCCTGCAACAAGTAAACTGAAACCACTTCAAGTCGCGCATGAATACGATCTCCTTTAGACAATATTCGCTCCCAATAAGTGCAAACGGTTTGCAGTGAGTTTGTCCCAGGATACAATGGAGCCAGTCTTTAGACTGTTGTTTGCCTGCGAATCGCACTTCCGAAGACAACACCAAATACTCAATTTGTGAGCCTAAGAAATATGAGGGAAAATATAAGAATATCTTTTCATGAAAAACAATTTATGCACGAAAACCATCATCTTCTTTTATAGAAACTTTCACAACCTTTGATAGAAGAAGACGTGACTATTCAAAAAGACATATTTGAAAAGATGCATTGGTTCAACGGAAGAAACCCTTCAATTTAAATATTTCACAAAAACTATTTTGAAAATATTCCTACATTAAATGTGTTTTTGTGTTAATGGAGTTTCCACGAGGCTATTAAAAGTGATTCTGACATTGAGTTGGACGTGCTCAGTTTGTTGCCTACAGAATACAATGATCGTATATTACAGAGATACCAATCTTATGGTTTAGATGATTCAAATTACCAAAATAGTATTGTCTGCTTTCTAACATATTATATTTTAGGCGTCATTGTAGCTTTTATAGATGCGATTAAGTCGCCAAATTCATGTTGTGATACTAGTTTGAAATAATAATAATAATAATTTGCACAAACTAAGCGAACATGATACTTTATTCGTACAGCAAGGCGTCTATTTTGCGGCCTTTTCACATCCGAGTTATCGCTACATTAGCACAATCTTTAGTCTGTATTTGTTTGATTGGTTATTTTAATTCGTGTTGTACTTGTAAAGTGATTAAAAAATATGAGAAGTCTATTCTTCTAGTATACTAGCACGTGACCTAATTCTTAATTTTATGATTTACAATTAAAATTAGATTTTCTGACAGTGCTCTCTTCTTATAAGTCTATGAGGCGAAATGGTGAGCATAAGAAGGAAAAGGCCAAGAAAAGTTGCAGCGGAAGAAAAGGGCGACGTTCCATTTGTGCCTATGAACATCTAATTTTCTCCTTCAAAAGGTTTCATCGTTTTAGAAACATCTCTTGTATCTTCTATGTGATCTATTATATATGATTTAATTAATTTATTTTGTTTATATAACAAGAAATGTGTGTTTGAGAATATATGAAAAGGTGTCACTGAAATTAAAAAAAGAAAAAGAAAAAAGGCCTTGATAAAGATGGTGCGGAGTATGCACAGTAATAATAAACTTTCAATTAATTGATGTGAAAACGGTTTTTCTAAATGGAGAATTGGAGAAAGATGTATGTATACATGAAATAAGTTGGAGAGTTTCCCTTTAGTGATGATGAGCACTTGGTTTGCAAGGTTAAGAAATCCCATATGCATTCAAACAAGCCACGTGTCAATGATATTTGAAGTTTTATGATATTGTATCTTCATTCAATTTTGATAAGAATAATATGGATAATTCCATATACAAGAAGGTTATTGGGAACAAAATTTAATTGTTTCTTAATTCTATGACGTGGATGATATTTCACTTGAAAGAAGTAACAATGATGCGATGTATAAGGTGAAACAATTTCAACTGAGTATTGGAGAGATTTTGGATGAAAGATAGTTCACCAAGTATAACTTTCGAAGTAAAGGGAGACAAAATAAACTTGAAACAATGCCCAAAGAATGACTTGGAACACGAATAACTGAGAATCATTATGTGTGTTTCGGGTGTTGAAGAAGATGTGTACTCACGTATACACTAGACTTGACATTACATTTGTTGTCGAGATATTGGAGAGAATTCGAACTAATCAAGACATTGAGTATTGGAAAGTTGTAAAGAATGTATTGAGATACTTTAAGGGGATTAAAGACTACATGTCCGTATATATACGTTCAAACAATACGGAAGTATTAGCTACTCATATTCGGACTTTAATGGCTCTATTGATCCTAGAAATCAAATTTTGGTTGTCTTTTTATGTTAGCTGGTGGAGTGGTTTCATGGAGGAGCATGAAGCAAACTTTTGACTGCTACTTTTACAGTGGAAGCTAAGTTTGTCTATTGTTTTGAGGCTACTCTGCATGGTGTATGGATTAAGATTTTCATTTGCAAACTTAGGATAATGGATTCAATTTGTAGACCTCTAAAGTTGTATTACCACAATTAAGTCGCTACTTTCATGAAGAACAACAAAAGTGGTAGTTGAAGCAAGCATATTGAAAAGACAAAACTAAATGATGAAGTGACAACAATGATTAATAATTTAATACAGATAAACTTTTGAAAGCAGAATTGCTAATTACATAACACAACAAACCATACATTAATAATTAACAGAAACAGAAAAAGACATCAACTCCGCAAATCACAAAGTAATTCGTTCAAACCACTCTATGGAGTAAGGTAAAGAGTGAAATGTGTAATGGTCTCAACACCATCAGTTGTATGCTGATCTTCATGTGGCAGTGTCTCAATCGTAGCATAGCCTTTAGCATTCTCGTACTTGCCAGTTCCACCAATGATAGCAATGTGCGAAATCGGAGTAGCCGTTCTGTGGACTCCAAAGAAGCTAACAGTGTCATCAATCTCGTGATCGCCGCCGTGGAACAACGCGGTTATCGCCAACGTGTGGCTGCTGCCGTCGGATGAGCTGGTGAGATAAAATCCCTGCGCTTTTCCGAGGACGGCTGTCCCGAGCTCGTGGCCTTCCGTTATCTCGTTGTCGACCACGGTTACCGACCCGAATGTGAGCTGCTGCATTGTCAAGCCCGCGGGGAGCTGTCCAGCGGTGACGAAGGCTTGGTTGTTGCTGCTGACGGCGTTGTTGCCGTTGTTTTGAACGATCGTGTTGGTTGGGGAGCCGTTGAGGCCGACGAGGAAGGGGAGGTTGTTGTTGTTGACGACGTTGTTGATGGTGTTGAGTGGTACCCCACCGTTGAGTGGGAAGATTTGGTTGTTGGGTACGGAGAATGGGAGGTTGTTGGCGTCGGAGTTGGCTAGGATTCCGGCAACTGCCCGGCCTGATGGTCGGGAACCGCCGAGGATGTCGTGCATGAAGAATGATAATGTGGGGTGATCGGCTGGTACGGCAGCGGAGGCCCCGCCGGCTGGGGTGGTGACGGGTGGAACTGTGGCGGCAGGGGTGGTTACAGGGGGCACGTTAGTGGCGATTGGCGTGTCGTCAGTGTTGGGAAGGTTGGGCACGGGTGCGATGACTGGGGCTAATGGTGCATCGGTGTCGGGTGTTTCAGGCTCCGGTGCAACGACAGGGGCTACTGGCTCAGTCGGGACGATAGGTGCCACGTTGGCAGCGGAGGAAGTAGCGGTGGCTGGGAATTGGCCGCTTGGCAAGATGGTGGTGGGAGGTATAACAGGCGGCACATCAGCGGTGGCGGGGAATGGGAACTGTGGGGTTAATTCGTCGAGGATTCTTGCGGAGGTAGCGAAGGTGGTGGTTAGTAGAAGTAAGCAGAGGAAGGCAGAGAGTGTTTTGGAACTGAGCATGAAAAGCCTATTAGCCATTTTGGGAGTGGTGTGTAATAGGATGTGATGAATGTTGAGACTTGAGAATGATTTGTTGATGGATATAGGCTGGATTGTGAAAGGGTATATATAGTTGGAATGTTGTGTGATTAAAAGTGGAGCTGATGGTGTGGAGTTGTTGAATGATCGAAATCTGTAATTTGTTTAAGAGTGTAGAAGATTAGTTGAGAAACCTAAACTCAATGAGTGGGGAGGAATGAAATGGTTTTGTTGAGTACAATAAGATATGTAATGGTTAGTAGTTAGTACTTGCTCCTTAGGCTCATTCACTTAAATATCGATTCGTGCATGTCATTCAACGTGAAATTTTTGAAAGTTTTCCCCAAGAAAAAAAAAAACACTTGTTAAAGTACTCGTTTTAATGCATTTAAAAACATTATTTACTCTTTTACTAAGTTGGAAATTTATACAAACTATATTTTCAGTAAATTCCTATATAATTATGAAGTAGTTCTGAGTATGACATGATGACATGATGTTCCGTGAAACTTTTACAATATGTCTGTGTTGAACACTTTAAAGTTGTAGAGAACTGAACTACTAAGGTGACTGAATTATTTGAGATGCATATGCCAATAAGATTCATAGGCATTCTTATTATCATACTTTGCTTAAGTATTGTGAAAAGATACGTGGAACGAAATTTACTAAAGATTTCATATTGCAGCTTGGCTCACCCTTATTTTTGAAGCTATCTAAGTCTTAACGCCAAGACGGAGCAATAGTCCCATAAAAAGAATTCAGCCCTGAACTTGAAAATCGGCCATCCCTTTTATAACATATTTGTCAAGTTCTTACCGTCGATAGGTGATAAAAAGAACTCGGTCAATCAGGTTTGTTTCTGCCTCACTGTATCGCATTCTGTTTTGGAGGCACAGCAGTTGACTGGACATAAAGGGGTAAAGCATCGTTTCGATGCGAGCCGCGAGAGCAGTACCTAATCTAGGCAAACTCTAAATACTAGATATGACCTAAAATTAACAGGGGTAAGGGTCGGCCAGTGAGACGATGGGGGATAAACTTCATTGTCGAGAGATAAACAGTCCAGATCACTAGCTAAGATCCCTAAAGAAACGCTAAATGATCGCTCAGTGATAAAAGAGGTAAGGGTGCAGAGACAGCCACTATTGAACTCTAGGGGCCCCATAGAAATAAATAGAGCTGATAAGGCATGTGGTTTAATTCGATGCAAAACGAATAATCTTACAGACTTAAAAATGGTAGTCAATACTTTGGTATAGGTTCTTAGTGGACCTTTGTGTTATAACTAGTCAATTATAATTTATCACACGTACAACTTTTATGAAAATTCACCAGAGTTCACAATTGCCTCAAATGTGAAAGGAATCCAGTTGCAAGACTGAGATGAGACGAACCTAATGAATTATTGAAACCTTAATCCATAGATGAATCTTATTTGCCAATCTAAAATATCAAGTATGGAAAAAAGTTCCATCAAACCATGCTTGCATTTGCAGTCTCAAGAAGCAAAAACCAGTCAATAGGATGTCTTTTATTTCAAAAATAATTACTGGCAATCAATTCCACTACCTCATCAACAATTCCAGGAGGCCCTCTCACCTACATGCCACACACTCTGCGAAAGTATAGAATCAAAATCTATGCCGGGTTCCAAATTAGTAAGAACTAACAATTCACTGATATTTCCAGGAAATGAATTGTTATGGTTCTACACGGCCGAACAGCCTCATGCAGCAAGATCCAAAAGTACAGGACATAAACAAGTCATCAAACATCAAGATTAGAGCAATGGGTCCATCCCAGAAATTGAACTTTTTTACATGTGTTTGGCGAAAATGGCCTCGACAACACCCTGGGCTATGGGGTGATAGCCTGTGCATGCCTCAGAAAATACCCTCTTTGCAAAAACTTTCTCTTCTTCTTTTCCGGTGCCTTGAACAAGTGCAGTATAGATTGGACGAAGATATTTCATTCTCCCAACTTCTTTCAAAGTTTTCTCAACCTCGTTATAGTAATTACTGCACCTTGATGCTATAGCAAGCTGAAGAAACGCTACCTTCACCTCATAATCTTTTGACTCTGAAAGCCTGTATCGTGCATCCAGAGCTGATACCTGTGATATATAACCAACATCGTAAAGTTAAATGATGTTGAAGAAGTGATAAGTTCTGTAGCATTGTTTCATAGAGCACAGGAACAATATTAATGAGAATCCAAAGATAAATATGCAAAAAAAGTACAGCTGGCAAGTAAACTAGAACAATAACTGACTTCTAAAAGAGAGGGCCGAGGGGGTTAAAAAGATGGCAAGTTCAGATGAACTATGAAGCAAAAAGATTGCAACTTCAGGAACATTTACCAAAACAAGCTTTGAGAATGGTACAAGATTAAATTATATGCTTTAAAGATAGCTCAGCAGGAATGACTAAAAGATTCTAAACATTCTCTTAAAGCTACAACAAATTTATCAAGAAATAATATTACAATAGTACCTGTGAAGCTTCAACAGTTTTAGGCAGATTTTCCAAGTAAAGTTCCCATTCCTGTCCTCTCCAATCGGCAACTTCATCCTCATTAGGCATTCTACCCATCTTAAATTCATTAGCAAGGGATACAATCTTTGTGTAAATATCAGAAGTGGGCTCCATCGCATCTGGAGGTAGACCAGTACCCTCAGTCCACACCTTCAAATCAATATGTTCCTCAATTCCAGGAACATTCGCTTTTAGGAAATCAAGAAACATATCAGTATCGATAGATTGGAACTTGAATGTAGCAATATACTTTTTAAGGAACTCGTCAAACGCAGGCCTTCCAATCTGTGCAAACAATATAAAGACCATGAATTCAGATCATCATGGAAAACACAAGACAAACATGATCTCCACAAAGAGTGGAAGAAACGAGATAAGCATACCTGTCTCTCAATACGCCACAAAAACTGAAATCCTTTCTCATAGGGTACTTCCGAATATACATCATCGGGGTCAACTCCTTCCTGGTTAGTCTTAAGCTTAGTGAATTCTAGATTGTCCTTAAACCTCTCCACCGCATCAACAAGTCCTTTCCAACCAATCCCGGTATTTAGTACAGCTACTTCCTTTCCTTGAACAGCCTCAACGATTCTTCTTTCAGCGTATGTTGTGAAACCCTATAAGCACATGTAAAGAAAGACTAAAGTAGCGAAGAGCAGCTTGGACAAGGCAGCAAATGACACATGGCAAAGAGAGGGTGAAGGGCTAAATTGCCTTTTCTTGCTATTCTCAAACCTTACCCAAAGTGAAGCCCACTTTTCTGACACTTTCCTCTTTTCAAAACCAAAACACTGCTAAATCTAAACTTACTCTAACAAACTAGTCAAATTATTTAGCAAAGGTTACCAGATCTCTCTCCTAAACAATAGTTTTGACAAGTTACATCAAAAATATATCCCAAAAGTGAACCTATCTCATGAAATCTTTTTTGGTATTAGTCCAAGTTTCCCTTGATACGGCTTATATATGATCTATAACATCTAACCAAAGCAGTAAATTAACACATGGCCATAAAATAACATACTCAAAGAATGCACTTCAGTGTAATAAAAAGAAACATTTCAGGATTCAGGAGATAGAACCCTGCATGCCACTAACCAATGATTCAACCATCCAATTGTGCATTAGTTTTATTATAGCAAAGAGGGATTTCCAAATAGATAGACAATAAGTATGTTTTTCGATATTATTCCTCCTTAACAAGATACTAATGATGCCAGCATAGTAATCATCTCGGCTACTGGTTTTATGCATGAGTATATAGCATCAGACAAACAAACCTCATTCAACCAAAAATGATCATTATTCTTGTTGGTAATCAAATTCCCTGTCCAGCTATGCGCGAGCTCATGAGCCACAACCTGCGCACCAGTGGCGTCGCCCTTAATCACCGTGGGCGTCAAGAACGTCATCCTCGGATTTTCCATTCCTCCATACGGAAAACTCGGGGGCAAAACCAACAAATCAAACCTTTCCCACTCATAAGCCCCAAACAACCCCTCGCCCACCTTAATCATCTCCTCCGTCCCCGCAAACTCCGCAGCCGCAGCATCCAACACCGCAGGAACCGCCTCTGAATACACCCTCGTCCTCGGCCCAACCTCCCTAAACCCCAGCTCCCCAACCGCAAACGCAAACAAGTAAGGAGGCACAGGCTGGTCCATCACAAACTCCTCCACAATCCTCCCATCCCCACACCAAACCGAATCCTCGCAAGCACCCCCCGTCTCCCCCGGAACAGGATCACGCCTATCCACGTGCTTCGCAGCCATAACGGCCGACAAAAACCGCGGAACATTCAGTTTAGCGGAGTACTTAACACGCGCGGCGGGCGTATCCTGGCACGGGAAAATCGACCGGGCGTGGATGGCCTGGCATTGGGTGTAGACAAAAGGGAACGTCTTATTAAACGTCTGCGGAGGGGACAGCCATTGGAGGGCAGACGACGAAGGCGAGGTTTTCGATACAACGAGGAACTGGGAGTGATTGTTGAGAGTTACAGTGAGGGTTTGGCCCAAAATGCGGTCTGGGTTTTGGAGGGCGAAGGGTATGGGGTTGAGGGTAGTGGGGTCAAGTACGGCGGAGATTGAGAGTGTGCGAGTGTCGAGGGTTAACGGACCGGAGTGTGCGGCGGAGAGAGTCAACAGCGCGGAGGAGAAGACGGTGGAGGATGTGAAGTCGAAGTAGAATGTGAGGGCGATGTGTGTGGTGAGTGGGTGAGCTGAATCGGTGCACGAGTGCGGATCAACGGGCGCCATTGAATTGATTGACGAGAAATGGAAGAGAATCGAATGTAAAATTGAATTTAGGGTTTTAAAATTTGGAGGGAGAGAGGTGATTTGGGGGAATCAAATTACACTTCCCACTACTGTATTAAGAATTAGGTGAAATTGCGTCAAACCCTCCGACCTACGGGCATTTGCAATGTGTCTCCTAACTTATCAATTGTGCGAGTAACCTGGTGTTATTTGTGCGATTTGTCTCATAAACTATTGAGAAACCGTTCATTTTGTGTTAATATTCCTCCCAAACTCCCCAATTGTTTTGAAATCGTGCACTAAACCTTTGTTAAATATCTAAAATGCGTCTTGTAGTTTCGTAAAATACTCTCTAAAACACCCATTTATGGTTTCATAAAAAAAAAAACGTGCAAGGTTTATAAAAAACTAGGTGGGTTTCATACAATTAACAAACCATGGGGAGTTCCCTACAAGATTTCAAAATCATTGGAGAATTTTGGAGGAATATCGACACAAAATGAACGGTTGCTCAATAGTTCAGGAGGCAAATCGCACAAAATCAATAGGTTGGGGAGCATATCCCACATTTTCATAGGTTATGATGCACAATGCAAAAGCACCTATAGATTGGGGGATTTGCCACAATTTCCCCAAAGAATTATTAGTTAAAAAGAATTATTAAGAAATTTAGATTATTCTTCTTTCTTGGCGCATTATTGATAGGAATCAATTCTGAGTAGTGTGTTTATTGGTAAGAAGCTTTTGGGGGTTCGAATCTTTTGTTTTTAGAGCTAATATAAATTGTGCTTACGTGTTAACCACAGAGTTTGTGGGTTTATGTATTATTACTTCAATTACTTTATTTATTAGTTGGTGATGATCATATAACAAATATGATTTTTCTGTTTCATTATATTTGAAACAATTACTAAAATTTAAATAGAAAAAGTACGAATTATTTTGTGAATTTCAGTAAGGTAACTTTTATTTGTTTCTTAGTATATAGGTCAAGACAAAATATAGAGATTAGAAATAAACTGCCTCTTTTTGAATAATGTCCAAATCATGTTAAATCGGTATAATATCTGAATATAGCTTTAATATCCGTCTTTGTTCACCACAATGATTTTACAGGTTTTTTTTTTTTATTTTACAGTTGGATGTTGCTGGAGTAGTGGGTTTGTCTCTCGAGTCTTTAGACTATTGAGTACTAGAAGAATTATGTGCTTAGTTAAATTCAAAGGGGTAGCGATATTGCCAAAGCAGTAATTGTTGCTGCCAGAGCAATTATTTTTGTCTTCCTAATTTGTTCTTGTAATTAGTCAAAGCACATAGACAATACATTCTTAGAATCCCCTTAATATATCTTTTGCCATAATTCTCTTTCCTAATCATAGTAACTAAAGATACGGGCGTTATTTACTTAAAATAATATATTTTTTTTTCTTGATGAAGACAAATTAAAAATTCAAATTCTTAAGTACTTAAGTTCTTTTTATATTCAAAACATCTCATGAAAATCTTAAAATAAAATTCTAACTTTGAAAAAGAGTAATGACAAAAATCAAATGTGAAAATATTACAAATGTTTGAAACTGTCAGAATTTGTATTTCATAACTCTAGCAACGAACTTCGTAAGTTACTATCTTAATAAAATTTGTAATCTGTATAATGTTATAATACCTAATTACAGAGATTTTGCATTCAGAAATTTTAATAGTTGATAAAAGAACATGGCTAAAACTTTATAAATTTATATTTGAGTCTCATTCAATTATTATTTGCTGGAAACATTTCACATATATTCTCGTATATTATAAGAAAATTGTAAAACTTTACAAAGTAAAGTAATTCTGACATTTTATAATAACAAATTTCTGAAAATCTTAGCATTATAAAAAAAATTAGTGCACCACGGAAATGCACAGAACCTCAAGTGAAAGTAAATTTTTTGTTTTTAATTTATGTGATTATCTTACAATAGTGACAAAAGGAAAAAAAAAAATAGTAAAAGAATTATTTCATCCGCAATAATAAAAGAATATCAGAGTGAAAATGTATAAGGCATAACAAATCTGAATTGTCGTTTTATTATTGTTAAGTTACTATCATTAAGGAGTGATTAATTAAGATGATTGATGTTAAACAAATATTTTGAAATGCTGCTTTATAAAGATTTTGATTAATGAGGGCAAATTAGGAAGTCAGAAAAAATTGCTTTGGCAGCAACAAGGGAATTTTTCCACCAACAACTCCTGTCCTGTGCCATTCTCTACGGTTCCATGCATTACATTGTATAGTCGCATATCCGAAAAACAAATCTTGTGAACAAAAAATTCATTTGAAAAGTTACAGTTTTAACAGCAAACGAACCACAAAAATACTCTCTCTCTATTATCATCATCAACTATATTCGTATAAAAAATTAAATTTACCATCTGAGTTCAAAATCCCCAAATCAAAAGCTGAAACAAGAGAGAGAAAAAGTGTAAAAAGGTCCTCCAATTTCTTCAAACCCTAGAAAAAGAAATTGGGGAAAAAATGGACGATTATACTCGAGAAATGATGGATTTAAAAACCCTAGTTACTCGCACACTCGAGAAAAAGGGCGTCCTCGCCAAGATCCGTGTTAGCATTTTACTCCCCTCTTTTTTAATTTTCTATGTCTTTTTGATCCTGGGTGTTTAATTGGTGGGCCTATTATTATTATTATACACTAGGGTTTTGTGATTGTCATTGTTCAAAATGTGAGATTTTTTAGCTGAGTTCTGAGCAATTCGTTGTATCTATAGGCTAGGTCTGGACTTGATTTACGGTTTCGGATGTTGTCGTGGAGAATCGATGGATTGATTAGTCAGTAGCTTCAGATTTGGACTGAGAATTATGTTAATTTTATGATTCTGATTATTTGGGTCGGAGTTGATTTTTAGTAGGAATTGTTTGAATTTTTGCTCGATGTTAGGTGAATGGGGGTTGGAATGAGCAGTTTTTCGGTTTGTTCTTCTGGTGATGTTTGCGGTTGTTCCGCATTGTTTGTTCGGAGTTTTCTTTTAGATTTGTATTCTATTGAATGGCGTGTGATTTGTCCGTGGAGGTTCTAGCGCAATTGTGTGTTTCGTAGCGACTTTGCGGAGATTGGATTTAGTACCGGAAATGCAACATTCCAGAGTTGCTGCTTCGGTTTTCTTGTTATTTATAATTAGATTTGCTAGTGTTGTGTGTACTTTCCTAAAAATAGATGTTAATGATATGTTTTCATACATGTTGCTGAAGTCTACTGTCCTCTTGGTTATTAGGCTGAGCTGAGAGCTAGTGTATTTGAAGCGATTGAGGAGGAAGACAGTGTGATAGAGAAGGATGAAGGCCTGCCACCTGCATTGTTGGGTAGCTGCAATGATCGTGCTAAGCAACTCCACAATTCTCCTTCAGGTACTTCTGTATTTAATTATCTTGATCTCGTACTTGATATTTGTGAATATTTAGCACCTCGAGTTCATACTTTTTCATCCCATCTCATACTCTGTATAACTCGAAATATAAAACCTAATTTCCAAGAACTTCTTGATCTTGTATTTCCATCCGCACAAACTATAGAAAAAAATTCTCTGAATTTCGACATTCCAGTGGCTTAAAACTAAGTAGAGAGGTACTTCTGTAGGCAGAATATCATTAGTGTAGCTCCTTTTAAGCATTATGAATTCAATACTTTCTCTGAATCTGAAAAGTTATATCAAGAGCATCAGTAATCCTGCGAGTTTTGTCAGTCTTGTGAGCTCATATACTTTTATTTCTCTGTTTGCATTTTGATGCATTTTTGCAGGAAGGCTTCTTAGTGCATTAATTTGCGAATATCTGGATTGGGCTCAATTGAACCACACCTTGAAAGTTTACTTACCAGAGAGTAATTTGGTATCTTTTTCAGTGCCACTTTTTATTTGGACTATTTTGATATTCTCTTGTTATATTTAAGATGTTTAATTTTGTTGACTTGTTTCTTTTGTTTCAGCCAAAGGACTCCTGGAAATCCGAGTTAAAAGATTTTAGCAACAAGAATGGGTATGACCTTAATCGCAATGGAGATAGTGGACCTTTGCTTTTGGATGTTCTTGAGGGTTTCTTGAAGTATGAGGTGTGTTGAAGTCCGCTTTGTGTGTTTTGTAACTGATCTTATTTCCTCTCCTCTATCACGCATGCAATGCTATTAAAATCTGTTTTTGGTAGCTGAATGTATTACATGGCTGTTAGCCTGCAGCTACTGTAATATGGATTAAGACATTAATCCCTTGTTTTATTTGTTAATTAACAAGCAAGGATAAGTATAGGTATCTTGCAGGAAAGATGTACTATATTTTTTTTTCTTCACTATTTATTTTGTGCCTGAGGCATGTATATTTCTCACAACTGTAGTCATGGGGATGGTGCCAAAAAATGGAAAAAAATGATTTGATTTCTGTTTTTACAGAATTTATCTCAAGGAAGAGGCAGTAATAGGAGATTGACCACTCCAGATGCCGAACCTCTATCTAACTTGGATGCTCGAAATATGAGAAGACCTTCCTCGTCATCAGTTGCTGGGGGTTTACCTCCATTAGGAAGGTATGGAATCCACAATAATTTTGTTTTCTTTTCACTCAACTTGGTTTGTAGTTTCAGTTTATAACTTTAATTCATTAATGCTTATTGCAGGCCTCTTCCTTCGTCGCAGTCATCTGGTTAGTAGTAAAACTATTTTGAAGTTGGTTCTTGACCATCGATTAAGTCGTTTTTCTGTAATCTGTTATTTTATTTTCAGATCGGCGAGCCGGTTCATCTACATCTGGCTATAGGAAAGACGAATACAGTCGGAGATATGACAACGATGATATTCCAGAACACGTAGTCAATGCTTCAGCTGCTTTGGAAAATCTGCACTTGGATAGAAAAGCTCGTAATCTAACCACTTCCTGGAGGTTGTTCCTGAACTTCTTACATATCATGGTTTAGATTTTATTTCATCTAATTTGGAGTTATATTTTGATCCGGCAAAAGCATGTGTTCACTTTTGATCAAATCTTTGGAAACTTTTAAGTGATGTTGCCACCAAACACTAGCGTTTTATATAGATCATTGGATAACATTCTGATTGTTCTGTGGATTTGGAGGCTGAATGACACGAATGGTTTGTGAGAAATTCAAGTTCTTATGTATAGAGAAAACTGGAGTAGAGGAACAAAAAGCAAAAGAAGAAAAAGAACTTCTTGGATATAGTTTGAGAAACGAATTTTCTATCAATTGATTGAAATGGGTGAACTAAACAAAGGATCTAAGATTTTAATTGCCTGGATGGCTAACAGTCATGCATTTCATGGAGTGGTTGAGGGTGAGATAGTGAGTACTCGGTCAACTAAAATACTGAACTCATGTGGTAAAACTTACTTAGTACAGAGTCTACAGTGGGTTTGGATTCGATGTTCAGGAGTCAGTATGTTGCAGGTTATGAAACGAATAATGTAGGTATCTTGAGCCTTAAAAGTTATAACTTGTTCAAATTTAACTCCTTGTATTCTGCAAATAATGAGATGGTGAATATGCATTATAGGAGACAGATGAGCATAAACATTTTGATTTGGTAGTAATGGTTCCTCCATCGCAGACTGTACCTTAAAGACTCGGAGAATAGCATATATGAAATAAATGAAGCCACTAATGCTTTAAGGTTAAATATCTATGGTGGATTCTGGATGTGAATACATTGAGTTTGAAGTTTCCTGATATATTATACGCTTGCAATTTGTGTATATCAAAACTTTTAGAAATATGAGTGTTATATATGACGGGAAGCGTGATGTATATTTATTTATGCTTCTGGAGGTAAAGCAAGACTATTCTTAAAAATTATAGAAGCTTTTTATTACATGTAACCAATTGTGTAGGATAACTTTTGGACACCAAATTTAAACTGTGGGTGTTTATAGAAACCTTGCTGTCCTAGATTAGCAGGATTAAGCCAAAGTTGTATTTGACAAACATTTTGTGATTCTTTACCAATCTTTATTAGCATTGTTAAAATTTGCTCTTTGTTCCTTTTTAACTGTATATGAAATATATCTGAGAGTTGCTGATGATATTTGTTTGCAGGCACGCTGGGGATGGAACTTCTGAGGAAGATAGCAGCATGTAGCTAAATGACTTCTGACTTTAGTATGGATGATGGGTTTTTATTTGATTCTGCGCTCGTTTCTTATGTAAGATTAAAACGTGCTTGTGTGTATTTGTAAGTTAGTGAATTTTTTTAAAAGCTTTCTATCTTTTCTTGGTTTTCTCTTTTACCTTCTGGCGAGTTTGCTTTTTTCTGTCACAGAAGTCTTGGTTTGAGGGTGGATTTCATGTGAGGGTGAAGATTGTATTTAGACGTTTTTGTGATTATTAATCGAGCTAAATCTCAGGCTTTTAGTTAGTTTGCTGAAGGTGGCGTTAGTATTGTCCCTTGCATAATTTATTTATTTAGTGTCCAGATGACATTAAATCAATCAGATCACTTTGTTCGTACTATATAGCATGCCATGTTGTACGGATATTGGATACAATAATATAGAGGGTGCGTCGACATGGGCTTTTTGTGAAACAGATGCGATTATGTTTTTTAATATTATGGTAAAAAGGTTAACCTACAATATATCAAAATTTAATTATATTCTATTAAAAACTAATAAATTTATCTTTAACTGAGGCTTAAATGCAAAATTTCTCTAGTCATTCATCAAAATGATTGGGCTACATAGAAGTATTGGAGTATCATACGCATGTTGAAGAGGTTGGATCGGTACAGAATAATTTTTCAAAGTATTCTTGCAACGTATACACTGTCAATAGTTGGATTAACTCTCTTCAACTCGATCCATCTTTTCTTTAGGTTCTAGCTCAAATTTGGATCCAAGTTTGATGGTGGGCTTCACTTGACTTAAGGAGCCATTCTATTCTGTAAATACCTCACATTATCTTTAATTTGGTTCCCATGATACATAGCAGCCTCCTAACTCTTTTGCCTCGCTTTGAATGACTATCCAAATGTATGTCTTCACCTCAAGAAATTTATAAATTCCTTGTTGCCTTTGTCGAAATCTTCGTTTACCAGAAAAGAAATGTGTATTTTAACCCTAATATGTTGGTGTATACGGGGTTTATGTTTTATTCAACAATCACTTAGCATTATCTTGATTGTACCACCACTGTTGTATGTCAATCACCCTATAAATCAGCAACACAAGGTGGACATTTTTTCTCACCCACATGTAGTTCCATTCTTTTGTAAATTTTCCAATTCTTTATCAATTATTTTGAACATTTTTCAGGTATTGTGTCACTTGCGAACTACAAATATCCAGGTTAACTCAACCAACACTTGCTTTAGCTAACATATTTCACTTCCGCTTTTTATAGAGTTTGCTGATGAATCAAAATTCACACCATAAAGTGGAGTTGTGAGTTAATCTGGATAACCAAGGCATATCGTTTAATAGATCGTTGCTGGTGTGAGCTTTCCAAAAGTCTATTTTGTGATACTTTAGTATATTTTGGTGTGCTTTATTACGTATCGAATGTACACTGTTCAATATTTATTTGTTATGAATGCTTCAATTTTGTATGTATATCAGATGGATTGCCGGAAAAAATTATTGTTATTAGGCTTGTTGTAAAATACAAAAATTTAGAACACCGCTATAAAAATAAAATAGTAGATCAAGTGGAAAAGATAAGAGCCAATAATAAACAAATATTTCAACAAGATATGTTTGCAATGTTAACGACAAGCCAATTGATATTTATTAAATTGATCCCGTTTGACTATGGTTCAGAACACTATAAATGGTTTAACTAGGGTAAGTCTCTAGAACATATATTGTTTTTACATTCAACCATGTTTAACTTGTAACTCAAGATCGAACTTTATAATTTTAGTGACCGATAGTAGAGTCTTCCATGATGATGTTCACAAACAAAGTGACTGATAGAATAGCATCTTGTTCTTATTAGCTTTCTAAGCTCCCACCTTGCCCGACCCCGGTGTCAACGGTAAAATTATATTGGTCGTGCAATGACGCGAACAAGGAGGCAAGGATCATCGATCGCATTGGTGCACAATATGGATGGGTGTAGGTCGCACAACGATGACAATCATGTTATGTGAGTGTGGATAGTCTTCTAGCCCAAGAGAAGATTAACAAGTTAAAATTATTCTGCTAACCTTAATATTTAAAGAAAACGATGGTGGCACGAAATATTAAGATGCTCGAAACTTTGAACAAAACTTCATGAACTTATGTCTAAATTGCGAAGGAATAACTTGAGCCAATTAAAAATAGTTAATGAGCCGAGCGTGACGATTTTCTTTAAAACCAAACTCATCACCCAAACCTAACAATAACGAGTTATGAAGACTGTCAACTGATGTGGTTATTAAAGTTCTTAAATCAAGGGGTTACAGATGGTTGTAGATAAATTGAACAAGTAGATCAAGTTAGGCGGGTATCTAATTAACCATAGATGGCACGTTCACTATTTGCGTACCTCTAATCCATTTGGAGAAAGTTATAATATTAAATTATTAATCACAAATGGAAAACTATTATTGTTTTTGTTAGTTGATACGCGATGTGTGTGGCAGCAACTATTGTGTATAACATTTATCAAATTACTAGTAGAGTTCAATTAGTTATCACCTAAAAGAGTAGAAACTAATTAATATGAATAAGAGAGATATTTGTTATTTGTTCTTATAAAAAAAAAAAAAAAAAAAAGAGAGAGAGAGAGATAGTTGTTTATTACTATACTAAAGCAATTTAAGATCTTTTATCTTAGACCTAAAGACTAAAGACAAAACTTAATCACCCACATACCTAAGGGAACTAGCGGCAGATTAATTTATATTGCACCATGAAATATGGCTTTTGCTTTTCTCTCCTTTATCTTTATATATTAAAGGATCGTTTAAATAAGAAAATGTTTGTATATAACAATTAAATAGGCAAATAATTACAACAACTAAACACGGTTTGACAAAAACTTAATCTTGAAATTCCTCGATTACGCCGTCAAACGAGAAGGATGTTCGAGATATTGTACTTTTTTTTATGTTCAATTAATATTGCAAGAAATAAATTAGTTGAACCCCATTACGCATTAAAGTTTATGCTATTGGAATCCCGTTAAAAGACGATAATACCCCTGTGTGTCAACTGACTAGAGAAGAAATCAGAGCCCTATATTTGTCTTTGCAAATTCATCACTTCGTCCCGGAGTCAGATATCAGTCGTTTACTCTGGAAGTGTCTGAGCACATTATTATGTAGAAATGGTACTATTGGAATTTGGAGTATTTAAAATTTGTGCCCAGTAGTCTTTTGTAGTATTTCCAATGGTATCTTATGGTTTAAAAGTATCTCAAATTTGTTGCCCACTTATTCTTTTTAATATCTTTAGTTTCCACAGGCACAAAATACTGTTTTTTTTTTTTTTTAATGAAACTTTAGAGAATTGTGGGAGTATGTGATTTTAATGTCTATATTTGCTCAAATTTGAGTTATTAATTCGATTTACTCATTATTCGAAATGTAAATAGAAATCTTCGAAGATTTTGTGGTATTACCCGTTACCTATATAGAATCAAGATTCTCAGAAAAAATTCAATTTAGCTGATATAAACTTAAACATTAAGGGTTTTTTTTTATCGGCAAATAATTTTTATTGAAATAATGAGAGCACAACGTAGTACAAGAAATACTCGCACCGAGTTTTAATTGAGATAAGTTTGACTACTTTCACACCGCTAAAAAAATTGTCGCGTAACTACCTCTATTTACGTTTCATTATCTTGTTTTCGAGATCGATAAACTCTAACAACGCGACTCTTCATTTCTTTCGAATTCACATTCACTTACCATTATCAATGTTTGACTTCACTTCATATTCTCATCACCCCATCAAATACCTTTTTTTCTCATTATTAACATTCAACGAACCAATTATAGCATTTATAATCATGTATGCAAATGTTCTAAAATAGCTATTAAATTAGAAAAACTATTAAAATAGAAGTTTAAAAAAAGGTGGTGTGGTCCAAGAATAATAAACTAAGAACAAAAGGGTCAGTAATGCAAATGATTCCATAGCGACAATCTACATACCAAACATAGGCCCCTGTCTGAATTTTAACTCTCTCTCTCCTCTCTCTCTCTCCTCTGTCTGAATTCGTGTTGAACTACTTTTTTTTTTTTTTTTTTCTTCCTGTAGTTAGTGTACCTCCATTCTCTTTATTCATTAGCTTCACAAAAAATTAACTCACACCTCTTCTGTGGAACAAGAAGAAGAAGAACAAATGGGGTGGTTTCTTTGTACTGGAAAATCAAAGAAGAAAACAAACAAAGAAGTGGGCAATAAGTCTGATGATGATCAGATCCCAGGTAACAAAACTAGAAAAAAAAAAAAAAGTTATGATTTTTAGTGTTTTTTAGTACATTTTAAGTTAGTTCTAATTGTGGCAGCCATTATTTGTTTCTTTGTGGGGTTATTCAGCTTTGGAGGTGTGCTTGTTTATGCATTTTATTTTAGGGAGCTTTGAAGCATGTGTGGAGAATTTGGGCCAGTGTTCATTTTCTTGATCCACCTTTATTTGGGTGGAAGTGGTTTGGGAGAATGATATGTGTGGTTTTATTAGGTTTGGGAGGAAATGCAACTATATCTTATGTAAGAGCATTTAGGTCTTTGGCAAGATTAGAACTTTGGAAGTTATGCTTCTTTTTAGTGGCTGGAGATGATAAAGTTTGCATTTTTTCAAAACTTTTGTCCATTTTATATATGGCTTTGGTTGGTTTAAGATAGTGTCGTTCATAAGTTTCTCAGTTTCGGTTGCTTTGAAATTTCGAGGCTGCTGAGGAAGGAAGGGTGTTGTCTAATGAAATTGGAAGTGAATTTGAGTTAGATGAAGAAAACTGAGCTAATGGCATTCAACTCCAAATTCAAGCCAGTAGATTATTCCTTGCTTCTTGTACTAGAGAGTAGTATGGCTAGAAGTTGCGATTCGAAAAATTGATTATATCCCACTGGTTCTTAGTCGATTATTGTAAAGATTTCATCTTTAATTGGTCAACTCTAGTCTCACGTGGTTTTGAGCTGTTTCAAGTATTGCATCTTGTCCAACTAGTTAGATAAATGGAAGAGCGACACAAGGCATTGTGCAGCCATAATGCCATATTTTGTTTGGTGAAACTGACTGAAAGATACTTATTACTGCTAATTGATATCGTTATGTCGTAATCAATATTGGGTTCTTGAAAGAACATAATGCTCGAATAAAGGAAGTAGCTACCCGGGATTAGCTGGATATGAGATAAGACTAGAAGATAAGAAGTATGAAACAAAAACAGTTGTGTATAGGTTGGCATAACCCTTATTAAGTTAGGGTGCAAGAAGATAAATTTGACAATGTTATGTTTAGATCTATCGATGTATAATACAACTCTCAACTAAGGGTAAATGGAAAGAACAAAAGAATGACGAAGAACCAACTTTGGAAGGACGTGATGTGGAAAGATATGTTGGTATAGAAAGGCTCTCCGATCCATCAACATAAGTAGAGAAAGAGAAATTTTCTGCTCAACTCTGTCATTCTCGTTTGATTAATATAGTCTACTCAAATTAATTAAAGTTAAAGTTTTGATGGTTGTGGACGTGCTAGGTCTAGAGGACTTGTTTTTTCTTATCTCATGATATGTGATGAGCAATGGAAGTACATGCCACAATTTGTTAAACATGCCACTGCATGAGGTTTTCTTTCGTTCTTATTCTACTTATGACCTTTTAAAGTTGTTCAAAGGTCCTTTGTCATATTCTGTATGTTACAAAATATTGCTTGAGAATCATGGAGTGATTAAGATTATATATTAGTTTTGAGTCACAAAACATCAAAGTGTCTTATAACTGTTGTTGGTTAGACAGCTGCCTTAAAGAACCATAAAGTGTTTCAGCTTTTAAGGAAGTTGGTTTCTACTGAAGACTTGTGAATTTCTCCTCATAGTGATACAATATAGAGTTTTACATATTCTACGAGTAAATTTTAATTGTCTGTATACCTCATGTCTGCAGTGACACGGAGGACTCCATTATTTGGTGAGTTTTCTTTAGTCCTTTGATGTTGACTTGCTCAATTTCCTCATGGCAGAAAAGCTAAAGGTAAATCTGTCTTTTGACGCAAAGAAAGAAGCTCCGAAAGATGGGGGATCAGGTCATATTGCTGCTCACACATTTACCTTCCGTGAATTGGCGACGGCTACAAAGAATTTTAGACCAGATTGTCTTTTGGGTGAAGGTGGATTTGGAAGAGTGTATAAAGGAAGACTGGAGAGCACTAATCAGGTATGTTCGTCATCCATCACAAAACCTGAATGTACCAAGCTCCTTGCAGCTTGAAAGGGAAAAAAAACTCCAGATGCCTTTTTCTCTTTTTTTCAATTCTTTCGAGTGCACTTTGTTTCTCATTTTCCTCCACATGGGGGTACTGTATTTTGTGTGTGAGATCACAATATCTTTGTCAAATATGGACTGGTGCATATCTACTTGCAAATTATAATTTGAATGTTAAGCCATGTAGAAGTGATTATTAGGAGAAGAAGTTCATAGTTTGCATCTACTAAACAACTAGAAAATAGGAATCATATCAAATGGAGTTGCTTAATAGTAACAAAGGCTGCTTTTCTGTTTTTTACTTGTTGAGATTGGGATTAGAGTTGAAGCTTTAAAAGTTTTGGCATTCAGGGAAATGATTTAGTTTTCATTCTCACTTATAATAATATTTAATGAGTAATTACATTTGAACCCCTTAAAATTTGGTGTAATCACAATGACTTCTCTTACTATTGGAGTTATTACAGAAACACTTCTTGAAAGCTGAGAAAACATTACCGATTAGTTCTCTTGATGTTTGAGTAAATACAGAGACATTCCTGTGTTTCCTAAAGCTTGAAAAACATTACAGACAGGAGGCCTCGCTCTAATTATTCAAATGTTATGGGTGGTTTTTGCAACTTAACCCGACCTCAAGGAATGTATATGTAATCATCCCTTGAAATTAGGGAATTCTTGGTTATCTTTTGGGACTCTTTTAAAGTTGTAATATATTGAATATGTAAAGAATTGGTACAAAAGGCTTTACTGTTATAAGATCCATGAAACTCCTACAATTATGAACTTAGTTTAGTTCTTTTATAGGGGGCTTGTATATTATCAATAGCTTCTCTATATGCTATAAAATCAGTTAATATGCTCACAATTACAAAATGCAGCTTTAGAGGACAGATAAGAGAATTGTTATGCCTATTCTCAGTTTTCTGAGTTACACATTTGTCTGCTTGGTTCTATCGTCAATAGTTGCAGTTGTAACATCCGACTTTGTTGGTAGCCTACTGCCTAATAACATTGTCGGAACTATTATTACATTCCACGTCTCTTTGTGGCAAAACCTGAACACCTTTATGCTAATTTGTGTAGATTGTGGCTATAAAGCAACTTGATCGAAATGGTTTGCAAGGAAATCGTGAATTTCTTGTTGAAGTATTGATGTTAAGTCTGCTTCATCACCCAAATTTGGTAAACTTAATTGGATATTGTGCTGATGGAGATCAGAGACTCTTGGTTTATGAATACATGCCATTAGGATCATTGGAAGACCATCTACACGGTATGTTAATTCTAAAAAAAACAAGAGTTATTACACATAAATTGCATCACTGCTCGTTTCTCTAATTACAAGAAGAGAGATGAAGAAACATCAATGCATTTTTCTACTAAAGTGTAATAATTTATTCTTGCACTTTCCAGACCTTCCACCGGATAAAAAACGACTCGACTGGAACACGAGAATGAAAGTAGCGGCTGGCGCTGCAAAGGGCTTGGAGTATTTACATGATAAAGCAAATCCACCTGTTATTTATAGAGATTTAAAGTGTTCTAATATTTTATTGGACGATGAGTATCATCCCAAGCTTTCAGATTTCGGATTGGCAAAATTGGGGCCTGTTGGTGATAAGACACATGTTTCTACAAGAGTGATGGGAACATATGGATATTGTGCACCAGAATATGCAATGACGGGACAGCTTACTTTAAAATCGGATGTTTATAGTTTTGGAGTCGTCCTTTTGGAGATTATAACTGGCAGAAAGGCTATTGACAATTCAAGAGCTGCTGGGGAGCACAATCTCGTTGCATGGGTAAGGGAGTTTTCTACTTTCATGATGCATTATTTGTATTTGCTGGACTTTTTATGGTATGGTTTTTGTTCATCTTTTTTTTCCCTTATAATATGTGTGGAAGTGGAGATTTATTATATAACTTTGGCAAACCTCATTTTGTAACTATGCCCAATTCTTGCCACCTACTGAACATCAGTGAGTTTTGTAATACCGCCTCGCACCTCCTGAATTTTCACCTATAACATCTCCATTCAGAGCTCATCACACTTCCTATGAGATTTCAATAACATCAGTGACACCGTAAGCCATTAGACACTGTCGGCTTTTGTGAGTTTGTGCAAATTGCATTAGATTAAACTTCATGAGTTGTGTGTGATTTTATGCCCAACAAATATTCGGAGAGATTCTAAAATGTGCTAGAGTGCTTGTTGTAGGAGAGAACACTTTAGTCGAGCTTTTACCAAGCAAATATATTGTTTTGTCGGCTATAAATATTGAAACTCTTGGTGGCGTGTTCCATCTGGATTCTTCTTATGCATGCCTAAACAAAAAAAACTTTTATTAGTTTCTTGTCAATAATTGGTGCATCATTCATATGGACTAACCAGCTCACATGCCTTTCTTGCCATTTGGGGTGCAAACCAGCTGAGTCACAGTGCACACATTATAATGTAGGGGATAATCACATCTACATCGCATGAGATTTGGTTTAGTTAGAAAAAACTCTCGCAAGGTTTAAATAATTAAATAGACACCCGCGAAGCTTTAGAACACTAAAAGATAGGGTGTCAAACTTCATGGGGGTAGTTTTGCAAACCTCGGAAAAGTCATTCCCCGTTCTGTAATGTGTTTTCAACTGGCAAGATTGTTATTATAATTGTTCAAATAGTAGGGGAACTTTCTATAATCGACCAAGCTTCAGAAAGTGTATATGTAATTATCCTTAAAATGTATTCCAGCTAATTTCTAATACAGCAAAGTTTTAAGCAACAAACAAAAATTACCTTTCAGTTTTTACTTTAGATGTTTATTGTCATTCATAAGCTGTACATATATTTCAAAAGTACAAAAATACTAAAAAGTCTTTCTATAATGAATGACAATGAAGGATCACTATACCATAGTGAAAGATCTTTGATCATGCGATTGATTTTTCAATCCTTGCTTACTTTGCAGGCTCGGCCTTTATTCAAAGACCGTAGGAAGTTCTCACAAATGGCCGACCCCACACTCCAAGGTCAATACCCGGCTAGGGGCTTATATCAAGCTCTTGCTGTTGCTGCGATGTGTGTTCAGGAACAACCAACCATGCGGCCTCTCATAGCAGACGTAGTTACCGCCCTAACTTATCTTGCTTCTCAGAAATACGACCCTGAGACCCACCCCGTTCAAAGGCCGAGTTCAGGTGCATCTACTCCGAGAAACCGAAGGTGAATAATAATTGTCACAGCACTGTATTTGTCTGTCAAACTATGAGGGTTTCTACTCCAAGAAACCATGAGAATATTGTGTAAAAAGTTCCCACTTGAAGATGGTATTTAAAGAGAGATAAAAGTAGGTATGTTTTGGATCATGAGATGATGGTGTTGCTTTCATTAGCTGCACCGGTTGATGGCTGTTAACAAGATTTCATGTCTTGTCAGAGTCCAGGCAAAGTGGTTTATTCCAGATGTTTGGAAACCGCAACTTGTTAATTTTGTGAAGGATTTTCTTTTTTAGTTTGTTTAGGTCTTGTCTCGTTCGAGGTTGGACAATGAGGGGTCTTGTAACTAAATGTTATAGATGGCTATGAATGTTGTTGTACTTCCAAGTGATTTCTTGAGTTTGGTGGCTATTGGCTTTCCCCATCACAATGATCCTGGGTTGCTTTCATGCTTCTTGCATCAATGATGTTAAAATTTGTACATTTCGGTGATATTGATATTCTTTTGGAGACCAAAACTTCATAAGTGAAATTCACTTGACATTATGGTGATAAACGTGAGAGGATGTATGCTAGTGCGTTTGACTATATATGCTATTAATGTGTTTCGTAAACTTAAATGTCTTATTTGAGTTAATACACACTAATTTATTGACTCGAATAAAAACACTTGATAAATGTCTAAGTGAGATATTATGGTGCATGTTGACGAAGAAGGAAGCTCCACCAAACATATTAATACAATGAAGAATATTTATGATTATGTAGGAAGTTTCACGAAACATTGATATAATGATGGATATTTATGGTTAATGTGATGACAAATATCTGAAAATGTTGTAGTTGAATCAATATCAATTTGCATGAAGGGTCTTAATTGATGAGTAACAAATGCGAATCACTTAACAAAGAGCTATGAAGGTAATGTAATGGGACAAGCAAGGTAATGTAATGGGACAGCTCAGTCAATAGATGATTCACAAAGATAGTGTTACAAGATCAGAGAGATAAGAAGTATTGTTGATATTAAATACAGATGGGTAGTTAAACTAGTTAATTTTTTAATATATTGTTGTGTCAAGTATCAAAGTGAAGTGTTAAAATGACTTGAATCAAGATGAAGTATATGACCAATTAAATTAAGACACATACCAAGAACGACGTGTTTGAATCAATCAAGATGATTCTTGATGGATAAAAGCATCAAACCCCCTATACTATAGAGGGTGTAGCTATTAGCCTCTGAACTTTTTTTTTTTTGACAACAAGCCTCTTGTACTATGATAAACAAGACTTTTTGCCCCTTCATCGAATTTCCGGCCAATTTCTGTTGGGATTTGAAACGTGAACATGGGGGTTCATTACTATTTAACCTCAAATTCAATAAAATGCCATTTTTTCACATCGATTTTTGCTATATTTTTAATTTTCAAACCTTAGTTTAATTATCAAATTTTAGGATTTGGAATTCAGAAAATATAACAAAAATCGAAGTGAAAAAATGGCATTTTATTGAATCTGAGGCTAAATAGTGATTAACCATCATGTTCACGTTTCAAATTCTGGCAAAAATTGGCCGAAAATTCGATCAGGGCAAATTATTTTTTCCAGTCAATACTTGAAGGGGCAAAATGATTATTTATCTATAGTAGAGGAACCTTGTTGCAAAAAAAAAAAAGGTTCAGGGGGCAAATCGGTACACCCCTATAGTATAGGGGCTTTGACGCTTTTATCCCTAAAAATAAATTAACTATATTTATAATTGGATAAAAGCATTAAACCCCCTATACTATGTGCATTTTGCCCCCTATTCTTTTATTTTTTGCGACTTGCCTATTGTGCCATGAATAAATAAGCACTTTGCCAACTGAGTCCAAATCCAATGGCGAAACATGGTGACATGTGTCTATATCCAACAGTGAAAAAATGACTCGGGAGGGCAAAGTGCTTATTTATCCATAGTACATGGGGCAAATTACAAAAATTAAAAGGATTGAAGGCAAAGTGCAACATGGAATAAAGAATAGGGGGTTTTAAAACTTTTATCCCTTTATAATTTATCTTGCAGAGTGGAAGAGCTAACCATTCGTTGCCACTAATGAAAGTTAAAGATTTGACTGATATTGGTACTCACATGGTCCTGAAAGCTCTGTTTACAAGTTACAAGCACTTTCGTTGTTTGCCTCAGGACCTGCAACTAGCAATAGTAAATAAATGCACAACATAACTCACCCTACAAATAATAGAAATAGGACTATATTTCTTCAGAGCCAAAGATTCAAACAAACTCAAAAGAAGCTTCAAGCCAGTGTCTTTCCCCTTATTGCCGCTTTCTATAACAAAATTTTGGCAGTGAAACGGCGAAGGGGTCATAACAATTTCCTATCTTGTCTTTTCAGAGAGAATGGTGAAAATTATTCAATAACAATTATGATATATATTATAAGATGTTGTACAAGAACTATACCAAAACCTTTACAACTTGGCTAAACCTCAATAAACCAATGTCTCCTTCTTAAACTTCTCTTTCTCACACTGTCAATGAATGAAGATACAAACTACAAACATTTATATTTGTTCTCTCGAGGTTATAGATCCAAAAAAGAACATGGCATTTCCCAATGATTAAAGACTTAAGGACTCCATTTGAACTATGTTTCAATTGCCCTTTCTTGAGCCTTCTCTTCTTCTACTGGATGAACATTGGTCTCCTCCAGCTTGGGACTAGTACTCCGTCTCTCAGTTGGCGAATTCACATCATTCGGCTCCTCGGTACTGGTGGGCTTGCCCTATAGCAGTCAATTTGTAAAAACTGTTGTCAGCATAGTGCAAATCTCGAGAGAGATAACCTTTACATACAGTTACCAGACATACCACAGAAAAAGTTAAAACGAACATCATATCTATATTACTAAGTGTTGTTCTTTGTAAAGCAACAAAGATAAAATCGCGGAGATGCACGACAGTCGTATGAATAGCTTAGAAGGACATCGGTCAATATTGGGTTTTTCCAGTTCACAACAGATTGAGCAAATTTGTAGCAAGTATTACTCAAAAAAGGAAAGAAGAATGCAATCAAATAACCTTGATCTTGTCACGCCATCCCAGTCCAAATGGTCTGGAAAGCAAACTAATCTTTCTCGCTGGAATCTCCTGTGAAAGATCTTGATTACTTTGCTGTGCTGATCTGAAAGAAAACACAAGATAACCATGGAGGTTCAGGATGCTCCTTTCTTATAGCGATAGAAATCATAATAGCAAAAAAAGATAGTGGAACAGGTCGTGTCCTAAGAGGAAGCTGTACGAATTAAATATGGTGCTGCAATTAACTTGTGCCAGCAGTGTCAGTAAACTACGTCGGAAAAATAGAAAGAGAATTGCAAAAACAAAAGGACAAAGAAAATGGGACATAATTTTGCAAAAGGATTTCGAAAGAAACTAGTGAATTACCGAGGGGAAGGCTGTGCTTTGTTTTGCCCCGACTGGTACTGCAAGGTTGCCTCCAGCATCGATTCTGCCATAACTGCCCTCTTTTCCATCTCAGCTAAGGCAGCAGTTGCTTCTTCATACTTCTCCTGCATTTTTCATAGCAAAGGACAAAAGAAACTAAATGAATCAAAACATATAACTCTGACAAGAGAAAACTCATAAGTATGATATCCATAGACACGAGCCATTATGCTAGTTAAAAATCCCACAACTGTGATCAAGCTTTAAAGATTTTGCCCAGAAGCAAGAGAAGATGGTAGCATCAATATAACTGATTGCCTGTCATTGCAAATAAAAGGAGTACGAACCTGAAGTATGTGAGCATCATATCTCCGAGCAGCAGCATCTTGCTCGGCAAATATCCGAGCATCCTCTGTCACCTTCTGTTCTTGTTCTACCCTCATTAAGATCTAAAAGAGCCAAAGGTGCAATTACCTTGTCAAAGCATACAAACCAAGAAAAAGAAAGATACATGAGCTATGATTTTCATATAATCTTACAGCAGTAGTCTTACCTGAAGCATGGCATTTTCTTGTTCCTGCTTATCAGCAAGATTTTGTCGAAGTTCAGTGACTTCTCGCTCCAACTGCTCAACCTAAAGAGAGGAAGGATGTTCAGCCATTAAGTTGGATATATTCAGAGAAACTTGCAACGCAAGAATAACATCCAGGCTACATCAGGGACCATAATTTAAGTTGCAAATAATGGATGCCATTCTAATTCCCAATAAAACAGAAAATTTAACACGACGATAAAATTGTGTGTGTGTGTGAGCGCGCATTATGTGTATATAAATATATAGATTTACAACACATGTAAACAAAGACACAAGTCAGTCATACTGCAAGATCCAAGGATATATTATGCAGTACCTAAGGAAGAGAAATGTACGCCAGAAAACATTCTCATAGTAGTAAAGGTGCTGACTCAAATATCCAAAAGTCCCATTTTAAATCTAAAATTATAATAAAGCACTAGAAAAATAAGGATTAATCTTAAATATACCTAAAAGAAGATTAGACCAAAATTGGAAAATTTAACTCAAACAAAAAATTATTAAGCAAATAGTTAAAAAGAGAATATGTGATATCACTGATGTTCAAATGTATTGCACAACAAACACAAGTATAATTAGAGATAAAATATAGGTTAGCGAAATGAGCTTCGTTGTTACCCTTGCACTTAATTGCCGGCGATTATCCTGCTTTACCATCTCCATTAATGCGGTTTCGAGTTCTTCTGCTCTGTAGAATGAAGATAGTAACTTCAGGATACATATAATTAATTATATGGCTCTTACATTTCTCTAAAGAAAAAAGAAGGGACACACATCAAAATAATTTATATCCTCAGTCACAAAAGAACTGATATTCTTTAATGTAAATTTTAGCCATTGTTCAAGGCGACTAGTTCAACTTTTCAAAAAAGAGGTTTTTTACACTGGTGCGACCCAGAAACACCGAAATGATTTCAAAATGCCCCCCTACATGCGATCTATGAGTGAGAAGCCCTTGTCTGTTTTGAAGGACAGTGATTATGCTGAAGGATTTATTACATAAGGGTATCTTTTAATTTCTTTTCAATCTTTACCTAAATCAAACATTTACCACTACAAATCAGAATTTATCAATATCATAACCATAAATGAAATAAAAGCTAGATTGTTATCAGAGCTTTGAAAGCTTAAACCTTATACTGATAGACTACAGAAAGATGTGAAATAACTTGACTCTTTGCACCAGGACCATTTCTGGTTTTCTCAATCTGAGAAAAATATGCGTGTTCAGAACCATTTCCATGTTTAGTCCTAAATTTGTATATTGTTTATTTCATTGTACATTCATCAACATCCGAAGAGAAAAATAGAAAGTACAAGTGCTTCCAATAACGGCTGAGGAGAGAATTCTGAGCTCCGAATTCAAAGGAGCTAATGTGAGCGCACACAAGATATTAATTAGAGTTGAGATCAAATTCTTTTAATTTAGTTTTACATTTCGATAATAGGTGACATGAAGAAATACAGGACATGCTTTGCTCTGCATACAGACTATGCAAGGCAAGAGTATTACTCTAATGATTCATTTTGATAAGGATAAATACAAGGAATTAGCTATTTTACTTTTTAAATAGAAAGAATAGTTTAAAATATATATTGGTTCTGGAACCCCTCAAAAGCAAATTAGAAGTTCCAATTTACAAGGTGAAAGAGATAGTTTTCCGCCCTATGAGGAGCTGGGTTATAGAGGATGTCATATGCTTACAAGCGGTTTTTCCATCAGAGAACTGAAATTCAACAGGAATACAAATTGAGTTCACCTGAGATCTGCAGATCGTTTTTCCTCCAGCAGCTTGCTTAACTCAACTTTGAGCCACACAACCTGAACACAAGAATGTCTTACAAAGTTAAAAAGGGAAAGATATTATCAAATGATTCCCATAAAGACAACAAAAATAAGGAATCACGCTTCAATCCACATAGCTGAAGATCAATCGAGCTGGTGGTACTTTTGCTAATCAGGTGGTTAGTTACTACTTCCCAATTAGTTAGGGTAGGCTATATTTCTTTGAGAGAACGATAAGATTACCAAAAGACTAAATGAAGACGTATTACTCAACCGAAATGAGTGAAAAAAGATAACTCATGGGATGAAATGTCAATAAACTAACTGAATAGAGATATTCTGCATAATTGTTTGTAATTCTACATACTATCACGCAATCATATAGTGGAATATATGCTTAAATAAAAGTAAACGACAAAATAGTTGCTTTTTCAGGAAGGTAGACATATAAGCCCCAAAACAAAGGTGAGAAACCAAATATCACTTCCAAGTCCCTCATCATAACTCACGCTTTTCCTGGTTATAAAGATCATCAATAGGTAATAACCTCATGCTAGTAGACGTAAGTCATCAATTTCAAACAATTTTCCCACGAGAGAAGCAACCATCAAAACACAGACACAAGTAAAAAAGAATAATTAGAAAGAGAAAAGAAAAAGAGGCGGTCGTGCGAGGTGATAAGAGCAAGCACATAATTAGTGTAGTGAGGTATGTTTGGGGAATAGAGAATAGATACCTGCTCCTGAAGATCTTTAGCAGGATCGATCTCAGTGTCGCCATTCATGCTCACATATAATTCATCCACGTTACCAGATGAAGCATCCGAATGCAACACATCACCATTTGTCTCGACACCAGTTGGTTCTTGTTTATCAGTTCCTCCAATCATTGAATCTGAATCATGTTTGAAACTATATAACTTTGAAGCTAGACCTTGGGAATCCCTCCAAACTCTAACTCCCTTTGATCTTTCTTCTAATGACGCCATGACAGCTGGTCGGTGTTTATTTCTTAATTCTTGTAATCTTGTCTCATTAACATTTTGGTAACCCATGCAGGCTGTCAAGACAAGCTGACTGCTGTCAAAAGTGGAGCCAGCTAAAGACTGCAGCAGGGTGATTGCATCTCCAGCATCCTTGGTCGTAACCAATGCAGGTCCTACAGAAAACTGAATAAAATTAAGTTTCATAGCCAAACAAATTTCATATAAGCATAAGCAATCAAGCTCAGCAGAATGCCGCATATGATTATACATGTAACTGTGTGTATATGGAAGAGGTTTAGAAATCACATACACAAAGTTAAAAAGGACGGGTAAACATTACCATATAACTCCATTATGGCAAGAGCGGTTCGGAAAAGCATTACACGATTTCCTTCAAATAGAAGCACGTCCCAGACTCTAAGAACTGAATACAGATAAAACTTATCAGCTATAAGGGCCATTGATTGCAAAAAGGGCCAAACCCGGATCTAATAAGGAGAACCAGAATGCACAGACTTCTTAGGTGATCAATTAGATTTTTAACGGGCAATGACGTCTAAACTTTAACTTAATGTTTTAAATAAGCTAGCGCATGACTGATACAAAGAAGCTCACCACTTTCCCATGGAAGCATATTCATAAAAATTGTGAGAAACCATGGCGCAGTCACCCACGCCACCTGCACTCCGAGGTAATCCAGATGGTTCACTGAAAAAGACATGAAATTAATGAGGAAGAGAAAGAGATGATTAAATTAAAGTTTCACCTGGAAATGCTGTCACACAGAGAATCAATAACAGTACGAACCCAATTTGGGAAATTTTTCGCGCACCAACTCCTCAAGAACAAGTTGGTCAACCTGCCAAGAGAGATTAATGCAAGAAATATTATATCACCTTAGACCATCTAATCGCGTTTCTTCTGTTACAGATAGAAAGTCTCAATTCTGGGAAGGAACAACTGAGAGGAAAAACGACAAAAAAGAAAGGAATACCTGAGATTCTATCATTTCCTCCGAATAATAGCCATCGAAGTAGTCATCTAAAATACCCATCAAGGCCCTGAGAGTTGAGCACGATTTCAGTTTATTTCTAGTGTAATAAAGATCTGCTCAAACAGGCACAAGTCTATGCATTTTATTGAAGATAGAATAACATATCGATGAAGAACAAAACATTATATGATGTGTTTTTATTGAGAAACTTCATAAGTGCAATGAGTACTGAAACAAGTTTTTAACCCACCAAAATGCATTCTCCTCTGGCATAAGAAGCAATAACAAGCCTGCAAAGAAATTCATGGCCTGCATAGACCAGAATTATCATCAGTGTGCCATAAGACAATATAATGGCGTAATACATAGCCATTACAAAGCTATATAATACTTGCTTCACTTTCGAACGACACACTTACACATATTTTATATTTAAAGTTTTGTTGCACAAAAGAATAAGCTGATACTTAAAACTATTTAAGACACTGGTTACGTGTACAGGAGCAAACAACCTTTTCAAATAAACTCTCCGATGCTTCCTTTCATAGCACTGATAGAGTTAGAAAAGTTAACAATTCCGACCAGAACTTAAGCAGGATTAAAGAAAAATGTCAAGTAAAATGAACTTTAAAACCCCAGCCCAAATCCACAAAAGCTCTGCATATGTTTTTACAGAAGTTTTTGAGATTAACAAGACATATAAGCTACCAAACCACTCATTCTATAAAATCATGAATTAAAGCACTCCACATAAGGAACATTGCTTGGAAGAGGAAGAAAGACCAAAGAAGAAAAAGAAAAAGTAGGACCAAAGCATAAAGCTGTCAGAGGATTTAAACAAACAGAAACCACAAAGAACTTATGAAAGACGGTTATGATTGGAGTGCCGGCCTCAAGAGATACAGTTAGTTCCATATATTCTGGAAGCATCATAACGGACCAATGACAAGTAAACAGCACCAAAAACGTCATACTAGCAGCAGCTTAAGACAATAAACTTCACCGAAATCTCCATTTTATTGAAATGCAGAAAAATAAGAGATATTTAATAAAGAAACACCTGGCAGTAGCCAACAGAGGGATTATGCCTGGCGTAGGCTGTAAGTAAGCGCCTTAGTGCATTTCTACCATCCTCATCCAAAGCGGGATGACCAGGAAATGTTCTAGGCAAGTCCTGCATCCCAAACGCAATAAAGCTGAATATCCAGAGGCAGTAAACTACAAACAATAGGCCTATCAAAAAGTAACTTCAAAGAAAGAAATGAATAACCTTCTCTATCTGGCCTTTCCATTTTTCAGGCACACCTACATACTCTATATTTGACTCAAGATTCTTCTCCTCCAGTTCCGAGTTTTTACTTCTAAAATCTGGAGAGAGCAAATTCTGGTAGTATTTCTCCACTCGACGTGCTTTGACACCAACAAAAGCTTGCCATAGCTGTGATTCAAATGAAAAAGAGTAAACAAATGTGTGCATGGAAAGGGGCAACAGATCCTTCAAGAATGTTCACTGTACCTCTCCCCTTAGTGCCATCGGGACCCCTCCTTGGACAAGGCACTCTAGCTCTTCCTTCCAAGGAGTTAGAGATTCTTGATGGGTAGCGTCGGTCGAAGAGAGCTCTGGAATGGGATCAGATTCTGATCTCTCCAAATCATAAAACTCTTCCTCTGAGTCCTCTTCAGACACCCCCTTTCCAGTTCGAGCCTCTTCAATTGAAGGAAGTGGCTTTCCCACACCAGCGCCTGTCTCACTTTTAGAAAAGTTAACCTTTGCTTTCACACGAGAACTCATCATATCCTCTATGGCACGCAAAGATGGTTTGATCTCGGTCCATATTTGGGCTCGATGAATTTTTTCCTCCGATAAAGATTGCACTTCTTTATTTGCTTCAGTCAAACTTTTAGAATCATCTTCAGCGTCATTGTTCAAACTGTTATCACCGGCTGGATAAGCTGATTCTACATTAATGCCATTACTACTATTGGATAACCCATCCATGGACAGTTGAGCTGCTTCAGATTGTCTATCCAGAAAATCGCTCCACCTATCTGACCTCTCCTCCTCTTCTTCCTGAAAGCACATAAAGGTGCTTTATTAATGGAAACGAAGAGAACAAGCAGATGCCAGTATAGTAAAATTCTTGTTTCCACAAAGAATACAAAAGTATTTACAGCCACATTTTAAAAAGGTGGTAGAGAGGATGAAGAAACCTTGTAGATATTAGCATATTCACGGTATCTTTGCAAATGCTGAGGTCTCACAGCAAATCCATAAGCATCCCTGTTCAAGATAATTCAAAATTAATTGGAGAACTCATATATATCTTAAAATTCCAGAGGAATCGTCTCGGGCCTTCTTTAATAGAGGCCATAGGAAATCCTTGATGATAAAGCAGGATATACAGAATAACAAAATACTATGTTTTTCTATCCTCAAATCCAGGTAAAGTTGCATTCGTCTCAAAACAACCTCATTAAGACGAGTGGCAGACTTCAAGAAAAACTGCCCGCACAAATTGTCTCCTTGTTTTTTTCACTTGGTTGTCAGATCATGTATGTGAAAATGTAATAATGATAGATGATGAAATGAACATAGCAGCATACTATACACATTTAGTTAGATATGTTTATACATCTAAACTATTTGAGCCAATACTGCATTAACTTCTATTACTTTGCACGTCTACAACCATAAGTGACGCACGTCTACAACCATAAGTGACGACTCAGATTAAACAGCCGCATTTCGACACGCAATAGCATATACATTTTCTCACCAGACCCTACTTCATTTAACATTACACAGTTACCACTCCAAACTCAATTTGCAAAAGAAGTTGAACAAGAGAAAAATCTTATTTGTCAAGTGAAGTCCCAGGATCAAATCTACTAGTTCAAATATCTACTCGAATAAATCACGATTACAAACCCAATCAAGAAACAATGCCAAAAGTAAAAAAAATCCAAGGCATCCCAAAGCACAAGTGACTTCAAGCATAAATCAAGACTGTGTCTCAAACCTTAAATCACTAAATTCAAATCACAAAGAGACACACTTTCAAATCTTTGTGAGCTTTGTCGTTAGGACAAAAAAAAGGTAAAAACCGTCGGTAGCAACAAAGTAACCAAGCAACGGAAAATGTCAAAGCAAAAAGATCGCCAAACAAAATCATCAACCAAATCATTCCCATTTCAAAAAATGCTTCTTGAAACTAAATGTGAACACAACAGAATCGACAGATCAATGCAATCACCAACACAAAACAAAAAATCAAGAAAATGAGTGTATACCGTTTGTGATCGAAAGAAATAACAGTTGGGTTCAGCACAACTGATGAAGCCTTCATTTTTATTGTTTTTCCTTAAAACCCACAAAAAAAAAAAGCAGCAAAGATCGCTCTTTTAATTTATGGGTCTTTGGTTATTCAAGATTTTAAGAAATGGGTCGCACTTGTTTCTTCAAACAGTCACTCACTGATGAAGTAGTAAGTACACAAAATTTACACAGCTGTGTGTGTGAATTGGATTATTGAGACGGTGAAGGAGCAAATTGTGGCAATGTGGGCTTAGTGGGGTATACAAGTAAACAATTTATAATCTCACTCACATGGGAAGCGCGAGTTTACCGTCACAGGAGAGAGAAAGTAGTGGTAGTACATGTGAATATTATTGTAAGAGAGAGAAAATTTATCAGATTTTTCGTAGCACGGAATTCGATTATTATTATTATTATTATTGCAAAAGAAAATGTGAGACTATAGGAAGTGTAAACTTGCAGCGATTAATTATTAGAAAAGGTCATCACAATTTTTAAATACACTTCACCACTATAAAATATAAATTGACTAGCAAAAATGTGTGTCCAATTTCAAGCAAACAAAAAAAGAGAGAGAATGGTTTTGAGTTGTTTTTATTTTGTCTTTTGTGTTACAATCTGACGATATATTTTATTATTTGATGACATTTTTTGTAGCTATTCTTTTCATTTTTTGATTTGTAGTTAATGATAGTTAAAATGATATGTGAAGCTTTTTAAAGACCAACAATAACTTCGAATGCAGCTAAATTCAATTTGAGTGGTTCTCTCAACATTTTGTAAACGCTACCAAAATTTTCCATATAAATATTTTAAGAGGAAAATATTCTAAATTTTACAAACACCCTTTGGTAGGTTTCTAAAGTAATCAACATAATTAAAAATATTCTTTTGTGTGGTTGTACATAAATTGAAGATTGGGAAGTTTATAACTAAATTAATGGATTTGAGAATATTTTTTCCAAATAAGGTTTATACTTTTGAGTTTGTAATTTATGTCGGAGGAAAGGAATGAAAGATTGATGTGTAGATGGCAAAGATATTTTTGATATTATCTTCGGCTGAATGATTTTCTTTTTTCACTTTGACTCCGATTTCTAGATTTTTCTTAATTTATCAGAATTTTAAGTTTCATTTTCTTTGATATGGTCTTGGTTTAATATTTAATTGAAATTACCTCATTTAATACATCGGCTCAGCATTACATTACATATGGTGACATTAAATCGAGAAGCAATTATATAGTGGATAGTTGCTTTTATTACTAGTGCTTATTCATTTTAGGACTCATTTAGGAATATACCACCCCGGACTTTCTAACTTCTAACATCTCGACATTATCGGCAAAATTTCCCGAATGAATAACGTCACTTATAAAGGAAAAGAGTACACTGTTTTCCAAATCATATTTGTTCAGATGCAATGAGTAGATAGATGTCAAAAGCGAAAAAAATAGTGGAGAAACAAACAGTCGTGGGGGGGGGGGGGGGGGGGTGGAGGGGTTCAAATATAAGTTAAGTAAACATGCGAAAGTTGCACTTGGACAAACTAGAGAACATTTCGAATGAAAATACGATTATAAAAAGATAGATAAAGATGGTAATGGTGTAAAAATGGTTGTTAGACTGACCATTTATTCAAATAGGTTTCAATTATTCAAACTAAAACTTTTTTAGCTTAATATAATCTATGGTTCAAATAAATGAATTTGGTATATCAAATTGCTCAATATTATTTAGGGGTGAAACATAAATTAAATGTTAACATTACTTATTTGGACCAAATTGTGTTAAAACTGAAATGAGTGAAAAGGCGAAAAGTCTCAATTCCACATAATAGAAAATTTGTGCGTGTTCTTTCATTTAATTAAAATAGAAATTTAAGAAAAGGATTTAAGCACTTAGGGTACCACAAGTCTTTAAAAAGTAGGAAGACATACATGCCATGAAGGCATCATGAGTTCAGTCCAAAATCTTTCATTTAATCCATACACCTCTCTCTCTCTCTCTCTCTCTCTCTCTCTCTCTCTCTCTCTCTCTCTCTCTCTCTCTCTCTCTCTCTCTCTCTCTCTCTCTCTTGGTGTTTAGTTCTTAGAGTCAAAACCCTTTTTGGATTTGTAGTTCTTGTTTATGCAGTGCTACTATATTTTGTTTTCAATCGGTGTATCTTAGGAGATAATTGCTAAATAAATTATAAGCATCATAGTGAAGTAATATCACCTTAAAGACAAAGGGCACAACTCTTACCTCGACTAACTTGTAAAATCGTCTAGTTTTTGAATTACACCACTACTATTAATAGATAAAATTTATATAAATCATATGTGATTTAAGTAAACATGTTGGTGTGCCATAATTGAGTAGCGCCGTGAAAACACCTTACCAAGGACATCGTGTCAAACAAAGTCGAACGACATCAACACAAAGGCCACGTGATACATCGAATTTGACCTATAAAGCAGGAATTTGGCTATTACATGCAAGCACAAACCGTGCATAGTCCGGTACAACCTATCTTGTTCGATATATCCAAACTTTAGTCTGAAAATTAGAAAGAAATGTCAAATATTAAGACAATAAACTAAGGGATAATCGCCTATAAAACCAAAGGAAACACACACAAAAAGATGTCATTTTTTCGCATTCAAGACTACGGAATTCGACCTTGGTCGTAGGATTCAACCTTGATCACAATTCAATCCAAAGCTTTTAGGCTAGGATTTGACTTTAAGGAAGAATTCGAGTTATTGAGCTATTATGTTGTATTATTCGATGGACAACATTTCAAGTCGTATTCTATTCTACCTAAGGGTTCGACCCATAATTTTTTTTGAGTATTTGACTTAAGCATCGAATGACTTGTGTCACGTCAACCTCGACTTAACTCACATATGGTGTCTCAAGTGCAGTTTTTCGGATTATTACAACCAATTGTAGTTTGAATCAGTCTGACTTAGAGTGTCTAATCACCTTGTCTTCTGTCAATGAAATACCACACATCGCATGTTATTGAGTAACAATGAAGAATGTTTGTATAGTCAAATTAAAGTAATTTTGTCCGATTGCATAGTACATCCCAATTAATGTGTTGGAACTAGTAATGACTTCAATTTCGCTAACATCGCTGGGTTTTACTTTCAATGTGAAAACAGAATGTAATTTAACCATATGTAAGAGATACAAGAATCCACCCATCTTACCTCCTGGTATTTATTTTAAGTACAAAGTACAAACATTCAATACAGAATTGCTCAGTGTCGGCAAACATGTGGTGAACGAGGCCTGACATGGTAACCTGAATAGTAAATACATAAGAGAGTAATGGGCTGACAGCGAATATTCATATTCTTTTTCTTTTTTCATATCAATAAATTGGAAATCTTAAGTTTGTTACTCTCAATAAAATCCGAAAATAAATAATAAATTTGATACGCACGTAATATAGGATACGAATGGGACTTGTTGCTTAGATAGTTGACGGTTTTAGCACAGATAAATTGGATCGAATTTAATAGTGTGGGACATTTGGCATTTCATTAAGCAGGCGGTCAAGCCATCCTAATCCAATCTGTGGACAAATGGCCTTTTATTTTTAAAATAAAAGGCTGCAAATACAGGATTTAGCAAACACAAGAGTAATACAAGACTGATGGAATTAACCTATCAAAGGCCCAATAACATTGGAGGAATCTCTAAATCCTGTAAGAAAAATGCAAACAAGCACGCATGGTGGTACTGCTTGCCCAAATTAACTCTAGGCTTAAGCTGCCCATTATGGCCTAATATACAAGCTACATGGGTTTGTACTATAACATATATATCAAGTAGCTTTAGCTTTACCGACTACATTTGCGTATCCTTTATTCTTCTAATAACTCGAACGCTATCCTCCAGTCTTTCTCTTGAGAGCAAGGTTAGCAAGCAGACAACTCAAGTCTCAGGAAATACAGAAAAGAAAGAAAACAAAAAAGCGGAAGACAGACGAAAAAAGAAGGATTTAATTGCATGAATAGCCAGGGTTTGAAGCGCCTGGTCATCTTATGTTCCTCCACCATTAATCAAGCTGAACTAGTAATACAATAATGCAGATAACAATGACACCGAATCTCAAAATTTACGAAAATCCCCCATCTACTGTTGTTGCACAATACAGCTATCAACAAGCAACTGTAATAAGTCAATTTTCTATCTTCTTTCACCGGCTTTATGTTTACCCTTTTTGCCCCATATCTTTTACTCCTCTTCTTCAGATGCCTCATTCAGCCACTGCATTAAAAATGTCACGTGTATTTGTGAGGTTGAGCATAATAGAGAATTCACGTAAAGATTTTTCAAGACGTCTTAAAAGTTGTGGAGAAAATCGCAATCTAATCCAAACACCTCACCAAAAACACGCAAATTGTAACCCTACCTGGATGAATTTTTCTGCCTGTTTCAGGAAAAGTTTGTCCGACTCATCAGCCGTCTCCTTTTCTGATGCCCAATTTAGTATAGCCTCTTCTTGTAAAATGTCTTTGTCATATAGAAGATGCAAAATCTGAAAAAAAAAAAAAAAAAAAAAAAAAATTAGAAAAAATGAAACTGTAAAAGCATAAAGAATTCATGTGCTCGACTCGACTCAACTCAACATGATTCTCGTTTCAGTTTATAACCTACATCACTTAATTGATAGTTAAATTCTGAGTGTCGTTGTAAACCTAAGCTATTATGAATTCACTCAGACAAGCCAGAAGCCTAACCATGTCTACCTAAATTTGCTGTAACATAGTCTAAATTTACTGTAACCCAATAGTCCAGGTAAATGATTTTTGCGATCTTCAGAAAAAATGTGTTTCTGAAAATTACTTTTTGACTGGAGCCATAACCTCTAGACAGTTGACTAAAATTTTACCATGAAATAAGAAACTGGTCAAACAGCAGATGCATTTAAAAAGCGGGAAAAAATATTTAAGATCATTTTCTTTTTCACCTGCTTGCCTGCTTTAGTGCCATTGCAATCTCAGTTCTTATTACAAGTTTTATCCATTACACCTTTAAATGCATAATTTGTTTCGGAAGATTCATTTGCTGTGATTTCCATGCCCAATTAATCTCAAAATATGCATGGTGCTAGTTTTCATATTCCTCAGAGGAACAACAGATAGAGCTATGAACATGTAACCGAGAAATCTCTCTTCAACTTCAGCCAGTATAGAGGTTGTCATGGGTTTCACGTGATGCTAATCCCATTCTCCACTTATATCAAGGGCAAAAGTGTGCTATACTGGAAGCAATATGAGCAGTGCTAGAATCACGTTTGGGGAGGGGGTATCTCGGATTTAACACGTTTGTAGTTGAGGCACCCCCCCCCCCCCCCTATATATGTGTGTGCGTGTATAAGAAGCAGGTGCTGCATTCCAGCCTCAGCAATGGATTCCAATTAATGAAGACTGACTTGAACAAGAAAAACACCAAATCCAATAGAACTAATTTACCTGTACGAACAGAGAAGAAAATTCCTTTGAAGACTCTAAACAAATTTCTTCAAATTTCAAGATAACCTCAATCTGTAATGATTCAAATAAAAATGAATTAGACTATAATGTAGCAACTACTACATACTATCTAAAAAACCTACTACATTTATTCATGAACTTGTTGACAAGAGATCAATAGTTGATGATTATAATCCTAACAAATAACGTGATAGAATTTATCTTGTATCTTTTCAGGGGGTAGTAATGGGAAAGTTAACAGAAAAGAGTCATAAAAAATAAGTACTCCCATAAGATGCATAACAAGGGTCACAATAATCAACCAAAGAAATTCAAGAGATTGCAAACTTGTGGGAATTGAACTACTATCTAAAGATAAGTTTTCGCTCCACAATCATAATAGTAGGACCAGTGGAATATTTCGGCAACAGGTCAATGACAGAGCATGTGCTTTCCAAGTTTCTCAGTAGTGGAGTAGATGTGACACGTTCCAGTTATTTGTTCTTGTATGTAGCTATTGCCATGATTAGAAGTTTTTAAGTCAAAGAGCACCACTAGAGATACAAGAGAGGACATTATCGGCAGATAAAACACTGAAGGAAAAACTAAGTCACTGTTGGCAAGCACACCGAAATTTCCTAACCAACTAAGTGATGGCTGCGAATGCTGACAAGTTTCTCTTAGTAGAGATCAGGAAGAAAAGATGATCACCTGGCCAGGGTGACTATTTTACTGAAAAAGTAGAAACTGTTTTACTGCCAGACCATCACAATCATGAGTACACGAGGTTGGGCCACGTAAACACAGGTCAGAGTCCAATTCAAGCTCGGAAAGTATTATATGAACAAAAAAATTAATTGTTACAATTTTTTTGAATCATTGTTTCGGTGAACTTGTGGCATGAATTGAATAGTAATTAAACTGCATGATAGAGAAGCATTTCTTGAAATTCAATCAAATGAATGCAGCAAATATATTTTCCAACAATGCAACACAGGATTAAACAAAGCAACATGGATATAATTGCTACTCTAATGAAAGCTGCCTTCAATGATATGAAGAGCCTTACAATTGGTAAGCATCCTGCTCTCACAGAAAAATCATATAGAATCCAATATGCCAATCCGAAACTATAAATGTAATAATAAAAAGGGTCAATTCCGATCACTCCCTTAACGTTTGACCCGTTTTGCAATGTCCCCCTAACCTATCAAAATGTGCGACTTTCCCCCTAACGTATGCTAAAGTGTGCAATTCGCCCCCTGATGCCAAATCTAATGGATGAAAAGATAGACACGTGTCAAAAATGAAGAGTTGATCAAGGACTCAGGGGGCAAAACGCACATTTTTACAAACGTTAAGGGCAAATCACTCTTTTTCAAATGTTAGGGGGGGCATTGCAAAACGGGTCAAACGTTAAGGGGGTGATTGCAATTGACCTTAGTAAGAACTCCAGACTTCCATTTACCAACCTCTTCATCTATGCTAGGAAGGTAATACTTCAAAAGTTTTTGCCATTTCGTGATCACAGTGGCAACATTTTTAACAAGTTCAGCTGCAAGAAAGCATTAAGATTCATGTGAACACCATGCAGAAGACTGCAATTTCTATAAACAGAATAAATAGCAGAATCTTTTTAAAATATGTGAAGCACATTCATTTTCGAAGTTAACAAAAAATGCTAATAAGTTTCAACAATCATAAGCATGTAGCTTATTGTAAATAAATTACCCCTGATTGCACTACATTAAAACTTTTGAGGTATTTCATAATATCAATCAGAACCCCTGAAAATAGAAGGTTAGTTTGGTCTCAAAATGCTCGTAAGAGCAAGTCAAAGTCAACTAGGCAAAATTGGGCTTTTTGTTAAACAAAAGATCACTGGTGCATTGGTTTCATTTCAGTTTTTCTGATGCCTGGATACATTTGATATGTAACAGCAAACCTCATTATGGGGTCATACTAATACGAAATTATTGAACCAAAAAAAGTTGAGGTGACGTTTGTTCATTTTATATTAGGTAAACCACATTCAATGTTTGAGCACAGAATCACCATTTTTCCAAAACTTTTTAATGCTGAATTCAAACAAATGCACTTAATGGCAGATGACCAGCAACCCATTGATGCTTAACCCTACTAGCCAGACAAATATACCTAGTTGACCTGAGTGAGAACATCTTGACTCATAGGGTTATCCCACTAAAAATAACAATTAACCACAATGATAGGAAAGATACCTGGTGAACCATGCTGCATATCCAATGCCAACTTCATCATCGCATAGAATAATGCACTAGCACAATCGGTGGAGGTCAAGTTGTAAGACAACCTGAATAAAAAGGATGAGTATTAAATTATCGAAGATCATAAAAGTTAATCAAGTACGAAGTAAGTATTACTATCATCTACTATTGCACGAATGGAAAGCCAAGAAAAGCAAGGGCATTAGCAGCTTCCCCCAAACCAAGGATCAAAAGTAGTCACAGGAAACAATATCTCCGTACAAAACCAGAAGATCTATCTGACCAGCACCATTGTATTTTATATAATTGTGACCAAATAAATTCAAAAGGTATTGAACAAACCAGATGTCCACGAACTCTATTTTCAAAGTCGGAAAAACTGCAGCAATAAAGGCACCACCAAGAAACTAAAAGGAAATTTTGAAAGAAATGATGAAAACTGAGAAAAATGTTAATCAAGTAGAAATAAATATCACAGGGCTGTTATAACAAAGCGTGGAATATGGATTGTTATCATTTGGAAGGACATTGTGACTCGATTATCTTCTTGCTGTCCTGTTTCATCTTTTCTTAACCAGTTATCTGTGTTCAGAACATACATGGCAATCTGCCACCATGAAGCCAAAAATACATCAAGATTCTCAACCCATCCAAGAAAATCAAAAAGGAAAACTGTATCATACCGCAGTGAATTTACTTCTAAAATAATATGGTCTTCTTTGACACTCTCGTGCACCGCCCTAAGGAAAGTTGCTTCGACCTGCAAGATTTATGAAGAGAATGATATAGGATTCTCACACCACCCATGTATTCAAAGCATCATTATACACATGTACCTCTTTCTCAAACTGGGCAGAATCATCTCTAACATCTTCATAAGAATCATTGTCGACAGAATCAGGTCCCAGCTCCCCTGATGTTGGAAGAATATTGGCGTCTTGATTTGATAGCTCCAGTTCTTCAGTCGCGTTTTTGATTATCTCAACAAGTTTATCAGCAGGTATTGGTGCTACAGAGTGCCTCCATTCTTCTTCATGCCCTCCCTCATTAACAGACCAAATGAATCCAACTCCACCATTGCCCACCTGATTGATAAGTTGTAGGTAAGAAAGAAAACACTACCAAATTCTCTAACATAAGTCTCATATCATGAGATCAATTAAATCATTCTCTCCATCTCAAGGCTAGAAATGACTTAAATAGATATGGAGAGTTTGGCCGACCTCGTGGTTGAGGAAACCATAATCATATATAACTACTTGCTTCAACAACTAATACCATCAACTTCACAAATATATAGAGATCCTTCAAATACCCACTTGCTGACTATAATACTTCAACTTCCCAAAATTAACTTAACATAGGACTGTGTTTCATATGTATAACCTTAGGGTCTGGTCCTGGCATTCCATACTTTTGTCAGAAGCAAATACTGTTTGGTTCCCATTTCTAAATTTGCAATGAAGTCATTTGATATAGTTGGAAACATCTTGAATGAAGTTTGTACTCTTAATTTCCTCAAACCTTGGTATTCCAACTCGAGTTTGAAATAAATAGAAGATTATCATGTAGCAGCCTTTAAAGTGAACATAATCCTGGTTTTTTTTAATTAAAATAAGGATATCAAAGTGGCCTTTTTTCCGACATCTAGCATAAACAGCTGACGTGTAACCAGCTTTTCTTAGGAAGTAGGAGGTACAAAAATCCAAGAACCCCACGAGCTTCAAAGAGGTGTATTCTTCAAAAGAACCATAAGCTTTGCATCTCAAGCAAAGGCTCAAAATAATTAGCTGGGATGTCATAAATGAAGAGCCAAATTCCATGAGAATCAAACACTGACCCATTCATGTTGTCTTTCAAATGACGTAAGATTTATATCGCTCATTTGTTAGAGTTGGTACAATATTGTGATTTGGGTATTTGACAAATTTAGTTATTAGGGTTTCATACCCTGCACATATATATATGCCACAGTTTATCAATGATTACAACACATGATTCTTCCACCCAACTCTTCTAAAATGGTATCAGAGCTTAAGGCAAAGAAGAAGTCCTAAGTTCGATTTTCCTAGCCACCCACTTATCAAAAGAAGTCACATGTCACGCATAACAAAATAATTTACAGTCTGCAGATAAGGGAGCTTGTTGGAGAATATATATATATATATATATATATATATATATTGCTTTCAAATTCTCTCTAGAGCTTGAGCTTTTAGATGAGAAGGCAGTTCAATGCAAATTATATTTTCATTCAAGACAATTTTTGGGAAAAACTCTACAGCCACTGTGCCGCCGCTACCCTCTGTCCACCTCGGCGGCTACTGTGTATCATGGATTTCTTAGTTTGTCACCATTATCTTTAGCAAAACCCTAGCTTTCCCCCACTGCTCATCCACCTCGCACAACCAACACCTTGCAACCTGACTATTGCCGCGACCTGTTCACACCTTGTGCAATCTTCTCACCTCCAATGACACTCTAGCCATCGTGATCTTCAGCAAGCCGAGGCCATCAGGCTCGCCACCCTGCATACCCCTTCCCCTCAAACTCGTCCAGATCGAAGCAAGAAGACAATAGATTGACACATGCCACATCCTCCAGATTGCTCGCAGCTCCACCTCTAGCCGCCGCAGATGCCAATCTTCTTGGCGCTAAAATTTCGCTTGATTTCTTTCTGCGATTGTGTGTTGAGGACGAAGAACAAATTGTGGGTGCATTGCCTACTGAGTCAACTCAACTATGTGAGTTGCTCAATGAACGGACTGGGTCAGAATTAGAAAACAAATTGCATTGAAACATATTGATGGTTAGATTTGAAGTTTTTTGCTTCTTTTACATATTGGGATTTTGAGGGTGTGAATTTTGATTCGTAGACTTCGGTATTTGGGTTCACTTGGATACCTGATTGATTCTGATCTGGATTTGGGTTTTGGAATTTGGTTATTCAAACTTTGGTTTGGAAGTTTACTATCTGGGTTTTTTAATCTTGTTTAACGTTCTGATTGTCAGTTTTGTGAGCACCTATCGTGATTTAATGATTCGTGGCAATATGGAGTTAATTAATGTTTTTCTGCCGTAGAATTTTTATTAATGATTGCTATCATCGTATTTGGTTGACTACTTGATGGGAGTTACATTCTTATGGATAGACGATTCTCAGATGTGTTTGTCACTGTTTTGGATATTTGGGGTGGGGGTTAAATTACCTTCTTCTGTTTGTGGACTAAGTGAGCCGTATTTGTTTCGTTAGTGTAGCCATTTCTCGCCGTGAGGTGTTTCCACGGGAATTGAATTTGTAAATGTCAAGTGTGGGTTGGATATATCTATGTGGCTAACTTTCGTAATAGAACTGCCAATTATTGTAACTAGTTGTAAACTCCCTTTATTTCATTTTCCGTCAAGTGCTCTTTGTAACAAGCTTACAAAGTACTGTACTCCAGCTCTAGGGGGAGAGTTGGGTGGAAGAGTGAGTATCATAATATCGTGTTAAGAGTAGTTCGGTCATTTAGTTAGTAAGGTTTCATACCCTACAATGTATTTGCATCTTACATTTTATCAATGAATACAGCACATGATTCTCACCGTCAACTCTTCTAACTCATTCCCAATATTTGATTATGTACTGATGTTCTGAATATGTTAACTCTGTTCGTAGTTGTATCTATTACTCATAAAGTGCTTATGCATGTATATTTCATTCCAAATTTTATTTATAACACAATAACCTCTTTGATAAAGAAAACCTTCTTAGCGTGTCAATATTTTATTGCTTTTATGTAAGGCAAAGTAGTGAAACATAAGATCAATTTTCAGTTCCTTATCTAAAGGGCAAACAAAGTAAAGAGTAAGATTGGACCTCAGATGTGGCCGGTATTTCTGAATCAGATGCATCAGATCTCAAATCTTCCAGTTTTTCTGGCTTATTAAACATTGCTGCATCAAGAACGTAGAGTAAGGTATCACAAAGTAAAGAAAATACTAGAATAGTTTGGAAACATTAATAGATGCAAGTTGCAGCCAACAAACGACTACCTCACGCCTTTAATCAGAAGGTTTAAGTTATACGATCCAGAAAATCACATCGAGCATATGAGTTCCACTACACTCACTTTAAGTACACATTGCAGTTACTTTATTAACTCAAACTAGAGTTGCCACATCAAAATGATGCAAGTGCATGAACACGCACTGCACTACAAAGAAAATTGGAGTCACGAAAGCGACACAAAATCAGTGACATACAAGCAGGAAACCATTCATAGCACCAGAGAGGCAACAGCTTCATATGTATAGGAGCCTATCCAACAAAGAACGCTAGTCTAAATGCTGAGTACTCCAATATTTGCATCAGTTGCCAAAGGCAATGGAGGTTTTATGACTGGCGTGTCACAGTAGGTGATAGTAATGTTTTACATATCAATTAATTGAACTGACTAAAATATTGATTTTGGTAAATTGAATTAAATCATCTACATGAAAAAAGCTAGTCATAACTAGTCAGCCAGCCATACAGAAGGCATCTTTTATCACTTGGAAAACTATAGCTTCAAATTTAGGCATCTTTGCTGGAAAGAATGTAAGTTTCAATGATTCCTCTATTCTGTGGCAAAGAAACCTTTCTGCAAATGAGATGCCTCCATCGTGTGAAAAAGGTATGACATATTACACAGATGAAACAGAAGATAAACCCGTGCTTCTTCTGCCACTCTACCTCGCTCCATCTGAAATAGTCTGGTTCCGCAGACCATTCAAACACCTTCTACCAAAATAATATTGTTCAATTTGCAAGTTGCTGAAACCTTTTTTGAGTAGAAACTCCATGCTAATGAACTGAAAATTATTAGGATGCTACAAAAAGTTCGCACTTAGATTGTAGTATAAAACAGCACGGTGGGACATCCTCTAACTTTCTCCACGGCATACAGACCATGCAACCAACAACCAACAGATAGCCTGAGAGAGAGAGAGAGAGAGAGAGACTACATGGTTTCCTTTTTTGAAACACGGCAAGTGTAGCTGTAAAATCATATTTTACCCAAAAAAATCAACAGAAAGTGTGTTCAGTCGCAGGAGGATTTTAGAAAACCAAGAAAACAAACTCTATCAGGTTCAACCATACAAGCCAGTAGTGTGAGTACTGAGTTTGTAACTGAACCTTCCTAGTATGAGCAGCTTTAGATAACACCAAATTGAATACAGAAGTGAAAATGTGAACAAAATAGCCTAAACTCTCAGAAGCTCTTACAACAGAAACAAGATGACCAATGTAGAAACAGAGACTCGGTAAGAGGGAAAACGTTTGGCTCCAGATACTTGAGTTTTAAGAGGCGAATAATTAAAACAAAATAGAAACTTGAATAGATTCAGATTGCGAAAATGGATTACAATGGGCAATACAGAAATAAACAAGTAATATATCTTAAGATAAAAAATCTAAATACTCGTCATCTTCCAGGTCAAATAAGTTTTTGGGCAAGCAGAACCTCTCTTACACAAGCGCTAGCAAACAAACATATGGATAAGGAAAGATCAACTAGTAACTTCAATTAAACAAGATCTATTAGAATGCTGAAGACACAGGTCTCATTCATAGAGGATAGAATCAATTATAAAAGATCCAAAACTGGAAATTGTGGTGAAGCCGTGAAGCAACTAAAATAACAAGAAATCGAGCATCACAAAATTTTATGGATTCACTAACTAGTATGTAGTGTCTGTTCCACATCAAATTGAATACTTTATCCCGTAAAACAGGGTTTTCCGACAAACATAAACAACTTAACAATAAGCTAAGACCTGTCAGAATAAATGAATAATGAAGTTGCACTCTAACATGAGCAATGTAGACACTAAAAAAGGGAAGATCTTATAATGTATCATTATCCAGATCTGCATTTCAAAACAGAATAAAAACAGGCACTAACTCAATTCAAAAACTGTGAATTCTCTTTCAAGTACATAACATCCTTTCCAATAAGACGATGAATTGACTGTAATCTTTTCACACGAAAGGATGAGTTTTCTGAAGAAAAAGTTGTTCACATTTCTACTATATTTCCGCCAACAAAAGAGGGAATTGCAGTCGTAAAATCTCAGGTTGATAACTTGTACCTTTTTTTAGGAACAAAAAAGTTAAGGTAAAATTATCCAGCTTATTTATCAAGGTCTTCTAATAGAAAGGATATTGCCAGTTTCCACTGAGGATCGATCAAAGCCAAAAATATCATGAAAGACTTGTAAAAAAAAGTAAAGTAAACATAATAAATCACATCCTATTACATCCAGTATGTTGGAGAAAGAAGGTTACTGATTCGGCACACACAAATTTTGTGAAGAGACTACCCAGTGTGATTTACCAAATGTTACACTCCTTATGCATTTACTCCATCAAGGAAAAACTATCATGCAATTTCTGAACAAGTATGACACTTGCAAAAGCATTCAGATTCATATATGCAACAATACTAACAAGCTTGGTGGTCATCAAGCTGTTAGCTTTATTGATCAATGATCGACCAAGAGTTTGAATACATAAAGCCACTCATAGATTTGATTTGAAATGTGTTTTGCACTTTAAACTCTATTTACATGTTATTCCTCTAGCAGTAATCTGAAATCTTTTTGGCCTCATTCTGATTCATTTAGGTTGACCACTTTCACCAATTAAAGTATGAAACACCAATGTTTTGAATCTGAAAGCTGGCAGGGCAAATGGTCCAATTCACACAGACACACGGACATACAAAACCGCATTGTTCTACAAGTTCAGCCTTAGACTAATCCCAGAATATGATTGATTATAAACTTAATTCAAACTGTGCCACATTCCAAGTAACTATGAATGGTCTTATATTCTATGCTGTGACAAGGTTATTGAGCACATATAATTGACATATCAAGGTAGAAAATGTGATAATTACCTAGAAATGGTTAGGAAATAACGTCATAGCCAAACATTATCCACAGAAACTGAGAGGATATAGCAGCGAAAAACTAAATGTATATGGCTAATAGGATTCTTCATTTATATGGCTAAGCATAAGAGATTAAATGTTGGGGAAATTACATGGAATGTCCATGGTACCGCTACTATTATCAGCATATTCCAGCTCTTCATCGCTGTCTTGTTTGACAGGTTGTGGGAACAATGACACCTTAGAATAAGCTGGGACAACAAATTGCTGTCCAATTTTCACCTGCGAAGCAACAGAGCATGAGATGTTGGAAAACTTGTCAAACCAAAGTATCACATGCTGAGATTGACTTTCATAAATCATATTTCATCATGTGAGGTTTTAAAGGCATTAGTGAGCATCAGCTGCATTCATTTTATATAAATCTTTCACAACCAGTAAGAATCTTGGTTATGCCATGCCATAAAGCCTGAATTTACCAAATTTAGAAACTATGATCACATGACATAGCATCTGCAGTCTACACAATGCAAGTTCGAGCCACTGAACTGATGGCTAATATTGATAATGACATACTTGTTGGCAGCTTCCCTCCCCCTTCAAAATTGAAACAAGACCATGTACTGCAAAATCTGGAGTACTCCAACTGCCAAGGAAACAAGCAACCTAAGACCTAGACATGCTCAGTATCAAATATGCATTTGAATTTGCGAGATAAACGGGTTGCAAATCCTGGTCGTCACAAATTAGGGTTTATCTGGTTGTTTTACTATCCAGTAGTGAACTAATTGAAAAGGGATATCTGATCTCAATTCACCTGTAAAAACATAACATGATAACTCAAACTGCCATAGCTGACAATGTCTCATACTGCTACAACTGTAGAGTTAAGTTCCATGCTAGTGTGTGTGCGTGTGAGTATCAACAATTAACACTCAGACGTACGAGAAATGCGTAGATGACATCCAAGGAATGCATCACCAACGGTTAGCCACTTCAAGAAGGAATACCTTGAAAGACAAAACAACACCAGCTTCAAGAACAGCTCCAGCCTTCATAATCACCCCATCACAAGCTATTGCATGCTTCAGTTTACATCCATCCTCGATGGTAACATTATCCCAAATATAGCAACCATCAATGGAGACATTTGATCCAATTACACAATTTTTTCCAATGACAGAATTTGAGACTTCACTATAGTTTCCGATTGTCGTGCCATTTCCAATCACAGTAAAAGGACCAATTTGTGCAGATCGTGATAGCCCTACATCTGTGAAAAGAAGATAATAACCTATCAAGAAGGTGAAATGAACTTATATGATCAAAACATGGTAGTAGTAGAAGTTTGCTAAAGTGAAGTTCAGATCATACATCAAGCCTACACCACCACCGAGACAAAACTGCTAAACAATGAAAGTTCATGTTCAGATAGCCCTTCATGGCTAAACTTTTGTTGTAAATCAATTAGGTAGGCCATATTGATTAAAAGCAAGTTCTTAACATGGGAACAAAAATCAGAAATTATTTCCAAAAGCTAAGTGATGAGTACGGCTAGTTTCCATTGGTAGCAGCAAGGAGATAGCATTTAATTACGCAAAGTTCATAATGATTATTTAGTCACCGATTGGCCAAGTTCTGTAGACAATTTCATCATCTCCACTAGATAGTCATAGTAGAAATTTAAAGATATCAAATTTTCAATGAATTTCCTACTAACAGACAAGCATCATAGGGTCTTACAGCTCACAATTAAAGAATTTTTGCAATCTAGTCCGGAATCAACTACAAGTTTATCGAAATACAAATGTTTGAAGTTAATAGACCATCAGAGAAAACACGGTTTAAGATTTTAAAATCAACTACAATCAAGGGAGTAATGTCGTTCAAGATTTTAGTGGCATTTTTTTTTCTTTCTGAAAAGAAAAATAAATCTCGAACTCCATTAGTCCATAATAAACTCCATCAACTCCATGTCGTCCAAAGTACAATTTAAACAAAACCGATGCCTATCCAGCAACTAATTCCTATAGAGCCAAATAAAAGGATTACAGGAAATTATGTAATTCAGCTTTTCCATTGATGGTTTACATATAATCCTAGAGCAAAGATACATTTGATATGTATAGAGCCCATCCAAATATAAGATAAATTTCACATGGTTTATTTTTTTCACCTGATGCTCGGTAAATTCCCTGTCTTTCAAGTTTGGTTGCATAATTTCCAAAGAACTGGACGTCGGGCACCAAAGGGTAAGTCCATCTCTGGATTATATCTTTACTAATGGTGTCATAGCTCCGATAATTATCTACCCTAGCCGCGTAACTTGAATGTATTTCATGAGTGAAGATTTTGTAACCCATTATCTGAAAACAACGAAAACTAGATATGAACATAACCAGAAGTAGTAGAAAACATAACTAGTGGTAAAAAAAGTCAATCACCAAACAGATTATTTGAACATCCTACTAAAGAGTGCAGAACCACACATAATATATTTGTGTTTATGGTAAGGGTGAAATAACTTCTCCTTCCAAACTATAAGAAGACACTGAAACACCATATCAAGCAATCCTGAGGTTCAAAATAAGTCTAATTATCTCTCGAGGACAAGCTTACTTGTGAATATGTGCCACAGCATGCATACAAATGCAATTTGGTTTTCCATGTCCATACAGGAAAATAATTAAAAGTAGCATTGTAAACCTTTAGCATGATTTTATTCCTAAAGAGTACCAAGTTTCAGTGACAGTTAATAAAGTTCTCCAAGTAAGCCTAAAAGACAAGGTATAGATACATACATCATCAAGGAGCAAACCCTTGACAAAATGACGACGTAGATGCTGATAGTCAAAATTGTCCGTGAAAAGACTGAGAACCTCTGGGGAGCATATGTCAATATAGCAATCCTGCAGAGATCATTATCTGGTGAGAACTTAGAAATGATACCTGGAACGTCTGAAACAGATCTAACAGAATGGATCTTTCTGGAAAAACTACCAAAATATAAAGAAAATGAGATAGTTATGCCTAATGTCATATAGAAAATAAAATAACTAGGTAGAGATTTCACAAGAGCAAGCGTTAACAAACCTCAGAAAGTTTGATAATAAGTGACTCATCTCATGGGTGGAGATATTGGCCAGGCACACTAACTTTACGAACATATAAAAACAATGAAACAGGCATAGCAATCCAATTCATACCAACAGCCATGAGGAAGTGGATTTACATCGATAAAATATCAAGGCTAGCATTAGTAAGTGCCAAGCACTGGCAAAAGGACTAAATTTTTAAGCATAAAAGCAAACAGCACCCAAAACTACTCGGAGCTTTCCCTACGTCATTCCACCACGAGCATTTGATTCCCACAACTACTATTCACCATGACATTCCACTACACTTAAACGCACAGTTTACCTACACGTCCCTCAAAATAATATAGGACACCATAACTACCATCTCCTGCAGGGCAGTAGTTCAAAGTGTATGTTACTTGTCAGACTACCTGGTTGGGGATGAAAGTCTCGTGCAATCCCAGGAAAAGAAAATACATGAAAGAGTGGAAGCTAGTTCTTATACAACCTCCAAAGGTGAAATCCAAGTTACGGAACTAGTCCGCAACATCACAACTGTCAAAAATATTCCCAAATTGGAAGCTTAGATACCAAAACTTCCCCAATACTCATTTCACAATGTTGGTCTCAAGCAATATGCTAAAGTGCATTTCTCCTAACCATACCATGATTGCTATCATAAATGTCATAGTTAATGGACACCAAAGAGATGTATCTGTGTTATACATGTTTAGAAATAAAGAAAATTAGGTTAAACTGCTAACTTGGGTTCTTACTGGTGGAGAGCTCTGATTACATGGCGCAATTCGGTAAAGTGGATTGTATTTAGGGCACAGAGAACCTTAACAGCTACAAGAGAGCGATGATCAAAACTCGGAAGATCATGCTTGGCGACTTGGCTACTTCTTCATGGAAATATAAACTATTTGTTTATCAGTTGCGAATCTAAGTCAATAGTATCACAGCATCAGCGCAGCAAAACATTCATGGAGAGGGACGAATATATATAGATATATATGTATATATATGTATATATATATATGTATATATATATATGTATATATATGTATAAAAAGAACTAGTCAAATAAAGTTAGCTGCATATTGATGTCTATCTAACAGTATCATAGTAGCATGTTTTACATAGCAGAACTTGTCAATCTTAGAGCAGAATACTTTCTTTAGAAGTACAAACACTTCATTGATTTGTTTGTTTCTCTTTTACTTTTTTTTATTTATATTTTTGCAGGTTGCAGGCGGAGGTGGCCAATCGGGATATATAGGTGGTATGCAGATAACATAAGCCATAAACACCGCAAATAATATGAGAACCTGCTTGTCATTGTAAAGAGACATAGACGAATTATCGATCAGCAATGCCTTGTCCAGGGAGACTGTCCCTTTCAGAGTATCTGCCTTATCTTCATAATACAGAAGCTGCTTTGTCTCAGGATCAATTGCCATAAACAGTTCATCTGTTCCAAGACGAGACTGACGAGTTATCGCGGAAGGCTTTGATTGTTTAATAACCATGGTCATTACAGCATTGCTGTCCTTTCTCCTTCTCTCCTTGTGTTCTTTGAGTGCATGTGTAAGAGACATATTGCTGATTGTGTCTCCAGTGACGAGGACGAAATCTCCACGTATCTTCAAAGAGAAACAAACATATCAATCAGCTTGTCATTAAACCCCAAGACAGCACAACACACCATATCATTTTAAGGAAAAAACATTGAGCCTGTATGACAAGGCCCGTATATATAATATGTTCATCTACCCCTGATTTTGTGTCGTCCTAAATAAAAGAAGCTGATAAATGTCATTATCATTTTCAAATTTTCCTAGTATTGCAATAAATGCCAATTTCCATGGTAAGTCATTCAGTCAACCAAGATAACATCTCTGACAAAACAGGGCGCATGACTAGATTCAAATGCTATCTGCTATGCCCCAAATTGACTCCTGAAAAGACAGGAGAATGAAATATTTATCCCTTTTCCAGTTTTGCTAGTATTGGAAACATATGGTGCACATTTTGCTAGCTTCTGGCCCAGCATGAAAACCTCGCGCCAGCTATTTGAACCTCCCTTTAGACAGTTGGCGTATAGCTAATTTGCCAATCACAGACCCTGCTCATATTATGTTTATCTGGTGCTAGAACAGTAGAAAACTAACAAACACTTCCAGCAGTAGCCTTTACGGCATCTGCAGGGCATTCATAATTAAAAGTTCAAAAGTATCGCCACGAACCTAATTTGATAATTTTCCAGAATCTACCTTCTCTTAGTCACATTATCTATAAATCCCCAAGAGTAACCAAATTCAAATAAAAATAACTACCATGCGCCAAAATCTCGGTATATTGATTTGGAGCTATATGTTCCGTTAATCTAGTCTAACTCCACGCCATATCCTTTCAATTGTCAGTTACAATGCGTCACGTTTAATCAATCAAAGAAATTACAAATAAAAGTTAGGGAGTTTCGAGAGAAGACTTACCACGTGCCTTTCGTATATCAACCTGAGAGCATCTCCAGCACTGGTCGAATTGTGCGACTCGATCGTGGTGACCGAGAAGTTCGGTTGGGCAAACCATTTGGAAGTTTCCAAATAGTCAATGACCTGCCTGGAATGAGCACAGCAGAACACAAAAACTTCCTCAACTCCAGCAGATTCAAGCCACGCCAATGTATAGTCAATCATAGGCGCATTAACCAGCGGCAACAATACCTTCAAAAACACCACATCAAAACCGACTCACAATCTAAATTTCTCTTCACAGTGGCGTCATATCAAAAATAACATATATATATATATATATATATATATATATATAGAGAGAGAGAGAGAGAGAGAGAATAATTGCATACTTTAGGGCGTTCGAGAGTAATTGGGCGGAAGAGAGTGGCGAAGCTATCGGCCAATAGGATGGCCTGCAAGGGGACACGTGTCAGCTCCTCTTCGGCGTCTTCTCCGCCTCTATTCACCTTCTTCGCCACCATTTTTACGCTGGAGAAACAACAATGAAAACCCTAGATATTGATGTGCTCTGCAGCGGTACTGGAGATGCGGTGTGTGCTCTGCTCAGTTTTCACGGCGGCGTTATACTGACGCTGGTTTAATTAGGAGAGGTACTACGGGGTGAGCTATTTGGTCAATTAAGTCAAAATAATAGATTCTTTTTATTATTTATTGATGTGAAATGAAATACATATATATCATAGGAAGTTAGGATTTAGCACATTTTAATTCGATCATTTATTTGTGTTCTGTTTATTTTTGTGTATTCTTCCATTAAGAGAAAGTCTGTTAAATTGTATAATACGCCTAAGGTTATCATGATTTTATGAATTTTATGATTTCCAATGTTTAACAAAATAGTCGTGTTGGAGTGCGTGACTAATTAAATCGATACACATGGTAACCGATGACGTGTTTTGACCAATTAGAATGATTTCGACAAATATAAATTAATAAAATGTGCATATCTTGAGTATCGTCACATCAATAGTTGATTATATAAAACGCTACTTCTACGCATATAAATAGAGGTTTAGTCTCTAAGCTCTTTTATAATTTGTGTATGTGTGTGTATTGTGTAGTGACCACGTTTACCTAGGATTTTCACTTGTGATTTATCGTATAAACCATTAATTTTTGCATCCACCATAACCTATACGTAGAGATTGCTCTTTTGATAAAGAGTCTGACATTAACAGCGGAGAAGGGGGTTTCTGGATACGGTATGGACTATGAGGAATATGACATTGGAGTTAATGTTAGTCGGTAAATTGTTGATCACCTAGGGTTTCAATTTCAATAATTTTTCGTTCTACAATGAAAATTGTGTTGAATCCTAAGGGGGGTTTAGATATCCAAAAGGCAGAAGATCGGATGTTGTTTTTGTTCAATCGTGTAATCGCTAATAGAGCGTTAGACAAGTATCTTTAGTCGTTCGATTATATATCTTGACTTTGAACGAGAGAGAGGCCAATGAGAATTTGCTTCACGTCAAAATGAATATGCGTAGTTTTGATGTTCGAATATATTATTGTCCTTTAGTTCGACAAACCCCAGAGATGTCAAGATACATAGGAAATTGTAATGTCCCGAGCATTTCTCAACTGTCTTTGATTGTTCCAGCTACACATATTAGCATCAGTTTCACCCGTTTTATCAAACATCAAGATAGTAGTAATAGGAAGTGATATAAAGGAGAGGGGGGAATAGAGTTAGGGAGAATAAGAAATTTAGAGACAGAAAACTAATTCATTGATGCTCTTTTTTGTGCTACATAGAAGGCTCTATATAGCCAATTGTATTTTCAAAACTAGTGATTTAGTGTAACAAACTCTAAAATGGAACATAACAAAATTATTGTGCTTGCATGGTATATAAACAAGGTACAACAGATTTCCAATCCGACGGTTAGTCTTTGTGATCTTTGCGATCTCTGCGATGGTGGCATGTGGCAGATCATACTTAAACCCCATATATTCCAATGAGTTGATACAAGCTAATTTGATGAATTCCCCCATTTCCAACTCCAGTATCATGACAGAAATAAACTTGATATATTAGAGGACATTGATCTAGCTGAGGCTTGTGGTGCGAGCATGCATATTCGGGGTATGCATCAATGTTTTCAAACCCTTACTCGTTGCATGAATGTTCGAAGTCCACGTGCAGGGAAATGGTTGTAGCATTAGACTATCAACGGCTTCCAAGCTTTTGCTATTGGTGTGGTACAATTGGTCATTCTAAAAATAAATGTGAGCTACAGTATAGTAAGAACATTGACATCTCGAGTTCATTTGACTTTCCATATAATCCGTGATTGAGGGCACAACCCACACAAAATTTGGGACATCGTCCATATCGAGTAGTTAGAAACGACAATTATAATACACAAAATAACTCTTCCATTGGATGTCGACGAGATCGGCAAAATGGTTTCGAACACAAAGTAGTAGGTAATAATAAGCTAATAAGAAGTCAATTTTTAAGTCGTCAATCCAAGGATAATGAGGTTATATCAGGTGTGCGATGGAGTTTGGGGGATGATTAAGCCCACATGTGGATAAAGTAATTGAAGCAAGAGTTAAATGGCGCATGCATAAAGTGGTCGAACATGTACAACCTATAAACAAAATTCAAATCAGGTTTGAATCTTAGGACTGTTGGCGCAGAAGAATAGCATGCCAGTGATGAAGTTAGATCAATAAGTTTTTCAACAACACATAAGGTTGAAATACGATCCAAGGACGAAATGCAATGGGAGGGAGATAATGCTAATGATAACTATGTTATTAGAGATGTAACAAACCACAATAATGCGTTGGTGAACACTCACGAATATTTCCAATTCAAGCTTAAGGTTATCCTAGAGGATCAACCTGAAGCAAGAAAAGTAACAATTAGAAATAATGTGGGATCTTTGTCTGCAATGAGATACGCAATAGAAATTACAGTTGGGCAAGAGACAAATAGATAATTAGGAGAATAAAATCACCAATGCAAGAATGTCATATGTTTCGGGAAGAGATTGATAATTTACAATAATTAGATGGCGGGAGACTACTGTGCAAGCCCCACAACTCCAATAAATATCTTTTTGTTAGAACTGTCAGGAGGTGGGGTCCTCCTGGACACTTCAAGAGTTGTGAAAAAAACCTCAACAAAAAAGAGAACTCCTCTTATTTTTCTCATGGAGACAAAATGCAATAGTAGGAAAACTGAGAGATTAAAAATAGTGTAGGTATATTTAGAATATCGGTTGATTCACAAGGAATTAAGGGTTTGGCATTATTGTAGAGTAAAGATACGATTGTTCACCTGCTAACATTTTTTATTCAACATGTTGATGTCCTAATTTAGTTGGATGATAGAGCGGGGGAGTGGATATTTACGATTTTTTACGGAGAACCAGATACGACAAATAGGCAAGTGACGTGGGAGTTGTCATAGAACTTGAGCGTTTCTTCTTCTCAACCTTTGGTTTTGTGGTGATGATTTGATAATGAGAAAAATAGGGGGAATGATCGACCAATTTTCAACATGAGACGATTTCATCAGGCTTTATCGGACTCAGGTTTGCACGACTTGGGCTTTTTAAGATCATCGTTTACTTGGTGTTATAAAAGACTTCATCTGCATATGGTGTGGAAATACATTAATATGGCATGTGCAAACGACTTATGGCTTACAACTTTTATGGCAACGAAAGGTTTACATATTGATATGAGATATTTGGACCATTTGGCGTTGCTCATACAGTGTAAAGAGACAGAAGACGTATTCGTTGGAGGAGGAAACCACGTTTTTCGTTTTATGACTGCTTGAGTTCGACCTGAGAATCGAAAAGTATCGATACATTTTGAAATGATGATGAGGACCTAAATGCGGGTAATAATATTAGGCTGAGTTGCAAGCATGTCGTGAGCAATTAAGAAGTGGACAAATTTTGGCTCATGACTTTAAAATTAAAATCAAATCATTAAACAAAGGGATAAATGAGCTCAAGCACGGTACTCTTCTAGATGAGAATAGATCGAAAGAAAGGCGTTCTTTTTCGGGATTAGAGGTAATGCTTAATCGGAAAAAGTTACTTTAAAAGCAATGTCAAAGGTATAGGAGTAAAACAAAGTGAAAGAATACATCGTATTTTCACCGACGGGTACAAAAAGATAGAGAATGAATGAAAATAAGAAATTGAGAATAGTAATGAAGTTTGGCACGACAAACCTAAGGAACTGGAAAAATGTGGTGATTGGTTTTTTTAAGTAACATAGTTCTTAAAATTGTATCATCTATTATTATAGGTAAAAAGAAATAAAAAGGTCTAAAACGCCTATCCACTCTAAGTAGAAGAAGAAAAAAAACAGTCACAATCGGTACCCGAAGTACCCGTTTAGGGTAGCCGGATATTCGAGTACCCGAATTTTCAGCAATCTCCCATTCGGGTCGGGCACCCGTCCCGAAATACCCGAATGGGCGGGTACCCAACCCGTTTACAGTCTCAAACACCCCATAGTGTATAATTCAAGTTAAAAACCAATTTTTTATGGCTTGATTTATAGAACCTGGAAAACACAATCTTAATGATATTGTCAGTTAGTCTTTTTCAAAGAACATTTAACAATTAATTAGTGTGATTAAAATAGTTTTTAACTCCAAAACACAAAGCAACGTCGATTTGTTCTTGCTAACATAAGCTTATTTTCCCGCTAACTTGAGCCTCCTCCGTGCGCACACGCAATTACTCCCCAAACCCCACCAATCCATCATGCCAGGAGCCCTAAAGCTCACCAAATTGAAATTATCCATCTTTCACTCTCACAAACCCTACTGCAACAAACTGCTCCAAAATCTCTCTCCACCACCGCCTCACGCCACCGCACCCCGATCGGCGAACAGCATTCTCCGGCTCAACTCCTCCGCCTTCCGGTGGCCTATGACTACGCTCTGCGCGCCCTCTGTGCAGCCCAAAATCGCCATCGGAGGACTCAAATCTCGATCATTCGCGTCCACTGGTGCTAACAAGGGGCAAAATCGAAGCGTGAGTCCTAAATTCGATACAGGAATGCGTGCCGCTGCCGATTGCAAGGCCGAGAGCGAGTCCGAGGTTAATCCGCCGCAGAAGTTGCTCACTTTGCCCACGATCTTGACGATTGGCCGCGTAGCCTCCGTCCCGCTCCTCGTCGGCAGTATGTACCTGCTTATTTGCTTGTTGTTTAAGCGATTTGCTGAGTTTTGATGTCTAATTTGGTTTAATTGTGGATCACGAACGGTTATTTTGCCGGTTGTCTGTTAACTAAGCTATTCGACGTTGGTTGATGTTGAAGATTATATTTCAGTAGTTGTACCTCTGGTACTAATATATGTTTAGTGGAATTAGTATCTAAGTGTAAGCAAATTTGTATTCAACTCCTTGTATATTGATTGATGGTGAGGAGGCGTGCATTATGAGTTAGTCCTAGTCGATTCAGATATGGATAGGCACATGTGTAGTAAAACTTAATTTTGGGTACACATTGAGTTAATGTGTACTGGATTGTTTGAAGTGGCTAATGAACTGATTAGATTTACATATTGTTTTCATCGTTTATAGCCTTTTATGCTGAGAGCTGGTGGGGACCAACTGCTACAACTGGTATATTCGTTGCAGCGGCTATTACAGATTGGCTTGATGGATACCTTGCTCGAAAGGTCCCGTTTTTAAGCTCAAGTCTTCTTGAAATTATCTGATGATTCTTTTTCTCTATCTTATTTGTTATGTAGCATATATGCTAAAGTTGCATTTTGACCTAGCAGATGAAGTTGGGAACTCAGTTTGGTGCCTTTTTGGATCCAGTGGCTGATAAGGTAAGACTACTCATTTGAACATATTTTTGCGCATTTGCTGAAGTATAATTAGCTTGTTCTTGGAAAACCACTGATATCAAGATATAAATATTCCTTGGTTACTAAAAAGAGGACTTTATATTGTTTTTCTCTCTTCCATTTTAATTTTCTTTTTAAATTAATGCAGCTTATGGTAGCAGCAACCTTGATCTTGTTGTGCACCAAACCTTTTGAAGCTGGTGTGTTTGGGCAAGCGTCGTGGTTATTGACTGTACCTGCAATTGCTATAATTGGTAGAGAGGTAAGAGCCTTAGTACATCATCTTGTAGATTCTTAGTAAGCTGAGTACTCAACTGCTGAAGATTGGAAATCATGATTTTAAGGAAATTGTGACTTGGTGAACTTCTGGGAATAGCACTAATCAAGTATAGTAACGCGCATCAACACACCATATGGATAGTCTTTTGACATAAATTACTGATCCATCACCTATTTAATATAGACGTGGCTTGTATTGAAACCAAGTTTGTCCTATCTTCTTTCAATTTACTGTAATTTGTGATCTAGGGGAATGATAGGAGGGGCCAAAGGGAAGGTTAAATTTCAATTTTGTTTCTTATGGAAGGGTAATGGGTTAAAGATTGATGCTGTTTGGTATTGTGATATGTTAGGAAAATTAACCGTCTATTAATACACGGCAAGTTAGTTTTGTTTCATGTTCAATTTCAGTGGCTCATGTGACTCCTCTATATTAGCAATTGACATTCTATATTCTGATCAGTTTCCAAAGAGAGTATGATGAACACCTGCCAAAATGTAGATGGTATCATTTTGGGTTATGAAACAATACAAATTTGTATCTTATTTTCAATTATGCATTGAGAAGTTTTGCATCAAATAGCAAAATATTAGTATCTTTTGCTTGCTGATATGCAAGAAAATAAGCAAGGATCTCTAAATATGCTTCCTTTTACCAATACACAAATTTTTATGAACTTATTGTACGCTTAATTCCTAATGATATCGAATTTCTGATACAAAGCGTACCTAGTACACTTCAATCTCTATTAGAACTATTCCTCTATGTTTAGAAGTGCTGATAAGGTCTGGTGGCCGTGATTCCGGTGTTCACATGTTTTTTCACCCTCCTGCTATATGAGTTTTGTGTTCTAATAATTATCTACACGGTCCAACCTCTTCATCCGGTCACTGATTTTTGATGTTATCAAGTAGGTAAGGTTAAGGTACTTGGAATTTTAAGTTGATGAGTTCATTTTGTAAACTCTGTGTTTCTTGCAGCGATTTTGCTTGATTCCATGTACCTTTTTTTTTTTTTTGGTTTAGTATATGTACTTAAGTGTTTGACTACCAAAATTTTGTCTACTTGTAGATAACCATGTCCGCTGTTAGAGAATGGGCTGCTTCTCAAGACAAAAAGCTTCTAGAGGTTTGTATATTACCAACCCATCGGTTTTGGTATCAATTGCATTTGCGTACTGGTGATTTGTACCTTCCCAAAAGAAAATGAAAATCACCCCATTCAATCCTTTCTAGGCCGTTGCAGTCAATAATTTGGGTAAATGGAAAACAGCAAGTCAGATGAGTGCATTAACTATTCTTTTGGCTTCCAGAGATAGCAGGTTCTTTTACATCTTCTCTTTGACATAATTTTTCAGAATAGATGAATTTGAAATGAAATCTGTATGTTTCTTTGACATAATTCTTCAGAATAGATGAATTTGAAATGGAAACTGTATGTTTTTATGCATGAATTGTCCACATGTATTAACACACTCTTTCTCCAGTCTTGTAGGGGCAGGAACTTTTGTCTCTACTGGGGTAGTGTTGCTATACATTTCAGCATGGCTTGCCTTGTGGTCTTTGGTTGTGTATATGAGAAAGATATGGAAAGTGCTTTTGAGGTTGTAACTTCAATTTTAAATTTGTTATCAACTCTACAAGTTATTTATACAGAATCGAGGATACCCGTTGCTACATGGGAGAAGGGTTCTTCTTCCTATATGCGAATGAGGAAGTGCCGATCTTTTGGAAATTCTTTAGCTTTGTCATTTCTATCTTCTGGCCCAGGAATGTGAATAAAGACAATGAATCGAAAAATTCTGCTGATTTGGTGATCTCTTATCACCTTCATTATTAATCAGAGTCAGCAGTACTTCTCTACATGTCTCCCTCCCACCGGTAACAATTCGTTGTGTGGATTGAACTGGTGTGGATGTTCAGTATTCATTCCCTTAATCATCATGGGGATATGGTGATATTTAACTTTGATCACTATACATTTGTAGCACTTGTGTAGTCTACTTAACTCGCTTGCTTTTTTAAGCGGCTAAACATATTCTAATATAAAATTTTCGTGCTGGCTGATTGTTAAGGTTAGCAATGCTGGTCTTTGATTGTTAGTTAGAGCGTTTGAAAAAATTAAAACACAACATTCATCCATTTCTTCCAATCAAAACTTAGTTTCTGTAGCCATGCATCTTTATCATGGATTTTATTGAACTTTTACTGTCTTGCAGCCTTTTCGGAACAAATATGGTGTTTTAATAATCTCAACTAATTCAATTTGCTTGCTTAGAGAAGGGCAAATGTCATGTGTATATGATATGTGGAATGTAATCGATGAATAAAACAGAAAAAAAATTAAAAAAATTGTTGTTATCATCCTAAAATAACAAGTCAGCGTTCTCTATTTCTCACCCGGTAAATTTCTCAGTTTCATATGCCAGTCTGCAGAAATTATTTAATCAAATGCACCATATGCAGCATTCTTCCTGGCATAATCATCAACAGTATGAAGTGTGGTGAGAGATGTAAAAAAGACAGTCTATACATATACTTGTGTGTCTTTCCTTTTCCTATTTCTGAAAATTGGCCAAATAAAACTTATAACAAGTTCGCAAATTTTATGAAAAGCTATACTAGGTATTGTCATCACCTCGATCCGGAGTAGACCTCCCTCCTTTTATAGAAAGAATTGGCCCCCGGAGGGAACTGCGACTGATTGAACGGCAGTCTAGAAACACAACTATTGCTGTTATGTCATCATGGAAATGCCTTCTCACCCCGCGATCAATTTTCTTCAGATCAGAATATCTCATTTCTCTTTTCTTTGCTGCTTCCTGCAGCGCAGCTTTGACAAGTTTTCTGGCTACACCCTACAGAAAGACAAAATCTAGTCCATAAAAAGAATAATCGAAAAGGTAACAAATTTCACAGTGAAATGCAGATAATATAAGTTTAAACCTTTAAGAGTACATGAGGTGATGCAATATCTACACCCTAGGATACACACACATACACGCAACTTCATGTTATACTGCACTCACGTTCAAATTATTTTCTTTGGTTTTCCTGATGATGCCAAAGGGGCTGGGAATTGCAGACTAGTAATGAGAGAAAACAAAAATTTGAGAAAAGAGAAGGTATGTTTAAAGAGATATCCTACATTACGCGGAGAGTTGTTGACGAAGTCAACCGCCTCTTGATTGCTGAGGTGCTCCCACAGTCCATCTGAAGCAAATATAAGAAACTGGTCATCTGGAGAAATTTTCTGAACTAGTATTGAAGGTTCGGCAAGAAGGATTGGCTTCGCAAAAGGTTCTGCCAGTCTGAACTTTGGCAACAGAGGTGCTTTATTGAACTCTGTTCTCTTCAAGTAAGCATCACCAATTGATCTCGAGACCTGAGATGGAATTGAAAATGCATGTCAACAGAAGTTGCTGGCAACATTGTCTTGTCGCAAGAAAAATGTCTCTAACATTTCTTGTAAACTAAATACCATAATTTCACTACATCCTGGCCTGTTAATTTGCTAATATTAGGTGACCTAAGTCCTTACACATCTTGGGTTTGCTAGCTCCTACTAGCTTGAACTAGGTTAATTACTTCATGAATCATGAGTTTAAAAGACTATAATATGGGCTGTTATAGACTTGTAGTAGTATTTGATCTAATCCTCTGTAAACCTTAGGTTATATAATACCTTTATACTATTGATCTTCTATTAAGGTACACTGAACACGAACCCAATCTAGACTGGTAAATAACGAGTAGAGACTTTTAGCAGACCTGTTGGATTGGGATGTCCAATGCTATTGGGTCAAACATACCAAATACGGTACTATCTCCATTAAATCTATCTAAGCTAAAACCAACTAGTGTTACCAAACAAGAGAGCTCAACATCAACTTTAGTTTCAAGGGCTAAACTTCTGCACTTGATGGTATTAGCTTAGATAAACAAATTCAATCTGGACTAATAACACATTTGGTATACTTCATCCAACAGTGGGACATAACATTCTCATCCTCCAAAACCGTAACAAGTTCCTTACAAAAACACCACCCATCTATATTATAATGATCTGCAGGATTTGAGACGACTAACAGCAAATTTTGTCGTACCAATGCATAATATTATCATCAAACTCACGGATTAATAAATTAGGTATTTAACCCATAATGTTAGAAAACCAAGATTGATTGATTGATTGATTAATTGAATCTTTTAGGTAATCAAAAACCTAGCAAACCTAGTTGAGTCCTTTAGAGATAGCATTGAAAGTGCAACATAATTGTCACCTGGATGATTCCCTTCACACGCCAAACCTTGTGCTTTAAAACGACAATCTGAGGATCATCAGGATGCAATGAGTGTAATTCCTCCCGGACTGATTCCAAACTTGCATTGTGCTCATCTGATAATTGCACGGCTTTGACCTCTTTCTCGGCCTTATTTACTCTTCCTAACACAACTCTGGAGTCTCCAGCATTAGCAATGTACAACAGTCCACTGCATATAACGCCAACCAAACAACATGATCCCACAGAAGCAATTTGCGGTTTAATTTCCCATTGCTTTTTAACCATAGAAAGAAACTCTTCTTCTGTTTCCAAATATGCATTTTTTATAACATCAGCTGACATTTCTTGATTGTTTGATGTGAACTCTGCATCACGAATAGCTGTCAACTGAGTAAACATATGCATTAGCAAGCTTAAAATATTTCCAAACAGGATTCATTCTCCGGAAAATAGACGTTTATCTCTAAAATTTTAACATGTCATGATACTAAAGAAAGCATGTATACTGTGACTCAGATTTCAGTGAAATTAAATTTTATTCAAACGACATAGTGCTTCTTCTATAGTCATGGAGTGGTGAAAGCAATATTGATATCCTTGATACCAACACAACTATTCAGAGACATGATCCTAAAATTCTAATTGCAATTTATTCCTTAAAAAAGCATCACAGATTCTCATTTTGGTATTGAAAAAGAATCTTCTCCCCCCGTCATATAAAGCATCTACTCTTGAAGTCTCACAGTAACAACAGTAAATAACAAGTGGCATGGGGAACAGAAGCAGGTGACTAAAGGGGCAACAATTAACCAGAAACCTACAATTTTTTGCGAAAAATAAAAAGAAAACTAAGCACATCAACTTGCATCCCAACAATATCTAAACATAAAAGTATCAATATCACTCTAATAACTTACCACAAGAACAGTATATAAAATAACAAAGCTAACACAATGCACTAGAAGAAGACACATACTCTTAAGATTATCAAATAGATGACTGCTTATAAACCGCGAAGCTTCGGGACCAGCATGTCCGTCGTAAATCCCGACAAACGTCCCTTGAGGACCTGACACCATGGAGCTCATCGGCCCTGATTCGAGCTGGCTGTGATCTTCCAATATATTATTGGCTTGAACTACGGCCATTGAAAACTCCCCGTGAACGTGGCGTCCCGAATCTTTATACCACCACAAACCATCCACACGACCACTGACGTCACCATCCCTATTGCTGCAGCTTTCGCCTTCATTCACCACCGACGGCCTCCAACAAGGGGTGACATATTTTCTCCACGTAGCTGTCCCCATTGATTGCCTTTTCACATAGTAATTCCCAAAAAAATCTAATATTTTTTCGTCTCCTTCAACCAAACCAACTCACGATCGCAATGTGCGTAAACTCCACGCTACATCAATCTCTCAACACCTCCAAAAAGCGGTCTTTTTGTTAATATTTTTTACCTAATGTTTCAGACCCACATCACCAAGCTCCAATTTTTCATGCAATGATCAAACTATTTAGACATCATCAATCTGAATTATCCACAAAACAAACAAAAAACCACCAAATAATTAATGGGTTGATCTCCAAAACCGCAAAAAATTCAAATTCAAATAATTATGCAGAGCAACAAAGCCAATTAACTTTACATACAAACAAACGATAACCCACAAATTATCAAACAATCAAGAGGAAAATCGAATAAAATTATTACCTAGAATAGGATGACGAAGAAATCCATTACAATATCGAATAAAATATTGAAGGATTTCTGATAGAAAGAGGGCAGAGATTGTTGTTGTTGTTCCTCTGTTTCTTATTTTACAAGTAATCGAGAGAAATGGGGGGCTAGAGAGAGAATAGAGAGAGAGAAAGAGGTAAATTAATTGCCCCCTTCATTTGAAAAAATAAATTTAACGTTTTATAACAAAACTTTCACCATTTAATTTAATAATCAATGGGCTTTTGTTTTTTGGACGATGAGCTGTTTTCAGGGTTGGGTTTTTTGGAGATTTTTCTTCGACGTTGACCAACAACAAACCATCATTTTAGCCGAATTTTTCTCATCTCTCTTTTCCTAAAAATAAAATAATATATTTTGTGCACTTGAGATTTGTTAGCATAGTTTAATTATGCCAAAGTATCTTTTATTTTACTTTGTGTAGTGATGTTTAACCGCTATTACAACGCACAAACATACATACTATAAATAGATGTTGTGATAACACGTTTTGGACACGCTTTAAGTTTTAATTGACTTTTAACCTGATTCAACATTGAGTTTATCGTTCATAATAATAAATTAAAAAATATGATCTGTATGGCCAAGTTTTTTGGATGCATTAACTTTTTTTTATGAATTTTTGGAATAAAACATGAAATATTTAGAAAAACGTAAGAATGGCATAATCTTGTTATAAATTCATGTTTGTCACGTAGGAAATGATCAGACGTTTATGCCTCTCCTTCTTGTCTTTTTCAGCTTTGAAAATTGAGTGGCGCTGATTTGTATAGCTACCTGGTGTTCAATATACATATAATATAGAGAACTGTGGAATTGAAAATTGAGTTATTGATCATCTTAATTCTTTGTCTTAACTACCTTGTGTTTTTATACTTATAACTGCTGTAAAAACCGTGATCGATTGATTTTATTATGTTAGCTGTTGGTTCTTAGCTTAGTTGTGAGCCAAGTTGAATTTGCCATTGAAACCAATTTTGATAGAGAACAAACTTATTACCACTAGTTGTACTAGAGAACGCGAGGTGATTTTGGTTTTGATCAAGTTTTAATACCACGTAAGTGTAACAATTCCTTTTTTTTCTTTTCCTTCTTTGAAACTGTAACTAACTTCTTTTACACAAACTATATATAATAAATGAATAAACTATGATCACAATATGTATCTGGCCTGAGTAATTAAGGGAAAAGAAGAAAGACTAAGAGTGAGTTCTCTCCTGTCAAAGTTGGGTAGCTTCATCCTCAGCCAATATGTATGACCAAAAAATCTCCAGCAATGGACTTCTGACTACTAATTAATTTCTGGGATATTGATAGTTTTGAGTTTTGACTGCAGTTTGGAATTTAAATACATGACCTGGTTAATTACATAAAGGCCAGGGTGGACTTGCATACAAAATAATCTCAAATTATTACATTCTTTTAGTCTGTAAAACTAAAATTGATCATTTGGAGCAAACACTTCAAGTTGAAAGACTGGAAATTTAATGGTTTGATTCTATCACTTTCTTTAATTTTATCAAGTTGTTAGATTCAAGAATCGCAACAAACATTTGGAAGACTTGCATGTATCTTCTAGAAATGGGAAATCATGTGTTGGAATATTTTCAAAATATTATTTGTATCATTTTAAATGAAAGTTGCAATTTTATTTTTGAAACAATGCATCAATTCATCTTTTTGGCGGCTGATCTTTATATCTTTATATCATTATGAATTTTTTTTTTGCATGATAGCTCTTTAAAGTGACGTGTCTTTTCTAAAATGTTGTGAAAGTTTCTAAAAAGAAGATAATTTTCTTCTTTGAAAATATGTTGCATAAGTTGTTTTTTCATGAAAAATATATTTCTCTATTTCTCCACACAAATTCTCGGGATCACGGATTGAGTATTTGATTTTGTTTACGGAAATGCAGTTCGCAAATAAAAGTTTAAAGACTGGGTTCCGTTATATCTTAGGACAAACTCGCCGCAACTGCTTTGCACTTATGGAGGCGAATATTGTCTTAAGGAGAGTTCATATATACGCGACTTGGAATAGTTGCAGTTTACTTTGTTGCAAGGTTATCTTGGGAGTGTTTAGTTTTTCTTGTTGAAGATTTATATATCGCTGGAACGACGCCAGGATTGCATGCAACATCATCATTGTCAGGAGTGAAAGAATTATTTCCAACAAACTATATTACAAATTATTTTAAAATGAAACTAGTTTTTTGTATCAATAGCCTCCACTCTCTCTTAATATATCTTTAAGAAACATAAAAAGACTCAAAATCTCTATAATATAGACTCAAACTAGATATGTATTCCTAAAATCAAATACTTAGTCAAAGGGCAAACCAGTTAAATTAGCATATTTTTAAAATCAATTTCACTTAATCTTTTATTCCACCATATTTTATAATTCTTTATCTTATCAGGCTCAAACTCATCTACTTTACCATTTGACCCCTGAGAGTTGAGCAATAGGTCGCAGTCCGTACAAGTGGACCTGGATGATTTGACCTGCTTCTTAACCCAACCATTAAACTATCCAAATGCTAGTCAATCAGGCCCAATATGGAACTATTGTGTCCAACCATCTAATGAACTGCACGGAGTCACATTTGAAATTAGGCTGTGGCTGAAAGTATTCTAATTGATACATTCGGGTTTAATTTGGGCCTTGAAACAGAGCAAAAAGACACTAGACCAATAACCCATTAAACAGAACTCTATCAGAAGCTTTGGAAATAAAATCTGCACTTGGTCCATTTTAAGTTTATTATTTAGCAGTACATTTTTATTTGGATTGGATCCCTTATATTAATCATTCAATCGCTTCACACAGAAATTCACAAAATCATTGTAGGAAAACAATGAAAATCACACGATTTATTTTTGTAAAAATGTTGAAGAATATAGGAGCTGATCAGCTGCAATTATTTCTGAACCTTTTGAATTTAGGTTGAACTCCTTACTTATTAGATCCTAAAAATAAATCCATAAAGTATATTAGCCCAGTAGGCGACTTTCCTAAGTCCAAGTCAAGGCTTAGAAAGCCCAGTAATCAAACATCATTCTTATACCGTGGTTCCTTTTTAAACATAATATATGAGTCACTCTAGCTTAAATAGCTACTAGCATTAATATCAACATTTATAAGGCCTGGTACAAATTTTTTTTTTAGCTAAGTGTTGAGCCATTTATTTAATGCAAAATTACAGATTCGGTACAGGGAGCATTTGAAACTAAAGAACGAGAAACAAGAGTTCATATCAAAATTAAGTAAAGGCTGCATTTAGAGGAAGGACAAGTGTTCCAAAGTGATATGCAGCTATAGTGTTGGTAGTGGTCTCATATGTTGATGCTCATAGCTTCACAAGGTAATATGTTGTCTGATTAGTCTTCTTATAGCAAAATTGTCGGCAACTGCTGCGAAGCTAGTCAAGCGTGTATGGGTATCCCGCAAAAGGCCTATGAGATGAGTTGGATATCCCAAGTCATGTTAAGATATTGCAACATAATCAAGAAATGGTCTCTACGATCAAATGTGTAAATTGTAATGAGTGACCACTTCTTACAATTAATTTGTAATGACATAAAGCACTAACTAATTTTCTTTTGACAACAAATATATTTAAATGAATTGAATAAATATGATAAGAGAAGTAGATAAATCGCAAGTTATGCCATTGTTCTCTTAAAGGTGGTTTTATGCCTTTATGTAAGGTTACGCTATGTAGTAGACTATGATGTGATGCAATGGAGAGATTATTAGGTACAACGGTTGTACGATGAGGTGGTACAATAAGTCGGTTTTTAGTGTAAATGCACGGTTGGAATGAGGTGTGGAGATGTTAATACCCTATAATTTAGGAATAATATTTAATCTCCACTACATGCTGTACCACGTCATCATGCAGCGGCTGCACCTAATAATTTTTCGATGTAATGCGACTATAATATTTAAGTTTTTCTTTGTTGCATCTTGTTAATCTACACCTTGGAGAAAGTGAAAGTGTAATATAATATTTTTTAAGCACATACAACTACACTCTTACGATATATGACAATTTTTTTTTTTTTTAAATATTTACAGGTCACGCGATTATATCATTTAGGAGTTGTTGGCTACTTAATAGTATTATGTTGTTATTTGTTGAGGATTGGCATGTCATCCGCATCGTATAAAGTAGGTTAATTATGAAATAATGCTACTATATGGTATTAGGGATTATCTTATTCTCACTAGACGATATGTCAGCATATTGTGTAAGCTAGAGTTAACATGCAAGCTAGTTTGATTCTCAAGTATATCCGTATAACACAAGGCAAATGCATAAGTATAAAATAAATGATGTACTAAATAAATTCTCAAGATGATTTTACTGAAGTACTCAATAATTTTAGTCCTCAACTAATGTTTTTTCTAAATTCTATTAAATTGCTTGTGTTTATTTTGAAGTAAATACGATTGTGAAAAAAGTGTTGAACGGGAAACTCCCTTGCCCTTCTCCATGGTTGAGAACTCTATTACAAAGAGAAAATTGGAAATAACAAGTGCACCGTCCCACGTGTTAGTTACGATATATAGTTGTATCTTATATACGGGTTTGTCTTGTGCACAGCAGGGGCCACAACAGCCCCCACACACATGCACGCGGCCCCATGCTCATGGGACCCGCGTGGGCCCCGCACATGTGTGAGAGGGGGCTGTTGTGCCCCCTGCTGTGCACAAGACAAACTCCTTATATACCATGAATTGGTCAGAAAACATCGCATCACTTGGGCCGAATATTAAATATGATCGTGTGTGTCCAATTCTTTTTGGCATGTAACCTTTTTGGCAAGAATTGTTTCCCAATATGAGTAAGAATAATTGGCAAATATATAATATATCAAAATGAAAGCTTAAACTAGTTGGTGTTGGATTGGAGGAGCATTCTCTTGCAACCCAGTGAGTGTTTAAATTTTTTGTTTATTCAAAATATGTAATGAGAAGGAAACTCTGGAACAAAGTCCACAAGGGTCTATAATTTAGTAAAATGTAGAATTAGATTTTTCTTTTTGGCCTAAATATATATATATATATATATATATATATATATATATATATATATATATATATATATATATTATGTGTGTTTAATACCAAAGTACAAAAAACCTTTTAGGACCTTCAGAAATTCTATGAATTAATGTTAACAGCCGATTCCAATATCACATATGTAAACCGAACTTACTCCCTTAAAAAATAACTGCTGCATGTATACGCACCTGCACTGCGTGATGAATAACTACTACTCGTCCAACAAAAATATATATATATTTGTATGATCGAGAATTCTCCTCTTTATACGGCAATATACAAAAGAATGAGGTGAAAACTATTTATTTTTATAATCACTAAGGATTGCTACGTTATATATTAATACTTACATTGGAATTAATAAAACGCTCGCATGAAAATTGAATTATCAATAGTAGATTACACTTGAAAATCAATGGTCTTATGCATTTTAAAATCAAAATAAATGACATTTTTTTCTGAAACTAGAGATTAGAGGTCTTTGTTTCGATAATTGAATTAGAAGTGCTTACTTATAAAAAAATAAAAATATAAGTGTTTTAATAACTATATATCTAGAGTGTGCCTACAAGGACAAGGCATGTCACGTCAGAGGGAGTGCAATGCGACGTTGGGGTGGCACAGTGGCCGAATTTGTGCTTGACTAAACTGTACTTTTTAGTCTTTAGGCCGGTGCTTTCTTGTAAATGGACTGAAACTTCTTTTAAGTTCCCGACACATACAATTATTCTCGTCAATTAAAACTTTGTTTTATAAGACAAGTCCGTTTTATCTTAATAGCAATTTTTATAAGGGACTGTCTTCCAGCATTTGTTTTTTTTTTTAAAAAAAATTAATAGCAAAACTATATGTTAAGCATTATTAGCAACATGCTAAAAAAAGTAATTACAGTCACAATAACAGTCACAATTTTACATGGAATAATGAGTAATTAGGTGGCAAATTGTCCTGTTGTTGAATCAAAAGTTCTTTCTGGCTCGTGAATCAAAATGCGCCTACTTTGTTAGGCAATGGCCAACGGTAGTACCGTTGTTATGAATTTAAAAGTAAAAAGGGATCCGACCTTGATGTCGATCTCTAAAAATAATAATTAGCAAGTTGGTTGAAACGATTCCTTAAAAAGTTAAGGTTGCAGATGAAAATATTAGCAAGTTGGGTAAAATATTCCATCAAAAGTTTAAGTTTAAGATGAATGTGTACAACATCGTCTTATTATGAGATGGACAATTAATCCAGAGTCTACAAAAAAGCGTTATAGACATTCGATGAGCAGAATTCTGGCGTGTAATCAGTTATTATCATAATTATAATACAGTATATGATAACTTATATCAAGTACCGAATATTATAAGAGTTTTGACAGAAAATCCTCATGACGTTTATGCTTAAGAGAGTTCAAAAACACTTGCGCAAGATAGATATGTAATAGTACTCAAAGAGTTATGCGCAATAGAGAAAAAACCAATATAAACAAAATCCACCCACATATTTACCATGGAAAAATAAAGATTATATAATGGAACAGCGTGTAACTACGTACTCTACAATAATATGTTTTTTCTCTTCTTTTTTTCTTTCGACAAGAGCGTGTATAGCCTTATCCATAATACACGGAGTTTTGTGGCTTTATTTTATTTTATTTTTACATATCATTTTTTTGCAGATGACAGTAGAACACATTGAGTATGTTTAAGTATTTTTGGCTATTTCGCAATTTACCTTTACTCTAATAATTGGTATCTTAATTACTCGGGCCCTTATGAGAAAATTAATATTTTGTTTAATAAATTGTAAAAACCTTTACGATAGTACCGATCTATGAATTATGATTGTATTTAAGGAGTAAATTATAAAATTGTGTCGTCTCAAGAAGAGATCAAATCGTTGATTGAGTGAAATATATAGTAAATTAAGTACTACTCATCAACTTCCAAATTATTGTATTTAAACTTTTTTATTTTGATTATTTCCTAATACTATTACGTGCCTAACTTTAAAATTTTGAAGATGATTATAATATTTGGATCACTTCACTTATTCCAACGTGATTCTCCTAAAACCCGATTAAGCGAAACCATATGTCCTATGTGAATTATGACCTAATATACGAAATAGTTATACATACGTAAGTCTATATATTCTTCTTCAAAATAATAAATAATCAAACTTGCCGAGTGGATTGCAGTCACGCTTTGTTTTCTTTCATCATTTTCATGTGCGCACTCGACAGAATAAGTTGCTGCCCTGGAAAAATCTGAAAACTGACGTATGACTCAATCCACCCCACTTATTTTCCACCCTCTTCATCATACATTATTTGAAATAATTACAAATGACCAACTGCCAAAATCTCTTATAAATCCAGTCACAGCCATAGAAAGAAGAAGGAATAAAAGGGCTTTCCAGCTTTATTGGGACATGATGTTTTGGATGATATATATGATCTTACAACTATTAAGATATACCCTGTAATGTTAATAAAATAAAATTTAGAAATTATATATTAGTCGTTAATTTGTATATATTGTCGATATTGATCCATTATTCGTTATTAGGGCTTGATTAAAAATGAAATCTCATGTTAATACTATTATCAAATTGTTTATGATCATGATCTCATGTAGGCCAGGTTGGTAAAATATGGTGGTTTCATGTATCTAGAATCCATGAACACAAACATCACACACACACACACATATATACATATATACATATATATATATACATATATATATATATATGTTGCAATTTCATCCAGAAATAGAGATTGTTGGCATATAAAAGTGATTTCTTTGTTACTTTTGCTTAAACGTTTCGTAATGTTAATTTAAATAAAAGCCGAGAAGTAACCCACACCATATTCCTAGGAAAAACTCGATGTTTCACACGAGATTCGACGTTTTGAACCAAGAAACACTCAGTTTCCATTTCGAATGTTTGTAAATATTTTCAAAAAATTCACTTAAAGTATTAATTAGATACTTTTAGTATTTAATAGCAAGAAGTTTTTCCTTTTCTTAATGAAGCAAATTGTTCGGAGACGTTTCTTTTTCATTTGAGGTGAAATAAATAACTATCGGTTAGTGATTTGTTAGCTCCTATACATACAAAAAGTTTATCCAGTCTACTGGGACTGCCTTTATAGCTTTAGCTTATACAAGTAGGCTTTTGTTTTTTTTTCTTCTTCTTTCTTTTTTCTACTAAACTTCTCGAATATGTTGCACGGACACTTCAAAAAAATAAAAAATACAGTGTCGGACACGCTTAGGACACGGACACGCCTCGGACACGCCTTGGACACGTGTCCGACACGCCACGTGGAGTGTCAATAATTAAAATAAATAAAAAATATATGGACACGCGTGTCAGACACGTTTTAAAGGCGTGTCCGACACGCCATGGACACTTTTGGATTTTTTTTTTTCTTTCTAAAGTCCTAGAACTTTAGGGGTATATGAAATCAATTAGAAATTAAAGGATTAAAACAATAAAATTCCAAATTAAAATATGAAACTCACAATCAAATCCTCAATTTCCCAAGTAGAGAAGATTTCAACAATGCCCAGAAGACTTTTTATTTAACCCTCTGATCTTTGTAGTTTAATTTGCATTTATATTTGAGACTTGAGTTTGTATGAATCTTTTATCTTGTATTTGAAATATATATGCTTGATCTTAATTTTTGAGTAGAATCAAAAATATTGTTGATAGAATTTTATTGTTATGGTATCGTCATATATTAATAAAAAATTTAAGACGTGTCCATGCCGTGTCGTGTCCTAAAATTTTTTAAAAATCGGTATCGCCGTGTCCGTATCGTGTCGTATTCCTGTCCCCGTGTCCGTGCAACATAGCTTCTCGATCATCGTACGTTTTCAATAGATAATGCCAGACTAGTCCAAATATAGCAATCATAATTTCAATAATGACAGTATACCTTTCTGGAAGTGGGTGGAGGCGGAGATGCAAGATTTTTCTTTGATTGCGATGCAATATTGAGGATTATTTTGCATTGTTCAAAAGAAATTTTGATTGCAACACATAAACTAGTCAATATAAAAGTTCACGAGTCATAGGACATATATATATATATATATACACACATTTATATACACACATTTATATAGTATAAAATAAAATAATGAGTTAGCCCATATTATATGTTATCCAATCACTACAAGAAAATGTTGAAATAGAAAGGGAATATAGAAAGGGAATTGGATTATGTTTCTGAATAAATGGAAAACTTAATAAAAAATAAAAAATAATAAGATAGAAAGGGAAATATTTCTTTCCGCGCTAAAAAACGGACAAATCCCTTTCTATCTTATACAAAATAAATAAAAAACATAAAATAAATAACTGAGAAACGGAAACATTTGTTTCCGTGTCGAAAAACGGAAATATCCGTTTCTGACTTATACGAAATAAAAAAAAAAAAGAAAATAAAGGTAGTTGAGAAACGGAAATCCGCTTTTCTTAACTGAAAAACAGAAATATCCGTTTCTCAGTTATACGAATTTAAAAAAAAAAAAGAAAATAAAACTTTTGAGAAACGGAATTTGGCCTTTCTTCAACGAGATACGGCCAATTCCCTTTCTCCCGTTGAAGAAAGACCACCATCCCTTTCTCAACCTCAAATTCCCTTTCCCAAATTAATCACTTCCCCCCCCCCCCCTCCTTCCTCTCCCGCGACATTTTTTGCTAGTTTCTTCCTCCACTCCCGCGGATTTGTTCTTCCTTCCTCACCAAAATTTTTTTTTTCACAAATTTAAGTTGTGGTTTTTCAAATTAATTCGGGGATAGAGCAAAAACCAAGCGCAATTTCCATTATTACAGGTGAGTTCTTTATTTTAGTTGTTTTTTCGAGCTACATGCAAATCCTTAATTTTAGTTGTTTTTTTCTTTGTTGTTGCAGCTGAAATTTGCAAGAGGTGTTGTAATTCAGCTAACTGTGAGCTCAGGTGTATCTTTCGTTTGAAGAATTGGTACGGTGTAGCATTTTTTGTTGATTTTACTATTTTTTGTGAATGCATGCTTTGTGTTTTTGATTTCGGTTGAATTTTACATCAAGTTTTATGGTTCTTGGACTTGGAATTATGTGATTTTTGTGAAGATTGGTTATAAGTTTGTGATTTTTGTGAAGATTGGTTTTAGTTGTGTGGTTGAAAGTTGCTATTTTGCTAGATACACAGGTTGTGATGTAAAATGTATGTTTTCAGCTTGAAAACATGGAGAGTTTGATGCAGTGTGTTCACTGCCTCAAACTCAATGTTTTCAAGCTGAAAACATCTAGTTTGAGATTTCACTGCCTCAAACACCTATATTGAGGCAGTGAATTCACTGCCTCAGATTGTATGTTTGAGGCAGTGAATTTACTGCCTCAAACTAGATGTTTTGGCAGTGAGTTCACTGCCTCAGATTGAATGTTTGAGGCAGTGATTTCACTGCCTCAAACACTATATTGAGGTAGTGAACTCACTGCCTCAGATTGTGTGTTTGAGGCAGTGAAATCACTGCCTCAAACTCCAGGTTTTCAATTTTGAAAACATGGAGTTTGAGGCAATGATTTCACTGCCTCAAACACTATATTGAGGCAGTGAGTTCACTGCCTCAGATTGTGTGTTTGAGGCAGTGAAATCACTGCCTCAGATTGTGTGTTTGAGGCAGTGAAATCACTGCCTCAAACTCAAGGTTTTCAATCTGAAAACCTGGAGTTTGAGGCAGTGATTTCACTGCCTCAAACACTATATTGAGGCAGTGATTTCACTGCCTCAGATTGTGTGTTTGAGGCAGTGATTTCACTGCCTCAAACACTGTATTGAGGCAGTGAACTCACTGCCTCAGATTGTGTGTTTGAGGCAGTGATTTCACTGCCTCAAACACACATTCTGAGGCAGTGATTTCACTGCCTCAAACACACAATCTGAGGCAGTGAGCTCACTGCCTCAAAAATATTGTTTGAACTCACTTCTAAAGTAAGCTTTAAATTTTTATATAGTACATAAAATCAGATTTGAGGAAGTTTTTTGTCTATATAAGGCAAACTTAGCTCAAAAGAATGTTCACATGTCTTGAATTGAATAAAGTTATAGACTTAAAATATCGAGCGCCTTTCATTTTAATACACACAAGTGTTTAAAATCAGATTATACTTTCATCAATTCCCTCAAAAACATTTCCTATATTTTCTCCGTGCGACATAATTTAGGAAGTGTATTCTATGTCAATGTGCATTTCTATGTCAATGCTATTCTATGTACATGTGCATTTCTATGTCAATACATGCAGTTATCTCTTGGGTTATACTTGATTTGAGAATATTGATTTAACTAATACTATTTATTTTTATTTCAGATGGATAACAGGAATCCTATGACCGACAGAGGTGGACGTGCAACGAACATTACATATTTTCAAATTTTTTCAAAAAAATGTGATAGAAAGGGATTTGTCTCTTTCCCGTATTTTCACAATTCACATTCCCGCCACTCTCCTCAATTTGTCCAGGCTAAAAATAGTAATAGCATAGAAAGGGATGTTTCTCTTTTTGTGTCAGAGAAAGTACATTTTCCCTTTCTATGGAAGAAAGGGATTATTCTCTTTCTTTGCCAGAGAAAGAACCTATTCCCTTTCTACGGGAGAAAGGGATTTTTGTCTTTCTCCCATAGAAAGCGATTATTTTCCCCTTTCTGTTTTTTCTTAGCAACCATGCCTACTGAAAGGGATTATGGAAACATCATAATCCCTTTCTGTAGCTCTACAGAAAGGGATTTCTACCCTATGGAAAGGGATTTGAGTTTTTCTATTTGAACAATTTCTTGTAGTGAATCGTGATTTAGTTTTTACTGATCATAAGAACAATAATCAATTTATGGTCTTTTTGACCCAAATAAGGCTCTATTTGTTGCCCTACAAAATAAGAGAAATATATATAAAAAATTGATATTCTTAGAAAAGTTCTATGACAAATAAAAGCTTCCTCTCTTTTCCTGCGTTTGACATCATTCCAGAATTTCTTGGAAATAAATTTATAGTTAGTTTGTTTATACTTAGCATCAATTTAATACGATGAATAATATGATTATGCTTGAAAACATAAAGTATGTGGTGAAATCATATTAAAGTTATTTTTTCACAACATTATTAATAGAATTTTGAATATTTTCTATAACTTCATGGGCCAAAATGGACTCAAGAATCAATTTATCAAATCTTTCCGGAAAATAAAACAAAACAAAACAAAATGAAACATCTAATGAAAGTAACGGGTAAATTAAAAAATTGATACTCCAGCCAAGATGAGATGAATGCCTAGATCGAAAAATAAGCATATAGATTAGATCAAAAAGGAATACAGTGTAGATCACAAAGATATTGAGGAATAAAAGCGCTTCTAAATTGATGGGAATGTTAAATTTTTAAAACTTATATATATATATATATATATATATATATATATATATATATATATATATATATATATATATATATATATATATATATATATATATATATATATATATATATATATATATCCACTTTTGTGCTGGAGAAAAGGCAAAATGTTTGATAACTGTAAAAAATTTTGAAGTTTGTTGAATTATTTTCACATACTATTTTGAATAGAATAGTGAGAATTTGGTTAAAAAGGTCTAACAAAAGATTTTATATCTTTGACAAAATTTTCTTTCATTTCTAAAAAATCACGCGCGTGCAACACTTGGATAATAATTTTTTTCCGGTCATCTCCTTTCTGTTTTCTCATTTTCCAAGGAGCAAAAGAAAAGGGCAATTCCATCACAAAATATTCCTTGCGAAGAGAGATGTTACTTGATGGTTATACTCTTAACATGCATTTCGCAATCAAGAAATGTGACCGCTAGTCATTAAAAATAAAACCGCTTTTCAGTAAAGAGACAATTGAAATTGGTTAGCAAAAAGTAAATAAGAAAGAAATAATTGGCCATTAAGATGCCTCATTAGTCATCTCCTTTTCAACTAGTAACATAATTACGCAATCTCTACTTCAATCAATTCTTGTTGATCTAGTACCATGCGCAATGAATTTTGCTTAGGCAACACTTCTCTTCAAAGTAAAGGCCTACAAATCTATAGTTACCTCTAAATGATTTATGAAATGTACTCTTTTGGTCGAATAAATTATATCAAGTTGCACAAATGTTATGAGTTTGATTTGCATGTATAGCTAAGAAACAAAGCAATTTAGAATTTTATTTAGATGCATGAATCAACCCTAAAAAAAGTTTTAGGACTTAACTATTCTTAATCCAAAGTTGGAATTTTCATATACTTTTTAATTTCAGAAATTCATGGACGTAGACGGAGTTCAATTATGATGTTCTATGGCGTAGTTACAATTTTTTCATTCATTTATGATTAACAACAAAAGAAATTAATGGGATGAAATTGCAGCTATAAGTATATATTAATTCGTATGTCATTGATAATTCCTTCACATACGAATGGCTTTCAAAAAGTATATAGACTATAAAAACTCCATAGCTTGTAATTTTGAAAGAAGCATTTTGCTCTTCACCAATGCGATTAAAGCAATGAATAAGTCTTCACCGGTCCAAAATTGAATTGAAGAAATGTGAGAAATGAACAAATTAATTATGAGTGTTTGTTTCTATAAAAATGGTTTGATCAGGACTTCATACTCAATTTCGAAATTAGTTACATGTTTACAACTCTTAAATATCACAAGTTTAGTTTTGTTAACTAACTACGGGCAGCGAGAAATATTGCAGATTCTCGAATATATATGTAGATGAGCTTTGAAATAAATTTACATCCCAATTAATCTAAATAACGTGGTGAAGTTGATGAGCAGATGTTTTAGGCATATATTTCAATTAAGATTGTGCTGACGATTAAAAGTGGAAATATTGTAAATAAATTAAGTCAAAAAGAGAAGGTAGAAAAGTGCCAATTTTTTTAAGCTTGTTTAATTTTATATGTTCGATAGTGAGATTTAATATTATCACGTGTGTCATCAAATGTTACAAAGTAAATTAAAACATTTATGGACAAAACTCTAAGTCATTATTTATTGATTAGTGTTAACTATAAAACTAGAGAGTTCTGTTATCCTTTTATCAACGGGTGTAATCAACCTTTGATGTCTTTTTTTTTTTTTTTTTTTTTTTTTTCGAATTGCGCATGTAACTTATCTTTTGGAGTATATATCTCTTACACTCTAAGGAAGTGTTTGGTTACTAAGATGAGAATAGATTAAAATCGTCATCTATCCTCATCTAGTACACAGTTGGGAAGATGAGTGCAATCGGGCTTTTTGCCAACCGTGACATAGCCCAGCACTGTAGCACGTTTTATCCCTCGTTTTAATCTCACCCCCCCTAAGATTATTTTATCTCACTTTGGTGAGATTAATTTACCATTTGAAATTCCTGATTTGCCCCTTACTTTAACAAAATGGTTGCACTTTTTAACCATAATTTTAAAGTATTATATATATATATATATATATATATATATATATATAAAAATAAAAATTTATTAATTACTTTTATATTGTATAATATATATATATACACACACACACACACACACACACACACACACATATATATTTATATTGTATAATATATATATACATACACACATATATATATATATATCAATAATTACTTTTATATATGTATATATATAAAAATATATATACATATATATATATATATATATATATTTCAATAATTACTTTTATATATGTATATATAAAAATATATATACATATATATATATATATATACATATATATATATATATATGTTTATATACATATATATACATATATATATATATATATATGTATATATATTTCAATAATTACTTTTACATGTGTATATATATATTTTTATACACACACATATATGTATATATATATATATATATATATATATATATTTCAATAACATATATATAAAAATATATATGTATATATATTTATATATATATACATATATAAAAGTAATTATTGAAATATATATATATATGTATATATATATATATGTATATATATGATTTATATTGTATAATATATATATATATACATACACACACACACACACACACACACACACACACACACACACACATATATATATATATATATATATATATATATATATATATATATATATATATTTATATATATTTTTAGTGAGTGTAACAATTATCACATATACCGTATATATGTACATGCTGTTAAAAAACATATGATAAATATCATATAATATATTTTACACTATATAACATTTATTTTATTATATATATATATATATATATATATATATATATATATATATATATATATATATATATATATATATATATATATATATATATATATATGTAATACAACATCATATATGTTATATAACATACCGAATGTTTATATAACTCTTCAGGGGCATGGGCATTATTGTCAATTCACGTGTAATCTTACAGGCAACATTCAAAGCAAACACAAAAATTGTCACGAAGATACCTTTGTGTGCAAAATTAACAAGCTAAGCAAACACATGTATAAAGTTATGGATAACTTTAATTCTAGAATTTATGTCAACTTTAATCAATCTACAGATTAAACAATCCCCAACCAAACACTACCTTAAGGAAATAAACTTCTCTTTACTAATCAAAAAAATGTAAATTATAAAAAATCAAATGGTTTATAACTGATATTAACCCCTAGCATACATACCTTTTTATTCAACCTGAAAAAGGTTATCCACAAGACGTGTTTCTTGAGCATTAAAAGTATAAATGTGGCCAAAGTTGATTAATTTAAGGATCTCGGATAATTTATCGTGATTGTTAATTATTAGCATCAATAGTGATCAACCCTTTAACATTTGACTTGTTTTGCAATGTCCCTTTAATGTTTGAAGAAGGGTGATTTGCCCTTAACATTTGTAAAAATGCATGTGCGATTTTCCTCTTGACTCCTTGATCAACCGTTCATTTTTGACATGTCTCTATCTTTTTATCTATTGCATTTGGCATGAGGGGCAAATCGCATATTTTCACAAACGTCATGGAGCAAAATTTTATTTTTCAAACGTTAGGATGAACATTACAAACGGGTCAAATGTTAAAGGGCAAATCGCAATTGACCCTAATTATTAATTCCCGACCTCTTCAGTCAAAATAAAATCAAACGTAAAGTTGAGTGTATAAGACCTACTTAATTAACAATAAATTAATTGAATAGTAAAACATACAATTACTACGTCAAACCAGGACTTGACGAGAATTATACATCCTCAAAAGGAGGGTCAAACTCTGAACATCTTTATGATGATTTGAGTAATGTCTTAATAATCAGCTCAAAATAGTGGCAATTTGCACCTCGATATACCCTTTAGACATTCCTTGCGAGTCCACGCTTTGAATGGTACCTACAATATGACTATTCACGAACATTTCGTTTAATGATCCTCCATCATACATTGATTCTTTATATAGCCAGATGGACATGTCTCTTTGTTTGATCCGACTTACACACTTTGATGCATGTAACAAAGGAAGAGTCTCACTTCACTTGATACTCAAAATATATTTGAAGACCTAAACTTATGGTTAGGGTAGAATGTTCGAAAGTGATGAACGTTGAATTAATACAGTCAATTCAAGCATTTCATCATGTAATACAATCGAGTACTTGTGAATGGCAACTAATTATGTTTTCTTCTCCTACATAGAAACATGTAAGAGCTGTGCATTATTTGGATTATACAGATATTTCATTTCTAGTTACAGTGTATGCTGTATACAGTAGATCACCAAGTGTCATACTCCTCATGAATTCAGCTGAATGTACTTGTCTGTCATCAGCACATGGAGTGGCAGAATTCCAATTTGACCATTCTTCTAGTCCTTTTTGCTAAATAATTGACCATCTTCTACTAATAATATCAAATCTTGTACCTGTGACGATAGATATAGGGCCACTACAATGATTTGAGGCCCAACCGACCAATTGTCACAGGCCTCACGAATAAAAGGCCTCGTGCATAAAAGTTTATTATCTAATTAGAATATGGTAGTGGTTCTCAGGCCTCCATGTGTCGCGCACCAAAAAGAGAAATCCAGTAGGTCCACGTCACTACTCTCTGTCACAAAATTCACTTCTTCACTTTTTGTCCGAAAAGATTCTCGAAATGGGAATGAGGTTAAAAGTTGCTTTCAGAATTTTTTGTACGAGATCATGCGTAGATGACTGAGTTGTTTTATCTATAATATATAATCTTTTGTAGCAAATTTTCTAAAAAAGAAAAAGTTAATTAGCAAATATTTCTAAAGGTTTTTTAATTACTATATAATTCTTTTCAATATAAAAAAATTGGAAAAGTGATTTTTAAGGAGTACAAGATTAAACAGCAATGCTACTCTGATGGTCTGTAAGCTTTATTATCGACGTCCCCCTATGCTTCAAATTTTTATGGAAACGATTTTCCACATATTCAATATCTAAAAGCTATTATAAATGCTATGCTATACATCGTAAATATCCTAAAAACAGAGCAAATTTCTTTAAAATCTCACTCTTTACCTTTTATAATCAAAATAATTACGTACCATCCAATTCCTAAATTAATTATGGGGAATTTTTTGCATAGTTCAAGGCATAATTAACTGCAGAAACGAAACTATGGGACGTATGTTACCAAAATGAATTTTATTAACTTAAATAAATTAAATCAACAAAATTAATCATAGGTACACAATTTTGTTAAATCTTATTTGAAAGTAACACGATTAGTCTTATAAAAAATATTACATCATTACATACTTAAAAACATGGGAAAAAACTTCAATAACTCAAAAACAGAAAAGTACTGAAGGGAATATGGCAGTCATACGTAATGTAGAAAGTAAAATAAAACAGAAAGTAAAAATTTCTATTTTGCATGCAGTTATGTATAGAGAAAACACAAAATTAGTTATTAGAGACAAACATAATTTACTCAGACATTGACTTAAAATGGATAAACGAGAAAAATACAGAATTTTGATATGGTTAGGACAATTGCTCTGAGTATATCAATTGCCATTATAAATTACAAAGTTATAAAAAGATACCAAAACTCTCATATGTGTTATATAAAGAGTTACGGAAGAAAATGAGACAAATCTAAGTAATAAACTTAAAGAGTAAGCAAGTATATATTAGAGATATGAGGATACCCTTTATAATTTAATCCATTAGAAAATAAGTGAAGATGCGTGCTACAAAGAAGTTTGAATACAGAATTATCTTGCAGTGTAATTATTATATCATGATCTTAGAAATCACAGTATATAGGGTATCAAGAGTTCAGATACTAGTACAAATGTTACACAACAAGTATATTTCATATCTTTGAAACATTTTTATAGTTGCACATATAAATCGTACATTATATGAAAAACCTTATCTTAATTAAAATAGACATTAGCTAGCATTGTTTCACATGTTATGTTTCTTTAATTTAAAAAATGCAGTAATACATGTTTAGTCATAAATGTTAGTAATATTGCACCGATAAAATAAATCGAAATAAACAGGATATAATGTATTGACGAAATAAACAATTTATGATACAACAATTAAATTGCACAAATATAAGTAAACCTTAACCGAAAAATTCGTAAGGAAACTAGATGTCGAGGCCTGTGAAATCACAGTTTCCTTAAAGCAGATTCGCCCTCTCTGCGGTGCTTGAGAATCGTGAGCGACTGTCTCCCAGGATACAAAGACAACGAGCAGGTAGGTTTGCACGAACGAAACTGCTCCGGCGAACTCGAACTGCGCCTTTTCCTCTACCACCACAAATCACCATGGACTATGCGAAGAATTTTCATGATTTTCAATGCACAAGAAAAAGTGTTTTTTGAAATTGTTTTTTTTTTTTTTTTTTTTCTCTGAAACCCTGAGGAGAGCGACTCCTTATATAGACTAATGCAAGAGAGTGATTGAAGAAAAACGTGTTTTACTGGAACTCTAACTCGTGGTTACTTGCCCACTAAATCTAGGAGTCTCGGATGAATGTAGACGAGTTTTCAGTGTTTAAAACTGATCACAACTTTATCGCAGAAGATAACGATAAGAATCATACTTTATCGCAAAAGATAACGATAAGTAACTATTTAATTAATGCACAATATTTTCTGTTAAATAAATATTATAACAGAAATAATATTCCAGCATCAATTTCCCATTCACCCACAAGCTCAAAATTACACCCTCAAGGTGTTTCGATCCAGTTCAAACACCAAATTTTCCAACAATAAACACGTCTATTTGTCTAATAATAACACAAAATTTATGTGGTGCTGATAATAGTTAAGTTTTAAATGAAATTATAGAGGAGCATTCATCATAGTGATACTTGAGATCGATTTAAGGTGCTACGGTGCTTGATGTTTCACTTCTATAATATCTTAGTCATATCTACTTAAATAATTTAATTAATTCGTTAGAATTGTAATTAAGGCAATAAATCTAAAAACTGAAGTTCATATCTTACTGTCGAAGTTTCATGGAACAAACTAGCGACTAGCAATTTTCTGCAAAACATAAGGTAAGCAGACAGCTCATCCAATTGCAAACTTCTTGTGTGTGTGTGTTTATTGAGTAGATGATCAAACCAATGTAAATAGTCAATGGTCGGTCCAAACAGTCAAAAGACAATGTTACTTTCTAGATTATAGTCTATCGAGCAATTTCACTATATCTTTTAGGGATAATTACAGCTACACCCCCTGAGGTTTGGTGTAATTACAGACACCACCCCTGAGGTTTGAGAAATTACACTCACCTCCCTTGTAGCTAACTTATGCCATATAAAAGACAACAATGCCCTTCATTAATTTTGTTAGAGATTCTAAATTAATTACAAAAGGTTAATTGGTTTTTCTTTTGGTTTGATGAGCTCTCATTTCTTCTCCTTTCTTTTTTCTTTTAGTTTTGTAATAAATTTGATACTAAAATATTATTAAATTTGCAAATCAAGAAACCTATGTTTGCTTCATTCTTTTGTGCATTTTTTATTGAGATGAATGAGGAGTTCTAAGCATCTTGTATTCTTTTATTTTATATTATTAGAAGAAACTATAATTAGTAAACATTAAAATAATATTATGATTTTTTAAAAATTTATAATTAAATTTAAATAAATGAATTAATTAAATAGATGTGTGTTTCTTTTAAAAGAAATATACTTTTTATTTTTAGTATTTTTTAACAATATAATTTTTATGATGATATTTATAAAGGTATTCGTAGAATTTTTAAAAATACTATTTACTTTATATAATAATACCTACTCAAACTTTGTATAATATCAATTGAAATGGAACAAGGGTAAAATTGGGAGTTTTCATCCATATATTCAATAGAGGGACTTTATTGTAAGGTTGATGCAAACCTCAGGGGTGGTCTCTGTAATTTCTCAAACCTCAGGGGTGGTATGTGTAATTACACTAAACCTCAGGGGGTGTAGCCGTAATTATCCCATTCTAATTGTACGCAACAGTGCATTTGCCAGAATTAATATATATATATATATATATATATATATATATATATATATATATATATATATATATATATATTACAATCATGTCTGTTGCAATAATTATTGGTAAAGTGTGTATAACTAATATAGATTAGTACAGTGGAACAGCAGAGTAGCTCCGTCCTCGTCCGTGTACGCTTTTGATTGGGTTTCAATTATAGCAACAGTTCCGTTTAGCAGACGACTCTCGTAACACTAAAATTTGCATTAATAAGTGCTCAAGATTTTGCAGTAATAAGATTTTTTTCTCCTTTAAGTAAGATTATTTAATTAGTTTCAGGTTCATGTCAAGTAATAGTAGTCCAGTGTCAAACAGATTAACCGTGGCATGGCATGAATGTTGTTTCAGTGTAATAAATAATTAATTCCATCCGAAAATTCAAATTTGTACAACGTTATCAAATGTGCACTTAAATTTAAGAGCGAATGCAATTAATCTCGAAACCATAGTTCTTTTGGCGAAGTTTGAATACAATGTTGTTTGACAAATTATTTAAAAGATTAAATTGATACAAATATCACCGATTTAATATGTTACATTAGTGACAACTCAGCGTATCACAGAATAAAGAAAAAAAGAATAAGGATTCTTCTGGGAGGTTCAATATTCGCCGTAGAGGTGACCAGCTCAATGTTCCCGTTTTTCAATGAAGAAAGACGACATAATTCAACTACTCTTACAGTTAATTTACTTATTTTAGTTAACGCAATCATGATTAGTTAAACAATCCGCATGTAATACGTGTCCCTACTATTAAAGGCATAATTGATCCATGTGAGAACAAGGATTAGTCTCAAAGTTGTTATTATCATTAATATTAACTACAAATTGTTGCAATACTATGGCCAATTTCAACAAAAATTAGAAGTATTTAAAGATCAAAGTAGTAAGTGTTTTTATCTGATGAATTAATTTCAAGGAACACAGCGATAAACATGCGTAAATATGATATAATCAAAGTTAATAAGAAACATTAATTTGTTAAAAGCACCAAACAAGTAATTGGTTTCAAGAGAGAAGTATGAAAAAACAAAAATCAAGAACTAAAGACTTTTTATTTTTAGCATATAAAATATTCAAATCCATTAATTTTAATTTTTTTTTTTACACAAAATCGAAATATAGTAAATTTAAGATAATGAATACATAACTAATATAATAATTAATAATCCTTCCAAATTATTTTTGGGGGGTGGCAAATTGTGGAAAAAGAGTTCACCCCGCAGTAGCCGTTTTAAGTTCACAACGGAACAAAACGAAGAAAAAAGCGGTAAGGTGGTGGGCCCGTCTCCAGTGGGTCGGTGAAAGCAAAAATGAATCCATCGGGCCCATGGACGGCCCAAATTCAACTTAAATTAAATTATAATCAGAATCTCACCACCTAAATCTCCCACAATAAATACCCACACCTCACTCACCATCACAAGTTCACAACACAACAACATATACATACACTCATCTGTACGTATATTCTACACAATTTTGCTCAAAAAATGACGAAGCAAGTGACAGAGCAAGGATCCTACGGCTCAAAAGACTACCACGACCCTCCTCCCGCCCCGCTAATCGACGCTGAAGAGCTAACAAAATGGTCTTTTTACCGTGCTATAATAGCTGAGTTCATTGCGACACTTTTATTCCTCTACATTACCGTTTGCACCGTAATTGGGTACAAGAGCCAATCCGAGGCCGACGCGTGTGGCGGCGTGGGCATTTTGGGAATTGCATGGGCCTTCGGGGGCATGATCTTCGTCCTCGTGTACTGCACCGCTGGAATTTCCGGTCAGTACTGTATATTTTTTTGTGCTCGACTCAACGTGATTCTCGTTTGTTTCATACAGCACACCTCAACTAATTAACTAATTGAGCTCATGGTTAAAGTTTTTCTTTTTTCTCGAAAATTATCAAAACGTCCATTTTTCACTTTATGAAAACGAAACATACAATTATTTTTACCATACAGTACAATAACAATTTTTACGATTCTTGCAAAACATATCAAACATATCATAAGGACTTAAAACACTGCAATTTATTTTAATATTTAAGGCATCAGTGCAATAACAATTTTTACGATTCTTGCAAAACATATCAAACATATCATAAGGACTTAAAACACTGCAATTTATTTTAATATTTTAGGCATCAAAGCATATCGTAGAAACAAAACTTTGATCACACTATATAGACATTTCTAAACTGGTTCAATGTTGTTCAAGTGTTTTTCCAATTTTACCCTTATGATTAATTGTGTGTATTTAAATTTTGGTGTTGTATAGGGGGTCATATTAACCCGGCGGTGACATTGGGCCTGTTTTTGGCCCGGAAGGTGTCGTTGGTGAGGGCGGTGATGTACATGGTGGCCCAGTGTTTGGGTGCGATATGTGGTGTGGGCCTAGTGAAGGCCTTTCAGAGCTCGCACTATGTTAAGTACGGCGGTGGTGCTAATGGGCTTTCTGATGGGTACAGCACTGGCGTTGGGCTGTCGGCGGAGATAATTGGGACATTTGTGTTGGTGTACACTGTTTTCTCCGCCACTGACCCAAAGAGGAGTGCTAGAGACTCTCATGTTCCTGTAAGGACTGGACCACCTTTTTTTGTTTATGCCTGAAAATGTGACACGTACGTAATAAGTAATAAGTAATAACTGATATTGGACTTTATGTGAGAACACGTGAAAATTGCGACTTTAAGTAATCCATGCTTTCAAGGAATTTACTACATACATGCATCAAACTTAATTCTTAGGCGTAGGTCCCCCCAAGAAACTATTCATGCGATAATATGGTGTGACTAGCGTGTGATGCATATAGTTGGTTATGGTTTAACTAGTTGGATAATGCAGCGGTAGCATAAAATGATTGTTCGTCACACATATCTGAAAATTTAGATCATGGAACACTTTCCAGAAATCATACTACACAAAAATTGTTAAAAATATGCAATACTTTATAGATTCTAGGATATATTACTAAATTTCTTGTGATTTCATTTCAATTGTTCATTATGCAAATGACCAAATTAGTTGTACAAATATTATCTAAAATAATCACTCAAGAGGTACCCCGGTCCTCTCAAAAGTAAAATGTCCAAAAAATAAAAGAAATGTAACCTTAAAGTGTGCCTGAATTATAAGATGAAATATTAATTATGTTGTCCTAAGTCAATTTTTTTATTAATGTTTTCCACTTGATGCATGTTAATAGGTATTGGCGCCTCTTCCAATCGGATTTGCCGTGTTCATGGTTCACTTGGCCACCATCCCCATCACCGGTACCGGCATCAACCCTGCTAGGAGTCTTGGAGCTGCAGTCATCTACAATCATGAAAAGGCTTGGGATGATCAAGTAATTAATTATTCATTTTTTACATGTGAAAAAACTATAAATTTCAATTTTTAAATTGTTACACACACACACACACACACACACACACACACACACACACATATATATATATATATATATATATATATATATATATATATATATATATATATATATATATATATATATATATAAGAGTGTGTGTCTGTATTTATTAAATTTTCCATGTATGTATAATAAAAATTGACGACTAATGTTATATACTTTGGTTGGTGCAGTGGATATTCTGGGTTGGACCCTTTATTGGTGCAGCAATTGCAGCATTCTACCATCAGTTCATTTTGAGGGCAGGAGCGGTTAAAGCCCTTGGATCATTCAGGAGCAATGCTTCACATGCTTGATATATATATTTTGTATTATTATTCCCATTTCAGAAAAGAACTCCCTTTTGTTTTCAAGTTCTTTTCATGCTTGTAGGCAGATGTATTAATGTAACAAGAGATCTTTCTTTCTTTATGTCATCTATCAATAAAATATTTATATTTAAGTTTATAAATTTTTGTATTGTTAATTGTATACTAAGTTTTTTTTAATTAATTAGGTTTCTCGAGCTTCTGGCTAGCTACTTCCAAAATTATCTTTGTGGGGATTTTAAAATTCTTTAAAATATGATGACATATTGTGGCGAAGATAAAATTTATCACGTCAGCTATCTTTATGTGACGAAAGTAGACATCTTCACAAATGTTTTGCATGGAAAATGTATTCTTTAATTTGTAGTGTAAGGGATTGAATTAAGGATTTCTTGAGATTTAAACTTAGAAATGGGGACAAAATTATAGCTGGAAAGTGAAAGCTCTTTTTGGCTTTATTGTCCTTTGTGCTTCAGCTTGTCATCTTTGGGGATCTACATGCATTAATTTCTGTACAATCCTTGTAATATTTGTTCTTTCCACTTTTTCTTTTTTAACTTAAACTACACGCTGCGTCATGTCTCCATGAATTATAGTATTCACTTACTTGGAGTAACACACACACACACACACACGTACTCTTCGCAGTCACACGATTCAAGAGCCTTTTTCAATGTAATCACGGTTAATAACTTACTCGAGTAGTACCGCTCCCACATTAATTCTTATTGTTGGATATGAGCATTTCATGATATATTAGAATCATGTACTCTTTAATTACTTCTTAAAATTAGACTTCGTTTTTTAAAAATCCTTTAAATGTTAATAAGAAGACATTATAACACTTCTTAATTAATAAGTTTAACATTAACATTTTTTAGATGGCATTTAGATTGGTTTTGCTAATAATATTTGTATGAATTACTATTATTAATTTTTTAGGATTTTCTATGTGTAACTAAATCGACTCTTATGAGAAGCCATGTACTTAATCTAAATTAATAACCAGAAAAACGAAAAAGAGCTCCATGCATTTTTGCTTAGACATTCTCCGAAAATAGGAATACTTAATTGATTTCTCATCATCAATTAATTAATCACCCTTGCCCCCACCCCCACCCCATAAACGATACGCGATCATTAGATGAACCTGCCGTATCTAAATCAAAATGTACGTAGGTTTCATAAACAAAGACCATTCATTAAGTTTTGTATGATTTAAGTAGATACATAGACATCCCTAAATTTCAAAAACAAAAAATAAAATAAAATAATAACAGGTGAGCCGGCTCCTTTTACAATATCATTCTTCTAAGTTTTTCATTTTCTAAGTTTTCAATGAAGGCCTACAAAATAATTCAAGTTCTAGAACGAATTATTTAGCTACACTAAGTATCGAAAAAGAAGTAGATGTAGATACCCTATATGGTAAAGCATAACTACACGTAAGAGCTCCGTGATATTATATCTAATTACATAAGCCTCTTCTTCATTTTGGACAACTATTGAAACGCCCCCTAAATTCTAAACAATATAAAAGATAATTTACGTAATTTTTTTTCCTTTTGATAGAGAAAAAGAACCTTATATATTTAATGGATGTCCCTTTAACAAGAATTATCCGCACCGATTGGACCATAGTGAATGTGAGTCACGAAATGTGCGTTACAACTTGGGATGTCGCAAGAAACATGTGGTGGTTACAAATTTAGGTGAATCTTTGCGAAAGTGGCTTTGGAATTTGCTACATACATACATACATGCATCAATGCATGTATGCATGAACCTTAATTATGCGAGTGGTACCCCTAAAGCTAAAAGGTGAAAAAAACCCACGCCTTCAATAACATGTGAAAGAGAATGTAACGATTTGTTCATTTTTGTCGCATTTGTTATGGGCCATAAGTTATTTAATCGGTGTACCTGACTGATCACTACGTACCAGACTACTAACTCATAAATCATCAGACGTGTTGTCCTAATTTATTAATACCATTTTTCAATTTTCTACTAATACTTAGATTAACTGTTGAATAATTAACTAAGGATGGAAGGAGAAATGTAGGACAATGAAACTTCAGAAAGACGATTGTTAATTTTTCTGTTAATTCAGTAACAAGAATTGTTTTTGTATTTTTGTTTATGACAAATATATTTATTTCTATATGCGCTACAACTTCGGAGTGTCACAGTGTAATTTAAATAGAGATAATTGTGAGGAAATTGATTAACACTTGAAAGAAATATTACTACAAAAGTTATTATACCTAAACCAACCAGGATAAGAATTTCCGGCAAAGCTAGATTCTGATTGGTTAAGAACTCAAGACTTAAGATATCTAGGATCAAGAGTCACATTCAAGGCTTGAATTGCCATTTCCTCTATTGGAAATATTTGCTACCGTAATCAAAGGCAAAGAAAGAATGGCTATCAAGAAGCAAAATCAAATATGATATATATGCACATAGAGAGACACTGCTATTGCATTATTAATATCCCCACCAAATTTAACAGTAGCACCAAAGAATAAAATAAAAAATTAAATAGTCATCAAGTGAATAATAACAATAATAGTAAAAAAAATCAAAAAGTAGTCCAACACAAGTACACAACGATATAATCATTAGCTTAAATAAAATAATCAACGTCCGAAATAAGATGAAAACACAATAAGATGTGACAAGTGTTTATGTTGATCCATCAACGCAGCCCTAAAGCTTACCGGCCTAACCCCAGCACACCTGCACCCACAAATCCACTTCCAAATTTTAATATAGATGGACCAGCTGTAGTTCAAATCATCCTTGTTAAGAAGTCCATTTGTCAAATTGAGAATAAAAATCGCGCATTGAGTTAGACCGTGAACGGCCCCTACCGCACAATAGACCAAACGTGTCATGCAATATAGTTAGCTTAACTCACAACACATATTAATCACCCATATACCATTTCCAAACGTGCTTCTAAATGTAAGACGAATAAGATAAAACAAAAGGTCGATTGCGATCACCCCTTTAACGTTTGATTTGTTTTACGATGTCCCTTTAACCTATCAAAAATGTGTGACTTGCCCCCTAAAGTATGCTAGAGTTTGTGCGATTTGTCGCTAGATGAAAAAAATTAGAATCGTGTCAAAAATGAAGGTTGAACAAAGACTCATGGTGCAAATTGCATTATTTTACAAACGGTAGGGGGCAAATTACTCTTTTTCAAACGCCATGACAGATATTGCAAAACGGGTCAAACGTTAAGATGTAATCGCAATTGACCCTAAAACAAAATTATAAATCTTATTTTGGATAGTTTAAGGGTCGTCTATATACTTGACGCTCTTGAATAAATAAATGAAGACAACATGTCGGAATAATCTCTCTCGGTGATATGTCCATTTAAGCGATTCTTTTTCCCATTTTATTTATTTTTCTTTTTTCAAAAACAAACAGAGAACAGCCTTTGTTCAGTATTTTCCCTGCTGAAACCCACGGTCTAAACATAGTCTCTTTATAGAATTCAAGAGAAATCTACTTTTCCAGCAAATGAAAGATAATTAATCAAAAAATAGAACATTTTTTAGTTTATAACTGCAAAGAGAAGGGAAATTAAGATCATAATGACGAAGCAAACTTGCTAGAAAGGACTTCTGACTTCAGAACCAAAAAGTCATCAATTCAAATAGGCCTGGAAAAACTATTGCATTAGCAGTTTTGGTCACCTGCATATGTACAGTGACGGCCATTCTTGGAACCTCGTCCAAATTGTATATAATGCAGCCTTAATTTTGGTGCCCTAGAAAAGAAAGAGTACCTCAATTTATTTCATTCGTCCGAGCAACTGGACATGTCATCTGATATACGGTTTGATTAGTTGTTGACAACACATGGAATCACGAAGAATTAAGTAACATGTAAGTAATGAAAGGTTAAGTCACACTAAAATCTAGTGGCACATCCATCATCAAGAGATTCCAATTCTTTCCATAAACACAATGTGTAGAAAGGAAGCTATACATCAGAAGTCCAGAACTAACTCAATAACTGCAAAAGTTTTTCTATACCGGGGTGTTTTTCTGGGAAGTTGGTTCAAGTAATATAAAAATGGATTTATACCCAACATAGCAAAAACAGAACCATACCCTGTAACGGTGAATGATTTTATCAATCTGTTTCATCCGATAAAAAGCTTCCTGAAAGCTCCATCTTTTCGATCCTTGTTCGTTGATTCAGTCAGAGCAAGGATTCTCCGGATTCCAGTCGTGGCAGCACCTCTCCCAAGAGCTGCTGCTCGTGCCACAAGTTCTTCTTTCAATGGGATGATTCCAGGTGTCGATTGACTGGCTGCTAGCGCAGGTGCAACCGAGGTGCTTGGTGCGGCTGGAACAATCGCAGTGACGGACGGTTGATAGGTACCTGCCCCACGTTTGTTATAATCGTCTAGTATGCTTTGCTGGTCAGCCCTTTTAAGGCCCTGAAAAAGAGTCGGCGATCCAAAACGTGAACAAAAAGAAAAAGAATTAACAACACTAACAAATGTAGCGCAAGAGCATAAAATGTGATTTAAATGAATAATCAGACTTATTGCGACAAATTACAAGAACCCAGATCTAGAAGTAGATTATATGTATAACCATTCTGATTGATATGGTTCTTGTATCTGGATAAGAGCCCAAACCCAAATTTCTTTATGCATAAATGCATCACCAATTTGCAGATACGATGTTTTGGAATTCCCAGTTCAGCGTGAAAAATAGTGGACAAACTCAACAAATGAATTATGGTGAAGGACAACCTTTAGATCTAAAATCCGCTGGAACTCTGCTGGAGTACCCTCGGGCAGAAGAGCACAATATGTATCCGCCACAGAGTCAAGTGGGGACAATATGACCTGTATAAAAAGTAAGATGGTGTATAATCAGGTAAAGGTGTAAAAACATCTATCTTTGATGCAAAACGGAGTGTAAAATAAATCAGACCTTCAGCAGCGCTTCAGCTTTGCTCATTTCACGACCAACAAATTTTGAGTAGCCAGCAGCTGAGGATGTCTATTCAGGAAAACGAAGAGATTAACATAGGGACTTATCTGATAGTTGTCACAAAGGAAACCATATACGCGACTTCCTAAGATTGAGTTTCTGACGAGAACAAACCAAAAAATAGCATCTCGTTGTTTTCCAATAAATTTAATTTGGAAGTACGAAACAACCGACTATCATTGAAAATTCTAAACCTAATGTTCTGTAGTAGAATCATCACTAATGGAAAAAATCTAAAGCGAAGTTTAGTATCATCATGTACTCAAGACATGAAAATCTTGGGATGTATTGGGTTCTTTCTATTGCCAAAAAGGAAGTGGAGAACAAATGTTTAAAAGGAGCAAGCTTATACATGAGTTAATGAACAAGCAATTGAAGTTTCTTGATATTTTAAGTTAAAAACAGTTGTGCTACTCAAACGTATTATAAGCCTTAATATGCTCAATAGAGCAACAGAGTACAGAACATGGTAACTATAGAAATGAAATGATATCCTTCAATAGGAAAATAATGAAGTTTTATTTCGTAAAATTCTAAAGAAATAGCACTTTGAATCGATACACACTATCTGATTACTATCTTACCTGTTTCCCAAGGGAAGGGATATCCAGAAGAATTGTCTTTACAGCTTGTGTGTCCAACAACATCTGCAAATTGCAAAATAGAAATACCATGTTTAATGGCAGTATATAAGCGGTATATATTCATTCCATCAGACTGAATAAATATTTACAAGAGCATAGCTGTTGGGATATTTATTTCTCAAAATTAACTGCAAGGTAAACTGGTGTGAGATAAGTACTAGGAAACAGAAAGAGCTAAGATAGAATACCTGTTGTGCCCCTGTTTCTGATATTTGCTTGCATTTGAATATATTGAGGTAGAAGCGTGGACCGAGAGATGATGCAAGCTGCAAGCAACAATTAAAGTATGAGAAATGAAACAAAGAAAATTGAACAGAAGAAAGTTCAAAAAAAGAATGAGTGGCTCCTCAATAATTGTTTTAAGAGATATGGTTCTTACTAAAGAAAAATTAATATCCCATGGATTTTCCAGCCTCAACCATATGGCATTGGTAGACTAGATCATGTTTATGAATGATCAACCATAACATTACAACCAGACACAGTACAGGGAACAATGTCTCTCCCTTCAAACTTTTTTTCCCTACCATTCGCACGAGAAAGAACTTTTTCCTATATGACTCACGCTAGCTAAGTAGACAAACATTCTCAAATTAAACCAGATGTCAACGCAACATGTCTAGGAATCATGGCAAATTTGGATACATTGATACCACGATGAGAGTACATTATATAAAGTACCTCATATTATATCTAGGGAGAATTACCAAACTTGGCAAAATACACAGACCATCCGTCATGTTTGGGAAATTACACAAACTACCTCTGTAGTTAACTTCTGTCAATGAATCCTAACTGAACTGTTGAAATTCCATTCATGCCCTTGTTATAAAAACTAACAAAAAGTTTTGGTTCTTAAACTAATATAAAAGAAACTGAACCCACCACAACACCCCACCCCATACCCACTCAATCTCCTTACCACCCCCATCATTGTTAAATGATAATTGATCATCGAATTGCTGTTGGCATTTTCCCGAAATTACAATCTTAACTAAATCCAAGAAAGTAATCAATGAACTCCTAATCCCGACTAGACTTTTCTCTCTTTACTTCTCAGTTGTTGAAAAGTACATTTGGGCAATTAATCAGGCAGGCCTCTGAAATTGTTTTCCAGGAATGCAATTCAACCGAGAAACCCACATTCCTAAAATGCAATATCTCGCTCTTGGCTGAACACTGATGGAGAGTGCGGGAGTTTGAAGGAGGGGTTAGGTCGAGGTGGGTGAATTGGGGAAGACTATCCCCTTTGGTTAATACGGAAATGAATTAAAATTGGAGAAACTTTCTCTTTTTTTAAAAAAATCTAAAAAATTTAAATTAATGTAACAGTAATTTTACATAGCAATAATATGCAAAATGAATAAGAATTGTCTTTTTATTTACATTTAAAATTGGAAATATAATTTCTAAAGCTGAAGATTAGATTTTTAGGGTGATTTTGGAATTTTAGGTATCCTTTTTGCTGACCTCATCTTTTTCCTTTAGTATAACAGCATAAGGGGTAACGGTAATGGCAGACACAAAATAAGGGCAGTTTGTGTAACTTTCCAAACAAGAGGGGTGGTCTGTGTAATTTCCATACTTCACAGGTAGTTTATGTAATTCTCCCTATTATCTAACCACTGTTCTTCTACGAGACCTAATCCGGGTAAGATCATGATTCTCTTGATGTTCATGCTCCCACTTAAATTGCAAGTACAAGCATTTGAACTCAGGAAAGAGACTACAGAAAAAACCTACAAATTGGCTCTAGTGCAATTTTAAGATGGCATGAATGTGAATTTTTATATATAGACACATTTACCTTGTCAAGAAAGAACTGGAAATATAGAGGAGTAAGAAGCCTTCCAAGCACAGGAATGCTAGAACCCAGAATTGTGTTTATACTATTTACATACCTGCAGAATAATAAAGTTAGCATCTATAAAGGCATACCAGGATTTTCAACAGGTCACATAACCATAAAGCCATCTTACTCGGATTGGTCACCAACACTTTCAAGAGTGCCCCAAGGAACGCGTGTCATTGCAGCCATTTCAGCATCAAATTTAGTTTCTATCCCATGCACAAGGGTTACCAATGCTTTTGTTATCACTGCTGAGAACTCATCCTGCACGACCCAGCAGTTTTATGAGCTTGAGAGAGGAGAGGGAAGGAAGGAAGGAAGCAATATGCAAATAGTTTTACCTGTACTTCAGACATGTCGATTGCATCTGCAAATTGAGGGTCAACTATCTTCGACACATTTTCAGCTAATTCACCTGACTGGCAGCACAAAAAACTCATTGGCCTAAACTAAAGAAGAGCAGTAAAATAAACCAAAAAGATTTTTTTTAAAAGTTAAAAAAAGAAAGATTTGCAAAGCAGTATTATAAATAATATGTCACGCTCAAGTTATTCATCGTGCACGCAAAGTCCACTCACCCAATAAGATTCATTTGCAGATAGATACATATTTTTTACAAGGACAAGTCAGCCTAAACAAGTATCTGGTCAACTTAATGTTTGAACAAGAGTTTAATTAGTCTGTAGAGCAATCAAAATGTTTGCTGCAAAATCCAGTTTAGAAGCAAAGGTCTCCACTAGCTAATGAAGCCATCAACAACACTTCTAGAACCTTGAAGCAAAGAAGGACATTCGGAGGAGTATCACATAATGCATAAAATGGATACTTTAATAAAAATCTTACTTGCCAAAGTCCTTAAATGATAGTTCCTACGGGTTAAATAAACTTGACTAATATTCTTTACAGTAAATCAATTCTTTATGTATCCTAGCATTTCCAGAGCAATCTAAATACTAGTAGATTGCAGATTTAATTTGACCATAGAAGAAAATGCGGCATCTAAAATACTAACCGTCTTCTGACAATATTCAGCTGTGTTGACGATATAACAGATAACGCGCTCATCCCTGTCAGATGTCTGCACCAAATAATCAATTAGTGGAATCATATATAAGACAGAACCGCACGACGACAAAGAAAATAAACCAAGAAAGCAATAATGAAGAACCTTGATTTGGCCATCCATTCCCGTGGCAGCTGCTACAATGCCAGTGCCACCCTTTGGCAATCTTGCAAAAAGCTTCGTAGCATATGATTTAAGGATCTTTTGGAATACCTATTAACAGAATATTGGAGTGTCAGATAACATACAACAATGATTTATGATGGAATACCCAAAATTTCATAATTGGTACACATAACTATTTACTTATTAATTTGACAATAATAAGTGCCCCGGCAAATGCAATGCACCCTACTCTACCAAAGAATAGGTCGGATGACCTACAGCTCCTTAGAACAATCATAGATTTATTTTATATTAATTGCCAGCTATCAGGAGAACACTAATTCAACATCACATTGGCATCGAATCAGTAAAGAGAGATTAAGATTTGGTAAAGTCTCAAGCCTCCTTTAATGTTTTTCAAGTTTATTAAAAGTTTCGAGTATCCAGACGTGGTAAAAATAATAACCTTAAAGCTGGTGTAAGAGCCATGCCACTTCTGTATATATCAAAATGTCACTGGTTGATTCTTGTGATAACCTCTAATATCAGCATCTAAAGGATTATGATCAAGAACATTACCAGTCAGGTTCTTATAAATTAGCAGAGACAAAACCCAGCCGGTGAAACTCCACACAGATGCGTCACTCGTGTGTTCAGTTAAAGAAAACATTCATGTTTCCACACGAGGAACTCTGTGACTGTTACTCATGCCAAGGGAACACATAATAAGAGTTCAGGCATTGGGAAGATTCCAATTAAAGATGCTTGTCAACATGCTGAAGGTGCAAGAACCTACTAATCACTCCAGCTAAAAGATTATTATATCGCTTGCTCAACAGTGAAGGCTGTGAATTGCATGCAAGCAGTGTTTTCAAACTCTTTGGTAATGTACTGTAATCTACTGACTACACTTTGTTGGATAAAGTTCTGGTGAGAATTGTCCCACATGGATTGGGGAAGATACTAGCCACTCTATGCAAAGTGGCTTCCTCTCTTCCTTTAACGTGCCTTTTTAAGGGGAGAAATAAAGGAGCTTTAATTTCTAACAAGGTATGCCTAGGACAAAAAGATGGGTTGGTGACCAACCCATGTGATGCGACCAAAGTTAATACCGGCCCACAAGTGAGGGGACATGGTGAAAATTGTCCTACATGGCTTTGGAAGATATGAAAGATAACAGGTCACACACACACACACTATATATATATATACACACACACACACACACACACACAAAGAGGTTTCCTCTCCCTTTAAATGCCTCGGGAAAATAAAGGGACCTCAATTTCTAACAGCCGTTCAACAGAGTATCGACCTTAATGATAACCAACTGCAATCCCTTTTTATTTACCAACAGTCCAACTTTCGGCTTCGTATCCTTTTCTTTGCTTAGGTCTATATACTCGCTAAAGAGCAGTACTCCTTATCGAAACTTTAGCAAAGTTTGCTTCGTACATGTGCACAATTTAGCCTCACATTTTACTTATTGCTTGTGGAGAACTGGTCATATCCATCTGCTTGTACATCCTCCCAGAGTCTGCGCAGTTGCTCATGCATGCCAAGTAACTCGTGCGGTACTAGTTGCATAATTCTTTGTTTTGGCTGAATACCGTGAAATGTTACATTTCAATCTTTAAATAGAGATTACAGGTACAAACATCGCCTTAGTCTTAGCTGTGTAGCCAACCAACTTATGGTTAAGAGTATATTATCTAAGAATGAAGATATATACATATTTCCTTAATTAAGTGTAATTGATTGTGTGTGATTACTTAAACTATGGTTGACACTCGACACTAGTCACATCATACAATCTCAATGCGTAATTTCAGCATTCAAAAGTGTGATGAAACGCGATCCAAACAAATTCTCAAAACTTGAGCAAAGAGTAAAAACTAATTCCTGGCACAACACTCAAAAAATTCTCCACTTCCCTCTTTCAGCAAGATCTGAGCCCAACAAATAGTTTGTGAAATTAAAATCGTGACAATGAAAGGAAATTATCCATGACCTACTTCAGCAAGTTGAGGAGCTAGTTATAAAGAACAGAATCAAAGGCTTAAATCCATTCGATGCAAAATTGCCCACCATACGTGAGCCTCATTAGCTACACTCTACGTCTAAACTGAATATGTTACTAAGAATAGCATGAAAATTGACCCTGGTGTTAGAAAACGTGTAGCAAAACATATCATAACGTTGAGTCCAAATTATGTAGTTTCAGATTACACGTTAGATGTCATTTAAGAAATGATCTACATATGTAAAATAGTAAAAGATATTTCACTGTGATGGGAGATATTGCTGTTTGTTATAATCAACACTGGTAAGATCGACGCACCTTGAACAAATTAAATAATGTCTGGTTCTTTGTCAAAGCACTGCATCTCTTTAAGCTCCTCCTAATAATTAAAAAGACCTTCAGAGAAAAACCATTAAGGGATTAGTATAAGGAACATTATTTCCAAATTCATAATAAATGCACAAAACAAAAAGAACAGCATAACTGCTACAAAACTCATTAAATTTGTAAAATAGTGATGCATAAAGCTGATTCAATAGCTACTTACGATTGGGAGGTTTCCATAGTTTAAGCAGGGTGAAAACACAAATCACATGAGTCTCAAACACTGGCTAGTTATAGCTGGAGGGGAAATTAATTCCTTCATTAAAACAAACAATTTCTAATACGAGGAGGCTGTGCAGGCAAAAGAGTAATCATGACTCAGTGAAACCAAGTAGCAGGACAAGGAAAAGTTAGAAGCACCCATGCAAATGGATTGAAAAATATTGCACAAGAAGATGAGCGAATGAAGATAGCCTTCTTATTTGTAGCATTAATCATTCACTGTCAAGCCACACAACAATATATTTCATAGTTTAGGCTGGTATGTCCAAAAAGATTAAGAATTAACCGTTTTCATATATATAGAGTGAGTTAAAAGGATATTATCAAATTCTTCTGAAGGTAAACTGTCCCATGTCAAGAACAATTCATGTTTAAAAATTTGTAAGCAGTGTCCTATAATGTACTGAAAACTCACAAATTTTTTAACTCTTATTTATAAACCCTGGCGTGATATATGTATCCCATTTGCTACGCTATAAACTTACAGAACAAAAGAACCTCCAACAAATCAGAAATAGGTGAACCTGGTAGCGTTCTGAGATCAGGTAAAATGATGGCAAAGCAGTTTTGTGTACTGAATATGATATTGGAACCAATAAACTTTTTTAAGCCAAGTCTAATTTGTAATTCTAGTATTGTTCTGTAGTTATGCTATTGAACCCCCAGTACAATTACTTGGAGTTACTTCCCAGTAGCATAATCGTACCCTAAGTAAAAAAAAGAATTCCATCACCCAAACAATATTGAAACATTTCCTTTAAAGCTTTCACTCATTTATTGTACAACAGAAAACAATGGATAAAGCATAACACAATTTTAACTTCAGAATAGCAATAGCATAGGTTCTTCCTTTCCCCTCTTGTATCATATTTCACCTTATACCAACACTAAAGGGATATAAATGAAAAGGGATGTAAAACATAATCCTCATTAATAAAGGAAATATTATTAAATATATGCATCCATTTATGCTAATATTTGATTCGTCTTTATGCTATTTCAAAACAGATTTCCAACAATGTTCCTCGTATTGTTACCTGCATGCTGCTAGATAAAATATTAGTTTGACTTCCCTCTTCAATATCCCATGTTTCTTCCTGCAGTAAAAGATAGAGATGCTTATTAATTCAAGAGAAAACACTCCAACGTAACACCATTAAGCATGGAATGGGGTAAACCTGGACGAGTTTCTCCAAGTGCTCCATAAGTGTTTTCTCTTCCAGCTCCACATATACCGTCAAGTAAGGTTCAAAGCAGGATGAAATGATCCCTCGAAAATTGAACTGCAATGTCAATCAATAAAAGTTAACAAAACATGAAATTTAGCAGATATCTTAAGGTTCACATCTAACAGAGAACGAAGCGACAGGCTTGGTTGAAATGGATAGGAAGTTGTTATGGTGACATGCCACAAGTTGGGAGTGTCTGAAGTAAAACTCAAACAACTTCTATGAAAAAACTTTCTATGAGTAGAGCATGAACAGGAATGGCAGAATCTAACTCGTAGTTCATGATTATATGCAACCTGATCCTAACTAAATGCGCCAATATAATCATTGTCTAGAAAAGAAAGACCATTCATCATCTTGAAAAAAAATAAAAACTGTCGCGTATAAATTATTATTGAGGATATCAATATGAGAGGCATTTACCCCAGCACCGGGCACCGATAAATCTTTGTGGCCATCTTGCTCCTGACCAGGAAAAAAAGGTATGTTGGTCAGAAAGTACTATTGAAGAGACAGTTAATACTTCAGAATAACATTGTCAATTATATCAAGCAGATACAAGTTCATGCCTCATTTTCAGTTCCGTGATGTGCAGCAAGCTTTTTCTCATATTTCTTTCTGATGTCTAAGACTATCTGACTGTTATTTTCCCCATCTTCCCCAATATGACTGCCTGATTCTTTGTTACGACTTCCACCGCCAAATTTCTCTGCCAATTCTTCTTCAAATTCCAGAGTCCGTTGCAGTGCCTAGAAGCAGTCACTGATGTTAGAAGCAAAACAAAGGTATATGTAAAGATAATTGTAATCACATGAAAAGACTAACTATATCTCCTCAATATTAAACTTGCATTTTGGTTTTAGATCGTCAACATAAAAATTTATTGACAATAACCTATAGAAGGAATGCATCATTAATCCTTCTACAGAAACTGGTGCAGCCTGAAACTTTACAAGTTGATTGGTAGGTTTAAAGCATAGGAATTTTCTAGTTGAAAGAACCATAGTTTCCACCTACATTACGATGGGAAAGTGGAAAAACACTGACAAAGGGAAAAATCATAAAGCTTGTGCAACTAACATTAGAACTACAATACATGATTGTATGTGGAATCACAACAGGAGATAGAGAGGACAGAGTTAATATTCCAGTCCTGTACTTATGTGAGGGTTTTAACAAACCTTGAAACTGTTTGGCATCACTGAGGCACAGAAGTGGAAATCACCTCCCATGCTTGGTAAAATGATAAAAACAAAGGACAAGAATATGCTGATTTTACTAGTTTGAGTATCAATCCTACTTCAACTCCTCCAAATTGAAGGAAATGAAAATTTATGTACGGGGATCCTTAAATCCTCTTCCTCTGTAACAACTACCAACTCAAGGAAACGGTCTCTAACTAAACCCTCCCTTGCCCCATCTGCTCTACCAAATTGTTAACACACAGGATAGAAACTCACCAGCAATAGCGTCCCAACGTCTGGCTTTTCTTTAAGATTGTTGAGGATTTCCACAAGTTGTGTCCTGGAGATATTGTTAAAGTCACAAATTTATCATGATATAAGGATTTTTTGTATAATGTCTTAGAAATGAAAAGTGTGGTCGGATTCTCCGACAAGTATCCTTAAGAGATGGAGAGACTTTTCTTCAATGCTATTCTATGAGTATATCAGCATAAATAGAGGGATAGAACATATTGACGGAGAAAACTCTACCACCAAAATAAATCAGCATAAATAGAGGAATAAGAACCAATTTATGGGAGTAACTATAATGCAATACAAGAGAAATGTGCATCGAACAAATGCTACATGTATACTTTTCTATGAAAGCCATTAGAGTTCTCAAATACAAGCAAGGATAGACAGCCTCAACCAATATGTGGCCAGATACTATCACATTGCCCAAATTAGCTTGTCCACTGTAGATAATGGTTTGGCACAAGGCTAAACAATGATTTCTCCACAAGGCTAAACAGTGAGAATCATAGGGTTGACCAGTAAACTCGAGTAGGAGTTAGATCACCAACCTTGTTAACTTGCAGAACTGAATGCAGAGCAGGTAAGGCACATGCCACGAAGACGGGAAAATTTTCCAAATCTCTTCATTCGTCCTTAGCCTACGCTTGATCCAAGCATACCTTCTCTCAGTTTTATCCAGCTTTGCTAATTCTATGAAATATAGAAGATATCCAAGTTTCAAGTTCTAATCATCTAAGACGACTTGAAAAAAACATCAAAACAAACAAAAGATTCTAAATAAAGAAATTAGACGTACCCGCTCCCTCAAATATTTGTTGGTATGAAGTAAGCTCTCGGCTGCAAAAATTCTTTACCAACTCTTCTCTGACCGATGGCTCTAAAGCATCAACAACTAGACACGCATCTGATAGCTGCTGCAGTAAATTAGTTTCCTCAGACTCTTTCCCTGTACCTAAGCTGTAAAGAAAGTGTAATAGTTGGAGATTTAACAAAATAGAGAACGGGAAGGGGGAAGAGAATATGAAACAAGGAAGAGAGATTGAAATGAAATAATATGGACACGAATATCAGACATATAACAGGGACGTGATTACAAGAGGACTGAACTAACTACTAGAAAACACATGCTATACACACGAAGTCACGCAATGATTTCAGAATAACCTTAGAAGATAGTGAAAAAAAGTAAGAACAAGATAATATATATATATATATATATATATATATATATATATATATATATATATATATATGAAAACAAGAAAACACTTAAAAGTAAAATTTTCGGAACTCGATTAAATATCTTGCACTGAATCACAAATCTTTTTCTAGGTCGTATTTCACACACTTCAAAGAAGACTTAGTGTAGCATCACAATCAGAAATCTCTTCTATAACTGGATTTCAACCAACGTGACACATCATGTCTTCATTAAGTACTCTCTCAATAAGATATTCTTATGTGGCTTTTACTATTTTGCAGAATCAGTTCTACCTGGTCATCAGTTATAAACCCAGATATTTTACAAATGAAAATGAATATATTGTCTAGTTTATAGCTCTCGTCTTAAAAGCATACCGGCAGTTTGCCACTTTGATATTATAAAACTTTCTTCCACAAAATGCTAAAAGTAAGAGACATTCCATCACGCAGTTTTTTCATCTACAAGATAATTTCTTACTAAGAGCTCACTTTTTAAAAATACCAAAACACATTCTCAATAACTTTTTGCATATGTAACCTAATAGCTCCTAATACACCACTGGGATGGATGTAGTAAATAAACAAGGAAGCGGGTCAAATGGAAAATATAACATGTGAAGGTTTTAGAAAAGGTTCTGTTCATATAATATTACAAGTCGTAAATGCATTTCTTCTGGTTCATATTTATGAACAATTTTCAGAAAGTCGTCAAGTTGGAATTATTCAATAAAATATTTACTAATTAAAAATGATAGTTGATAAACAAAAAAGTATCATTGAGACTGAACACAAGGTCTGTAGTACCATGCAAGGTGCTGCATCAGCTTCAGCATTGCAAAAGCAAAAGCAGTCATTCTATAAGCTTAAAGATTTAACGATCAGAAACTCTTGTATGAAAGAAAAATCATTACTTTGTAGACGAGAAGGACATTTGACGAGAGCAGCAGAGGATTAGAATAGGAGGACGTACTAGTTTCTATATAACCAACCTTGATTACCACCCCTGAAGTTTATAGATTTTAATTGTTTATATCAGATTACCTTCACATTTAAGTTTTACTTTATTTTTTCTCAAAGTAGCAATCTATGAAAATATATGAAACATGAGAGACACAAGGTAAGCTTCCCTTCTTCTAAATCAGGGCAAACAAAAAAGAAATCTCATTTCAAACTGCCGTTGCTGTTGGCTTCACTCTTTGACATTAGGGAGAAACTGACAATATTATATTCAGTAATGTTTTGTCGGTTTATAATTGGACATTAAAAGCTTACGAAGAAAAGAATAAACACAATACCTAGTCAGGAAACGTTGAAAAACTAACTTATGTACAGAGAGACACAAAAGCAGATAGCAGCAATAAACACATTCAAGAATATGAGAACAACTAATAGTGGACTTCAAGCAGCATATAGTTAAGAAAAATCAGATTCAGATGTAACTCACCTAGAGAAATCCGAGAAAACATGCGACTTCAAAATTTGTTTAATGCTCTTAAACTTCTCCCGAAGCTCTGTGATCTTTGGAATATCTCTATAAGCTTCGAAATGACTGCATAACTGGTTGACAGCCTGCAGTGTATCCCAGCACCATAGGACACTATTATAATTAGGCAACTCATCCAACATATAACCAAAACAATTAAGATGAATTCAGAGGCAAAGAAGAGCTGTGGCACTCTCAGTTTTCGTTAAACTAAACAACTGGATCAGTATGAGTTTATATACTATGAGACTACCATGCGCACAATTTAGTCAATCCATCTTTATAGATATTAACCTTGTTAAACCCTTTAGAGAATAGAACTCTATAAATCATGAATCTAATTTGTTGGTGCATCAGTAACATATTAGAATAAACCTACTAGCAAATTCATCAATATAACACACTTATGCAAAATGTTCTCATGCAAAACAAGAACCTGAGCTGGGGATAGATGCAGCTAAAATCCATAACATGCGTTGTATATAAAAGAACTGCAATGCATTCAAACAGTAATCTGATACCTCAAGCTGTGCAGCTGCCTCCTTGTATTGTCTTTTAGAAGCCATAACTTGGAGTTGTTCCACAGCAGAGACTGCCATACAGAAAAGAAGCAGTATAAACTTTTCCCAACTACGGAAAGAAAATTGATTCACTTCTCTTTGATATGTTCCTTCAAAGAAATCAGGCATACATGATTATGCATGACAAAACCGCAGGGTTTTTGGCACACCATCCCCTGTGTTCTGGTGAATTGGCAATTTACCTCCATGTTAAAAGAAAGGCCAAGTTACCACTTGTGCATTTTATACGTTGTAAACTACCCCTTTCTATACAGAAATGTAACTCACCGGCCAAAGTCCAAGAGTGAGGGACGGATTTTAACACACAAAATGACAGTTTAACCTTTTCTCTTAAAAACTGTTCTTATCAATTTGGATTACCAAAAATTGAGAAAATACTATCTAACCAAGGGTATTCTCCATACTTTAAGTTACAAGTACATGGAAAATTAATAGGGAAACAGTAAGCAACTTTTTGAAATCACAGGGATAACAGCCTATTTTTTCCCACATGAGGCAATGTGCCTATTAAACATAACATAGGAGGTAATATGCAATTAGCTCTAATAATCTTAGATCTCTACACTTTTCTGAAATAGTTGACAAACAGTTCGACATTTAAACCATTAACACTGCTTCCATTTTTAGTGTGTTTAACTAATCTATAGTTCAACATTTAAATCATAAACACTGCATGCTGATTTTAGTGTTCCAAACTTAGTTCTCTACAGCTCAGGAAAAGCATGGTGTGACATTAGACGTATTTATGACGCCTGGTGCAAAACAAGTCTGCACTGCAAACAAATTAGTATGAACTGGCTTCCAGATAGACTAAATATCTAAACAAGTCTGCACTGCAAAGATCATGAAATTCTTTAAAAAAAAAGGATATTCATAGGCCTGGCAAAAGCAGTGGTTCAAGAATACTTTCCTGATGTTTAGAATATCAGAATATTGGACATGGACAGTTTGGTTCAAGGACGACAAAGATGAATAATGGAAATGCAAGAAGGAGAAAAAGAGACTGTTCATTAAATCCAGCATGCATACCATTCTCTATACCCAGGAGATAGATAAAAACTTTAACACTTCCTTGAGCTATAGGGTGTTCATGGTGCTCGTCAGGAAGATTTTCTTCATCTTTCAACGCAACCTACTGTTTCAGTTTCAGGAGACTTTAACCAAGCGTATACGCACATATTAGCAGTCAATCTTTGGAACCAACTTGAGTTGGGGCTGCTAGTCTTTGTGGTTGAGCCTTTCCATATTTTAATTTTGTTTCTCACCACCTACTGAAATATCTAACTTTTATAATTCTTTTGGTATTATTGCATGACAAAATAAATTTAAGTTGACAACTATTTAGACTCATATAATTAGTTAAATGTGTTTTGACACTTATTTCTATGTGTAACATGAACAAACAACAATTAAATCATGTATCCAAGTAATTGGGTGGGGCTACATGATTTAATTGTTATTTGGTCAACAATTAAATCATGTATCCAAATAACACTTTTATCTCTCTAGAACTTTTCAATTTAAATGAAACATTAGCCTTCTTTGCAGCTATGTCCATGATGCATAATATTTCCACTATGCTTGACAATATAAATTTCAACTAGGTACTATATGCTTGGTGGAGTTATGGATTTGTAGTAATTACTCACGCATCAAGTACTACATTTAACCCTTATTTCACACTTTTATGATATGTCTATTCTAAATGGAGTAGGAATCCAGAAACAGCATTGATATCTGAACCTCTCTTGAATTGCTGCCTTGAGTAAATATTAGCAAGCAATATAAATTACAACTCCATGTCAACAAAGTAATTGCCTGACGGCAAGGACTTTGTCAGGAACCTAGAATGAAAGACTATACATACATATATATATATATATGTGTGTGTGTGTGTGTGTGTGTGTGTGTGTGCGTGTGTGTGTGTGTGTGTATACAACCAATCTGTCGAAGCTCTGGACAGTTGACTTTAAAAATTCAAAAGATGGATCTTGCCATCTTCTTTACCAAACAAAATGGACTAGAAGAAATACTCAACTATAATATTAATTTTATGCATCATACAGCAAATGCTCAAGCGTGACAGAATACGATAAAGCTATGATTTATCACAAAAGCACATTGAATCTTGGAAGTCCAAATAAAACAAGATTACAAAGTTCTAGATCAAGTCCTCTCTGAGAAAATAAAATAAGCTAACCTAGCATGGTAAGACGATGAAGGGCAGTAATTGTAGTAGTTATGTGCTTCTTTGCAAAATCCAGTTTCTTGATGTCACGGCATATTTCCTGAACCATTGTTTCGCTTTGCTCTGCTTTGGTTTTTATTTCTCTGATTTTATAAATGAGTTCCTGGTATGAGGCAACACTAAATCAACTAAAAGCATCTGAAGCTGTCTCTAAGGTATGATGACACAGGAATATAGACACTAGTGCTACGGAAACCAAATTTATGCACGAAAATCAAGTCATAAAAAGAATGAGCAGACCTGAACTGCATGAGTGGCTGCAGCAAGATCCTCCCTGGCCTTGCTTCCTGAATTACTCTATCAAGTGATATAGCCACCAAAAAGTCATGCCAAGAGAAAATAATGTCACTTTCAAAATAAATGTGTGTTCTTATGTAAGCATGCAACAGTTACACCCATCAAGAGTGACTGCCAAATTTCAGACAAAACTGTTCAAAAAATCGCCGGAGAGAATATGATTTTACTGAGCAACTGCTATCTCCTTTCTAGTTCTGGTGTTTCCTAGTCTCCTCATTAACTAGGATCTCAAGCATATTTTGTCCATCGTGAGATAAGCAAAAATATTCATTTATCATACATTCACCAGCAGTTGGCTGCAGATATATCATGTTCATCCAGTAACAATGAATCTAATTGAACCAGAATCCACCAGTCAAATTGGTTCACTTTAAGGTTGCCCGTGATTTTTCACATTTGCAAGAAATAAGGTTGCTAACGCATATGAGGCCTCATGTCGCCTAAGCCAGGGCTTCATCTTGTTCATTTTAAAAATAATAAAACACTCACGAGATAATGATAATTGAGCTTTTCTTTTTCTACCATGAATGTTCTAACCCATTTGTTCATCAATCTTCCCAGCTTCTCATCATATAACTCGTCCTGTAGATTACATACCATTGCTAACAAACAGCATAACATATCTACAGGATTGATTTTCTAAGAAAGAGTTTTATGGAATACAGGCGCTTCAGAATACTACAAGCAACCTACTCCAAGCTAATCTGTCTGCTGCAAGCAATGGGTAAGGAAGAATTGGAAGAGTATTATACTTATTATAGATTGAAACAAATGGCTGTGGCTCACAGTAAATAAATCAATCCTACCCTTTCTGATAGAGCAATCCATCTACTAACACTGTCAAAAAGAATTTTTAGAATTTGACAGGATCAATAAACTTAATATGAACCAGATTATTTCTGTCTAAGAAATCAATTTCAGTCTTCTTCTTCTTATCCAAAACAACTTGTTTTATTGGATCAAAGAATGGTAGAAGCATGGCAACTTGGATTTGACAGATCAAAAAAAAAAAAAAGTTAAGGATCTCACATCTGCTTACGGCTTAGATTAATCTTCAAGTCAGTCTTCTGAGAAAAAGCTTGTAAAGAAGTTTGAGTAGAACATTTCGACTGCTTATAAAATTAAATAATAGATAGCTAAAGGATGGAGCTCTACCCAGACAGACAAGTTTATACGCTCAAGTGAGTTTTAAAGTTTACTTTTATTCACTCAAGATCATATCTCAGATAATAAATTTGGCTCCATCTAACTAGAAGCCCAGTTGATGAAACAGAGCTTCACGGTGTAATTTAATATACAACCTCTGTTGGCATTCACATAACATGATCACTTCTACCCAACTGCATCTACATGATGTGCTTTGATGTTACTTTGGTTATAAACTTCTAATGACATGTTGCGTACCAACACTAAGAGAAAGCATAAACATGGGGATTATAAGTTAAGATGCTTAAATGGAGAAACAAACCTGCTGGCGAACTGCTGCTAAAATTTCAGCATCCACCTTTCGAATTTCACTATGTATTTTCTGCATAAGGGGCTCGACGCCAGATAGAGATGCCTCTGCAATTATATCAGGAACATTCATGTTATTTAAAGTCTTAAACTATTAAATAGAGCAATTTCCAGCGCGTGCTTTTTAGCATAATTACTAGAAAAATTCCCAACACCATGTGTTTGAAACTACTAGTGATTATGATATCGCTATCACCCAAAAAGAACTTACGGTCACATTATACTATTCCTTTCCGGCATATTAAAAGCTTTGCATCTCAAATTTCTTCAATCAAATACTGGAAGGATACACAAGAAAGTGAAGCCTTGAACTTAAAAATATAACCAAAAACTTATACCAATCTTCACATAAATGCTACCTAGACTCGATTCCAACTATCAAAAATACAACTCAATTACATTCACCAAAAGATAATCGAGATTTTTTCTCAACAATCCTAACTGTACTAGTGGACTTATATCTAGAGTGACAAACATCTCGGGTTCACCCAGCCGAAACGTCATGGTTGAAAACAACCAACACCTTTCCTCGAGATCCAAATGCAACTTATCGACCTCCTATTACACTTAAAAGAAACGAAAATTCCCCAATCATAACCAAATTCTTCAGTTAACTCAAAAATTCAACAACAGAGTTTATGCAATTAAGAAAGTTAAGCATCAAAAAATACACTGCATTACATAATCTCAAACATGTAAAATGCCAAAAAAATGCTACATATGCGGCAAACATCAAGTGTGTGTAATTTGTATCTGAATGGTAAAATATGTACCTGTGGGGAACATCTGATTGATGTAATCGAGAGCATTCTGCTTGTCAGGTGTCGCCATTATTACTCCAAATCAAAGACTGTAACAATAACAAACAAGTATAAAACTCTTCAATTGGATCTGAATCATATGCATCACTGAACTGATGAATTTTTCAAACAAAATACAAAAATTGAAGTGAAGCTGAAATTAAACCTGGCGAAAAACCAGTCCTTCGCGTCGTCAATTGACCGGTGCTGTTTCTGTGATCGGACTTTTTTCAGAACTGCGAATGAGAAGAGAAAAAAGTGAATCGATCTCTTTTTATTTCTTCAACAATTGGCAGCAACAACAGAGCAGCAGCACTGTGAAAATGAGACGGTTCGATTGGACCGGATGTTTTGTCCGGTTTTATTTACCAAATTGGATCGCAGCCCGGTCTGAAACGCGTCGTTTTGGGAACTTGATCAGACAAAGAAATTGGGATCACGTAGAAGTGCCTTGAGACTTTGATCGGGGGACTATGGGAGAATTTATATTTTATATAATATATTATATTATATATATACATACATGATACATATAATATTGCGACAACGTACATATGGTTATATGAATATACAAATTATCATGAAGTATGATTATTTACACAAATAATCTTCTAATTATACAGATTGCCTCTACGTCGAGTTTAGGAAATAGGATTATAGGTTTCTCACTTGTATGGAATAACTCGATGTTGAAAAAATAGTCAAAAAGCACCCTTGGTCATATATTTTAGGTGTGGAGATGTTTGAAAAAAAGATGTAACTAAAGTATCGGGGCTAATGTAGATGAAGAGAGTAGATTACAATTTTTTTTCCCAAGCTTATGCAATGAAGTTTGGAACATAATTTAATGATTCTCTTAAGGAGTGTTTGGTAGCCAAGGGGATTAGCTATGGATTAGAAACAATTGGAGATTATGAAAAGGCATTTGTATTATTACATGCTAACATGGTTTATCTCCTACTATAATCTCTTTTCTTAGGTTATAATTCACTCATGAGATGCGTATTATATTTATACTAATGTAATATGGGTGAACCCAGTCGACTCGGTCCTACGATAGACTTACTAAATGTGAATAGCATGCCACCTCAGATTACATACATTGCCATTTCAGCTAACATACACCCTAATAATGGTGTATTATGTGCTACCAAAAAGGTCATCAATATATTGGTACAAAACTTTCACCAGGAATTGCTCATTATATCTCTTAATATTGATGTGAACTTCTACAAGTGTGCGAATCAAGTAATATAAAAGTTCTTAAAAAGTCAGGATTGTTGATTCGACATGACGAACTAATGATATGCATTCAGCAAATATCTTATTCTTAGTGGACAAGTCAATAATATGGTTGTTTTAATAATTCGATTTATAGTTAATAAAGCACGAAACAACTAAGACTAATCAATAATAAGAATGGCCTTTAGAGCTTTCATTTCACTTGACCTTTTATTTGTACATTCAAATGTCTATTAATAGATTTCTTTAGTTGAGTATTTAATGCCAATTTCTCTTATATAAGCTTAAGCTACTTATTGTTAGATTTAAGTATGTATTGGACCTTCAAACTGAATTTTAGATTTAAGGCATGTTGAGATTTATGAGTGACCTTTTTGTTAGCAATATAAATGGGGGTGGCAATTTGGATCTGGGTCCATGGATCTAATCAAATCCAACCCAGATCCATTGGGTTGAATCTGTCATGGAACCATGGCAGATTCAATCAAGTTGGGAACCAAAGGTTTTGAGGCAGATGCAGATCTACTAAGAGCCATGATAAATTAGGCAAAATTTGAATTGAGAAAGACATTTGTTCTTAGGATCGATTGATTGAATCACTCCAATCCAAACTAAGTTGAATCTGTTGTAGATCTAAGGTGTCAAATCCACTTTCAACTTGGGTTGATCAAAACCATAACCATTTAAGTTGGACCCAAACTCAATTTCAATGAGTCATTTGCCACCCCTTTATTATATAAACCATACATGAGATCCCTCTTTTACTAAGTAGAATACATATTTTATCCGTAAGATACTTTTGTAATATGACTCCTCTCTCGAACTAAAGTAACTATTATAACTACTTTAATGTTTGGGAGTCAAGAAAAACAAAATAACAATATAAATATATAAAACGAATATGGAATAGCAGTCTGCATTATTTTTAGTCGAAGGACGCCTAAAATATTTTTTTTATCTCGAAAGAAGTAATTTTCTCCATCACATTATTTAGTCATAGAATAAGCTTGTCAATGACATCGGGTACACCCTTCATATTTTATGAATTTTCGCAAGGAATTTCTTCATTGTACTGAAATATTGTAGGATTCAACCAATACACAACAACATGTGATTTTTTGCGTAATTTATTATTTCTAATATTAAGTAGTGAACTTAATTTCCAAATTTTTGTTATATTGTTTTTGCCCTCGGAATCCTTTTATACACGTGGCCTAACAAAGGTTTCTCATCAAAATAACAACTAACAATGATTTTATAATTGAAATCATGACATTCACAATAATTGAGCAATTATTCTAAAATTTACTATCTAAAATAATTTGCTTAACTTCTTGAGCTCGTGGTTCAAAACTTCTTAAACAATACACTTATAATCATGGCTGCCAAATATTTTCTCCAACACTAAGGCTTTTTAGTGCTAATGTCGTGCCAAGCGAGTATTTTCTGGACTAATAATTTTGGTCCATCCATATTGTTTCTCAACCATGCAAGTCATCTACAATTACAAATAAGATTTGAAACAAAAGTTGTCAAATTTTCCCTTTTAGTAAGTTCTCCAACATCTTACAATATCAAAATTGATGCATCAAATGGAATAACATGACCCCAAAACATATGAATACTTAATATAATTTAAGTTTCTAGCCTTTTGTAGCTATTCAGATTCATCACCATATCAGCCACATTTTTAGCCCTTACTAACTCGATTATTTTGAAACAAATATTGTTCAAATCTTACCACTAGACACAATATCAGATGCATCAACATATTTAACAAAAAGATATCCCCTTGAACAATAAATGAGAAAAATCAAAGACACGTTACTTCGATCCACCCAACCATCACCTATGATTGTGCACCACGTTCAACTCAATTGTTTCGAAGATAATCAATATTTACCCAAAGCTAGTCTTTTCACTTCAATGAGCAGATGAGTTCTTAAAGCGTATAACTAGGACCCTTTGTTCCATAACCAATAGTTACAATTCTGCTTATAATTGTTTATAAAATTGTGAACTAACAACAATTATCATATACAAGCATAAAAAAATCATGTTGCCAACGTCACATTGGTATCATGCCATCTCTCTTTACTTTGCAATTTGAATTTGGGACGAATCAGTTCCAGCTCAAGTATGTCATCTTCCTCTTTGTACTATACTATTTTCTACATCTTGAATTTCTTCAACGTCAATTTTCTCATTTGAGATGAAGAATATTTTCCTATTTATTAGATGCAATCATTAATAAAGGTCCCTTAATTTTATAGCTAATATTTTTGGAAACTCTAGGAAAAGCCTCGGCATTACCCGCTATATGAGCAAAATATTGTTTCACATAATTAACTTCTTATATTTTGATAATTTGATTGCAAAATCTTCACTTGATTGGTTTAGTCTTCAAGTTAGATCGTACTTTATAACAATCTCTACATTATGTGAGTCATTCGACAAGGAACTAGAAACAACACAACTGCCAATTTTCGTTCACTTTTCAGCGATTCCCGATGCTTGGAATGTAGGGCCCATAACGGTCTCCACTGAGTGGAATGACATTCGATTGGCAGGTAAACCAACAAGTTTGGGCCACTTTTAATAACACAACTTCTTACCTACAAAAATCTTTTGTGCTCGAAATGATATGCAAGTCTCTCTCCCACCCACATGTTTATGCCACCTGTAATAAATATAAGGTACATATGAGATTCCCTAATTTTTCTAACTATTCGCCATTGGACCAAAAAACATACTTTCTAACAACTACATAGAGAGAGTAACACACATAAAAATGGGAGAAATTATTTCGTGTAACCGTTACACGTTATATGGCGTGACAAGTCGATTACATGATTGTAGTAGTTTTTGGATTTGGAGTGAAGCTATATTATATTAATTAATTATTTGCTTCCCACTACTAATAATAATATTCCCGTCGTGAAAATTACGCATCCCTATAAACTTTATAGTTTCACTCCAAATCTTATTAGTCACTTGCGAACATATACAATATAGAGAGAGCTCAACTATAACTATGGTCGGAGCTGTGAGTGGAATTATACTGGACTCCTCAGTCCTGCTGTTGACCTCCGACGACGATGCGGCGGCCCTTGTTCGGCCTGAAGCCGATCATCTGCTTCGCAAACTACGATACTCCAAAATCCCCACCGTAAACCACCATTCTCTTAATTCAGCATCACCAATTAATAATGTTTCTTATGATGCATGCATCTATAAAAAGTTTTCATCTTTTGTAATTAGTTAGTTCTTTCTATGTAATTGTTCGCTTATACAGTTGATCTGCTTGAGTTTTCTTTTTTTATTGGTTAGTTGAATTAGTATCACAATGCTTGACTGTTTCTGCTCATTATTTTGAGGTGAATTGTTTGCTTGCCCTGTCGGATAATTAAATCGATGCTAGCTCACAAATTTCTTAATTAATTGTGTATATACAACCTTAGCATAGGATAATCAGCAAACTAGGGACTAGTTTGTCTAAACGAGCTGCTGCGTTAGTTACATACGCGTTATGTGATTTAGGGATTTCGCGATAGTAAAAAGTGCATCTAACTTCTATTTGTGTCTAGTTTGGAAATATAATATACTTCATTGTGCTTGAACTTGTTCTTATGTAAATTAGATTCTCCTTGTTGACACGCCTTATAAACTTTTGTAGGCGCTAATACATGGACAGGGCATTTCAACTGCAAAGGTGAGGTTTTTCTACGCCAATAGTTTAGCCGATAATTCCCTCTATTCTTCTTAATGTCATATATACATTTAAAAGAAATGCACAATTGATGACTATGGTATATTGGAGTTCGAGTCAAAATGTTCTTAGCGTTTTCGTCAGTACATTGCTTTTTTGTTTCTCAAAGAACGGGTTTCTGAATGATTCTCGTTTCCGTCATTCATCCTCATATTGCTACTTCTATCAAATCAAAGCGATAGCATTTTTGGAATTATTGTTTACTCGTTACAGGCAAATCTTCTTCAAGAGACGGCTAAAATCTCCTCCTCCAATTACTTTGTTTTCAACTTGTCACCAGAGGATGATATTTCGAGTGAGCTTGCTCAAGTTTGGGAGAACGATGGTGGAAGTTTTATTCACGTAGTTTCCAGTTGTAGAGAGGATCTTGTGAAGAGTAGTTCTGGATGGGTGAAGGTGATAGTAGGTGAATATTACCTGCTACTCATCCTTGTTTATATGTACACATTACTTCCAGTAATCTATTGATTTATATAGTAGAAAAGTCAAAGTTAGCCTATTTACGGATGGTTATTTTGAACAATTTCTTGTTTGCCAATGCTTTAGTGTCTAGTACTATACATGAGATGAGATGCATGATGGATGTAATTCCCCGTAATAATGCCTGTCTTAACATGCAAAATTATATGGCATCGATAAACACGTATCAATATATTTCCCTGAACTTTTAGTCTTTTCAAAAGTATGATACGCCATCGTATATAATTTACTATGTTTACAGGGTCTTTTGGAACAAAATTATCTGGTGGTAAGCACTGCCATCTCCATCATATGTGATATGTTATGCTAAATCATTATCATCAAGATTAGTCATTCTCGTTGCGCATGCCATCTGTTAGGATGGAAATCTTGGCTTCACCAAGCTGTAGAAGGTTTATCTTCTGCTAAAATTGAGTTGTACTTCCATTACAGGTGCCGAATATTTTGCAGCAACTGAGATGTCAAATGTATTTCATATTAACAAACTCGAAGAGCTACCTTTGCTAATCTGCCAGTTAAATAGAAAGGTACTCGAAAGTTGTACCTTTATCATATAGTTTATTTTCTAAAGGAGTTCTACATCTTGATAAGTAAATTGAGTTTGCAGTTCCCCTGTCATCACTTGGTGAACCTTTTATTAAGCGGTGAATATTACATCTTTTTAGCACTAATCTATCTAGTGCAGATTCTTCCAATGGAAGCTTATATATGTGAATTGTTCCATTGCTGTATTCTTCTCGGCATCATGGCTCCATATTAATCGCGTTCAGTGTGTTCAATGAAACCCTATATATAAAAAGTTATGCTTTTTTGAGATGATAAGTTTTAGGCACATGAAACCTGTATTTAATTGCCGATAATAGAGCCCCTATGAAGTGCATTGGAACATGCAACACTTTTAGGCTTTACTATTGTAAATGTAAGCATGAGGCTGTCATCACGATTTGTTATGTTATCATCTTATCATATTGATTATATTTAATACTGCTTTTGCAAGTGAGTGAAAGGGATTAGTTGTTACTTTAGTTGACTATGATCGGGATGAGTCGTGTGGTTATCTTGCTTAAACAAAGTAAGTTTTGAAGAAAGCAAAACAGGTACAGACTGTTCGATAAATTATATATGCCACCCTAACTGAACTGCACATGTTGCAGAAATTTTCCCTGGGCATAGCTATATTTATATGCTTATGCTCCTTATTGCTAGAGAAGCATTAGTCTTATCCGTATTCTTGGTCAACTAACAAATATGATGGCAATGATAAATTTTATCCTATGATGGGGTGCTGTTCCCATTATCGATTGCCTTGAAAGATGTGTAATTAGGATGTCATGCTCATGATTCTGGAGAAAGTAAAGATCATATGAACAGATGCAGATGTAGAATTCTTTCCTTTAAGAGGCAAGAATGGAATCGTGGAACTTCATGAATCTGCAATCAAGTATGTGATCCTCAAACTTCAGGCTGTTATGTAGGCTATGCTGGTTATAGAATCACTGCCACACTTACCTTGACATAGCATTATCATGTTGGAAGAGAAGTAGATGAAAGTGGAAGGATGGTCCTTAACAGATTTGATCGATGTTGAATAACTAAGATTTGAGGAGAGAATCATTTAACTCTGAGATTTAGTTTATCATCATTGTTCTTTCTTTTGATTTTATCCTACAGCTACTGTTCTTATGTATCGTACATAGAATTCTGATATAACAATTAACTCTTTTATTCCTTGATTTAGTCGGGTGTCAGTGTTCCTATTTTCTGTTTGCTGTTGCATGTGTTTCTGGTGGGAGGTGTAGAATCCCTTTAAGTAACGCCAAATTTGTTAAAATAGAAGATTTTCTCTGATTTTGATATCAATGTATTTAGCCTTCAGCTTTCACAAACGTACATATTTGCAATTTTAAGGTTGCCTTTGTTATGATGTTTATCCCATATTTCAGTGCATCTTTGGATACTTTTTTCAGTTTACTAAATTTGCTCATCTGTAAATCCATATAATGCGAGTCGGTGACCTCAATAACCTTCATCTAAATTTTATTTGAGTAGATAACATTTTTTTCTCATAGGAAAGGGAATTCAATATGTGATTCTTTTGTGACACAGGCAAGGAACAAAGAGGCCTTGATTGTGGGTTACGTAATGAAGCCTTCCCGTGAAGAAGATTTTGCAAAGGTAACTTCATCTTGCAAAATAACTATACCGAAAGTTTTGTATCTTGATCAATGGTAGTAATGCACGAAAACTTTGATTAATTTTATTATAAATTTATATATATATGTGTGTATATATATATATATATATATATATATATATATATATAGACACACACATATATATTATGTTGAAATACAATAAATTCACTAGGTTTCGTTTTCTCATGTTACTTTAAGATTCCTTGACCATATGAAGCATAAGAGACAATTAAATATCAGAGGGTGATTGATAGTGGACATGTCATGGCTTCTTGACATTATGACTTCAGACATGCATAACATTGCATAAATTCTTGAAGGGACAAAATTACTGCATTATCTGTATGTGGATTGTCTAACATGCATAGGTACAATGTGTTGCCCTTATGTTTTTTTACTATTTAGCTTGAAGTTTATAAATCCAGTGAATTCGGTGAATGCTAGCTTGCACAATTTTTCCCATGTCTTTGGGATGGCTGTCGACATCATAAACGACTATAAGTTTCGTATTAGTAAGTTAGAGATTCTTACAACTTGTCCTCCATTCTGCAGAGGGGTGCTTTTCCTTTGCGTCCAACTGCAAATGGGCTAATCTTTTTGCCCTTGAATTATGACTTATCCATATCATCTCAATTGCAACAAGTTGATGCAGTTCTTCATAAAGCAACTGATGAGATTTTGACTGTTGACATGAGCAGTTCTTCAGAGTTAAGCAGCAATGTTATTTTTACGAGGAATCTTCAGGAGCTGCAAAGGTAATTTTGAGCTATCAAGTTTTATATTGTTATTATGTTAATTGGTTTCGTAATTCCACAGTGAATGTATGATGAAATATGAGACATTATTCTTTCTATAACTTGTTTCCAATCTATTGGTTGTCTTATGGTAGCAATTTCAAGGCCAATCGTGAGTTTGCATGAATTCAAGCTTTTTGTTTAAACGTTTTTAATTTAGTTCCCTTGATCTATAAAAATGCATACTAATTCATTCATCTTGTCATTTTATATGTGTTTGTACTTTGAGTGGTGTATGATGGTGTCTCCTAGTATGTTGAGATCATGATATACTCTCTTTTATAATATATGATAATACAATATCTTGTAGCGAGATATCAAGATTCAAGTCATTTGTTTTCCCTGGTCCTTCCCTACATTTTTTGTTCAATGCATGCCAATGCCTCTTATTCATATGGACAGAGGTGTAGCTTCTCGTCTTTATCTTTATTTGTAAATATAAAGTCTCAATGGAGGCAACAAAGAGATGGTAGCTCTAATTTTTTTAACTTTTCTCACCTTTAATATAATGTCAAGTATGTGAAGTCTCGCAAAACAACTTCAAAATTTTGAACATAAGGATGAACGAAACCTGTTATTTTCAATCTCCATTTATTTGTTAATATTTGAAATCTCTCTCAAGACATACTAAGACGTCTCAAATAATTCTATGCAGGTGTATCAAGTGCCAGCCAGATTGTTGTGTAATTGATCCATTTAACAATATTTCTCCTATACTGGACCGACTAAAAATCCAGCAAATTCTGATTGGCTTGGAAACACTCAACCATCAAAGCAGTCACAGAATTAGGGCTCCTCATTTTCTCAAGGTTAATTATCCATTTATCTACTCGTGTGAGCATCATTTCACAGATTTGAGAAAGAAGATGTTGAAATTGGGATGCCAATTGGTTCTAAATCCACACTGTTTATATTACTTATATTTAGGTTAATAAACATTCTACTATGGTTTGAAAGTTCAACGCCGAGGGTTGTCTCTTTGCACTAGTATGTTGTGCTGCCATTTGGACTTGCATTAATCCATATGTAAGCCTTTCATCCAACAACACAACTTAGGTTGCTGGAAAGTTAAGAAGACATCCTTAAGAACGTTGCACTCTATTGCTCATACTTGTTTTAAAATGCTGATTTCCTGGATGGATCATTACAAATGAACGCCCCACCTATTTATACTTCTTCAAATACCTAACGGACGGCAAGATTTTATCCTTCAAATTTGGAGGAAGTTTTACACACTTCTCATACAAAAGGAAGATCGAGAAAACTCTGAGCATTTTACGAGAGAACTCTGGAACCTATATTGAAGTTTCTACAGTATACTCCTGTGCTTCTACTAAATGATGGACTTGGCCCCTACTCCAAGTTCTTCGGGCTTGCACCAAGTTTCACTGGTTCTTGAGATTTTGACCTTAATTCTGCTCTAATTGAGCCATGCCTTTGTGGCCTTGTGGCGTTGCGAAGGCATGGCTGAATTATATGAAGTGCAAGTGATTCTGCTATAATCAATTATATATGTAGCTTTGATTCTGTTTTAATATTTACTTTATATAAACAACTTCTTACTGCTTCCGAACCATGTGTGTTTGATTTATCAACACACTCCTTTAATTGATATTAACAGAAAGTTTGCTAGAGGATGTCCTTTTCAAGAAAAGTACGAAAAAAGAGTTACAGAATGCCACAAAGTTGGATATTTTTTGCGGAGGCCAATTTGATATCTGAGTGCTTTATATGTCACAAGTTACTTCAATAAGAAGAGGGCGAAAAAATCAAGAAAAAACATATTATTGCCAAAGTGGATTACCTTGCTGCAGTTAGAACACCAGAAAGCATGAGGCTATCTCAACTTAGTACATTTGGACCTCATTATGCAGGTTAATAGCTTTGATGAGCCCAATTTGGAACAAAGGCTAGCAGAAGCAAAGTTGTCCGTGCCAAATATAGTGAAACCTCAAGTTGCATGTGGTGTAGCTGATGCTCACAGCATGGTACGTGCATTTGCAACTCTGCTACCCTAATAAGGTATTTCAAAAGATTTTGATGTTCTAAGCAACTAAAGGAATTTAACAGAATATATTGATTTTATTGACTCTTTACTGGCTGTAAGTTGTGCGACTTCTCTTTCCTTTTTCTAGTGAAGTTCTATCTTGTTTCCTAGTGGAGGTGCTGCAACTTGTTTTTTAGACCTTCATAGTTACTGCCTTACTTGATTATAGTCCAGAATCTAATTTGATGTGGTCTTAAAGATATAAGATGCTGCCTCAATGATTATGTAGTCCATGCTATCATAATCCTTTCTGATTTCATGGTTGTCGCTGCTATCCATCTTTTTTTGGCTGGTTTGTTCGATATGTTTAGGTGGAGAGATTAAAGATTTTTTAGTTGTGTAATTTGCTTTAATTGGAAATATTATATTTTCCTAGTGCTTCTAGAAGATATTCTTGTTTTTTTTTTTTTTGTGAAGGTGAGAAAGATTGAATCTGATACATAAAAGTAGGAAGAGTGATAATCTAGCAAACTAGATGTATAATTTTGTCAAACAATCACATAATTCGACCAAGTTGAGGCTTTGACACTTATCCATCTCTTGGCGACAGGTTATTGCCCTGTATATAACTATGAAATGAAAAAATGTATTTGGCTGATGCATAGCATTAACATCATTAAAAGGGCAGGTTTTAGTAACTCACTGTAGTGGTTGCTGAGCATGTTGATCTGGTGCTTTAGATGCTAAACTAGCTCTTAATTTTTGGTTCTCATCAGTTTCTTGATAATGTCTTGATGTGCGCAATATGCAGGCAATTGTTTTTAATGTGAATGACTACAAAGATCTGAGTGTTCCTCTTCCAGCAGTTGTGCAGGTTAGGCCCATTCATAACTTGCTTTGGTTCGAAAGATAGAACATGTTCAATCACTTGTTAGGATTCATCTTATTCGGTGGATGAAGAGTTGATAAACTGTTTGCTTCGTCTGTCCCTTGTCATATACTTACCCTTTATGAATATAATGTGCACATAAAATAGATTTTGCTTCATTCCTTGTGAAGTTAACAAATAATGTATTTGCCTGAATCCCATGCCGAGTACAATGTTTGATGCTTATTAACCCTTAATATAGTATGTGATAATGTTACGATAGCATGACTAAGTTACATGGTCAATCTGCATTTTTATTTTATTTGAATGGCTTATTTTGATTACATTTGCTTTCCCCATGAAAGTGTGAAGTTGAATGAACCTGCAGGAATATGTGGATCATTCATCTGTGCTTTACAAATTCTATGTCTTGGGCAGCAAGATTTTTCACGCTGTCAAGAAGTCTATTCCTAATGCAGATACTTTGATGAGGTTATCTGGAGAAAACAGACTGAAACCATTACTCTTTGACAGGTATTACATGTTTCTTGTTCTCCTGGGATTTGCAGAACATTCTAAATACTCATTTCATCCGGATGAATGACATCTTCTTCTATGTTTTGCAGCTTAAAATCTCTACCTATTGCTAAAGAACAAGTTGTTAACGGTCATCACCAGATTGATATTGAGCTTGTTACCAGTGCTGCAGAGTGGCTTAGAAGGATGCTGAACCTTACGATTTTTGGATTTGATGTTGTTGTGAGTAATTATTTTGTATGTTCTAGTTATAACCTTTATATTGTTTACTGCTTTCGCATGTATGAAAGGAGGCAGTAGCTCTACAGACACTTCTGGAACAAAAATCTATTTTAAAAAACGAGAACTTTTTCCCTATAATTCTGTAAAAGAATGAGTTGAAAAGACTGGAAACAGAGAACATAATAAAATATGCTGTAATGGAATGTATTAGGAAGTCTTTTTTCCCCCTTGTTTTTTGGTGATTGTATCATTTTATCCATGCCTGACTTCCCAATACTCTTTTCAATGGTTGTCGTGTTATTGGACGCCAGGTTCAAGAAGACACCGGTGACCATGTGATTGTGGACGTGAATTATCTCCCATCATTCAAGGAAGTCCCTGATGATGTTGCTATACCTGCCTTCTGGGATGCTCTGAAGGAGAAGATAGTTTCAGGGAAGCGTAAACCTGCTACAGAAGCCTTCTAATATGTTGTACTTTCCAATGATGCAGAAGATGTTAATGTCTGCTGGAATAACTTTCTTAACATAGGTTGGAATAATTTTCTTTTGGCCATCTTTCTGTATGTTACCTGGCATGTTTATGTGTATCCCTAATCGAGTTTTAATTTAAGTGAACAGTTTTTTATTTGCTCCAAATTGTTTGTGCTTCTTAACAAATGCTTCATCTTGTTTCAGAAAAAGCAGTGTGACGCTTCATGAGAAGTTGCAATTGGACGATAAATATTTGCAGAATTGACGTGTTTAGTTTAAGAATCAGGGAAAGAAAGAATAAGTTAACTTCCTAGTTAAGACCTTCACGACCTTTCGTGAAGGTTGCAATTGGGCGATAAATGTTTGCAGTAATTGACGAGTTTAGTGTAGGAATTGGGCAAGAAAAGATAAGTGAACTTTTCAGTTTTCTCCAGTGGAATATTTAAGCCCATGTCTTATGCTAACTGAAGGCCATCAAAACACGAGGAAATCCAGCAAAATATTGCCTCTCTGTACATAATAGGAAGTCATATTTCTGCCATAATTTAGCAATGATAGTCTGCGATAGATTCATACATGTGTTACATAGCTTCACTAATAATACTTTACATCATATTTGTGCTGCCTAAATGAAAGCAAACAGAAACACTCTATGAGAAAACCTAATACAAAAATCTTAATCATTCCCAGTACCTGAAACTATAGTGTACAATACTAAGCTTCTGAGCGTCAAGCCCGAGCTTTCTTCTATCGTAGCTGCAAAAATCACTAAGAGAAGAATATAAGGCAACTCAAGGTTCCTTGTTTACTGATTGCCCCTAATAATATTACAAGTCTCGTCTTGCTGGGAAGTTCATTCAGTAGTTTCTGTGTAACAAAAGAGAATTACAACTAGATCAGATAACTCTTATTCTTCTTTGCAGGATACTCTACTTACAACAACTTTTTATCTAAAACATACCCGATACTTCTTCTGGCAGTGACGCTGAACTTGGACACTCTTTTGGCTCACTAGTTACAGATTGTGGTTCAGGATTACTCTTGACTTCCTGCGTAATAGTTGGACGTTTATCGAACTTTCAAGTCATTTTACTAGAATAAGACGTGAGAGTTAAAAAGTCCTGAACTTTTTCAATGAACTCACCTTTTCTGCAGAAACAAAACTCTGATTGGGGGAGGGAGCTGCACTACCATCCACCATATAACTGTTCATATTTTCTTCACCAAGTTCTCTCAGCCTATTAAGCTCAGGTAAAACCACCTTTCCGAGATCTGGCCTATCTTTCCGCCTCAGTTCAGCACAGTGAATCGCCAGTTTCGCAAAGGATATTGCCTCTTCAACTGGCCAATCAGGTACTGTAGGGTCCAGCAACTCCTCCAATGTTTCCTTCTCAATCGCGCGGCCAATGAAGTGAGTCAACCCCATTGCTGGCTTGGCTGTCAGTAACTGAAGAAGCACAACGCCAAACGAATAAACATCAGATTTCACTCCTAGCATCCCAGTTTGTTGGTATTCGGGATCTATATAGCAGAAAGTTCCAGCTGTTGCTGTCATCCGGCATTGTGTTACGTCATCCGCCACGGAAGGAGGGACGAGCCTTGCCAATCCCACGTCACTGATTTTACTCACGTAGTTCTGATCGAGCAGAATGTTTCCAGGTTTGAGGTCACGATGGACTAAAGGCTCCGGTTTTGTCTGGTGAAGAAAGTGTAGGCCTGTGGCGATCTCTGCAGCTATCCGGAATCTAAGTTGCCATGAGAGGGGACGTGTGTTTCCTCTTCTGAATAGTCGATCATCCAAGCTACCGTTGCCCATGTATTCATAAACTAGACAACCATATTCGGGGCAGGCTCCAAGGAGTAGCACCATGTTGGGGTGTCTCATGCAACTAAGAACTTCAACCTGCAGTAGATTCATGCATGAGCAAAACTCGATGTTCTAACCATAATTGTCTGAAGGGAAAACTCACGATGAACATTAGATCAAATTACTGTGGTATGTTGTCTGTATAAGAAAAGGTTAGAAATTAAGGAACTCCTTGTTTCTTTGAGAACAACAATTATACACACTAGTACTTGGTTTAGATCTTACCTCCTGCTGAAACTGAGATCTCCCTTGAGCAGCATCTGGACGCAAGATCTTAATTGCAACTGGGGTATGATCAAGGTGACCCTTAAAGACGGGGCCATAGCCACCTTCTCCTATTTTTCGGGATTCAGCAAAATACTCGGTCGCCGTCTCGATTTCTTCGATGGAGTATCGTCTGTATCTTATAGGTGATCTACAAACAGTCTCCGGGTCATCCGACTCCTGCAAGGCTTTCATTTCAGCACTCACTCGTTTTTGAGATTCTACTTCTGCAATTCTCTTTGCCGCTTGAGCGTTCTCCATAGCTTCTTTGTATTTAGCCTTTTCTTGTTCGGCAGTCAGTCGTGCTGCTTCCTCTGCAAGTCGAGCCTCTTCTAGTCGTCGTTCTTCATCCATTCTCCATTGATGAAGCTCCACTGCCTGTTGTAGTCATAATGATTTAATTGTACAGACTTGCGAAACATTTAAAACTCTGCTCTGAATGATCCTAGTACTACTACCTTTTGTTTTGCGGTTAGAGCTTCCTTACAGGCAGTGCTATACATCTCCATAGTTTTCTGCAACTCAAGTTTTAGCCTTCTCATTTCAGCTTCAACGTCATCCTGCACATTGTATAAAGTGGGATTGAGTACCATGCTTTTTGCAACATAATGCTACAATAATCTTGCTAATATCACATATTTTGCGCTATATTAAAATATAGAAGGTTTGTGGTGCTACTCTATATGCCGAGAGGATCCTTACATCAAGTGATGATGATGATATATCAGTAGTGAAAGAATTGAAGTCACTCCCCCTGGCTCCGGAACGTATTGACCCAAAACTACTTTCGGAGCTGGTTGACACCCGCGATATTCTACTTGATTCCACAGTATCAAAAAGTACACCAGATATCCTATCTGTGCTTAGTCTGTCCGTGCTTGGTCTGTCCGAACTTATGAATGATATATCAGTATCAGATTCTGCGAGATCTCCAAACATCTTTGCATTGTAACCTCTTCCCCTTGAAAATGGTGACCTGTGTCATATAAATGTTTCTCAACCAAATTAGAAATCCATGAATAAAATATTGATATTCAATAATCCCATGTCTTAAAAATCTCAGCCCTTTCATGAAAATGATAATATTATGCATTTATTTCAATAATAATGCCTTACTACTTACTTGACTAAATCAGTATCATCAAGTGCAGTTTTACGTGGCGTGCGTTCGGGAACTGCACACAACAATTTTGTGGTTTACCATATAAGTAAATGAGAGCATATACGTCGAAGGGAAGCATCATTCCTACACCCCTCAAAGACTAACCTCTCACACTGGGACAGTGACTGGGGCGAGCACTTGGAGACATAGTATTACGAGTGTTAGCTTGCTCCTGAATTTGTCGCAGTTGAGCTTTGAGAGGGGACTCATGCGACGCTAGGCGAGAAGCATTCCTCACGGAAGAGATTTTTGATTTCGAAATAACATAAACAGTGCAGAAATCTGGTGCAGATTTTGATACACTGGTAGGAATGTCTACCATCTTCAATCTCCTGCCACACATAATTCATTGTTTATGAACTACTCCATAGAGTCAGAAAGTCGTCGAAGTTAGCAGAAGCAATTTAGTGAAGATTAAGTCTTTCTTAGTATGATCACAAGGCATCACTTCTTTTTAGATATTCCCTAATTTTAGTTCCCGACAAACAGCAGTACTACTAAGGTATATAAGCGAGAAATTTACTTGATAAAACCATGACGAGAGGCCCCAAGAACCAAGTTTTCAATTGCAGCATGACCAACATATTCTGTTATGGCTTTTGCAATATCTGTGTCTTCCAAAACCACGTCACAGCAGTTTATCTGTTGATAAGGAATCATATTTCCGGAGCAAGAGAGGGAAGAACAGAAAGAATCATGGTTCAGATTCTTATACAGTACAAAAAAAACTTGTAATAATAAGTATGGACATAAGAACAATATCACATCAGCTTTACGTCTTTTCGAGTACAGAAGCAATGGAAGGTGAGGAACAGCTCTTTGGTCTGCTGATCAAGTACTTTCTTGTTGCATGAAGCTCCATTTAAATCATTAACACCATAATTGTTGCAATCTGCATCAACATAATTAAAGAAAAAGGCCCTTTAGAAAAACGTTATTATGCTCATGGGGTATAGCAAAGATTTCATCTTGTCATCAAACATACAATACTAACGTTGAAAAGTTAATAACTAGTATTATTCATCGTAACAAACGAAAGAATTCACTCATAGATGGGGTTGAACATGTTAAGAACAACTAAGGACTACATAGTTGCCTACATACATGAAGCCGAGGAGGACCTATGGAGGACGTGAATGAGAATGACGGTTTGGCCCTTGGAGATTTGATTCTCAATGGCCCATTTGAGTGCATGTTGGCTATTTTTGTCTTTGTCGATGGCTACCGCAACCAAGCCATGACGACCGCCCTTTCTTCCCACGTTAGCATAACTACTACCACCTTTTGAACTTGGAAGCCACATTTTTCACTATCATTTAAATATCATTTCATTTCGTATCTTCTTCTTGTAGTAGAAATGGAAAAACATTATTCTCAGAATTTCTTTTTCTTGTGATATCTGAATATGGCTTTCATAATGTTTGATGGATGAGAAATTAAAGAGAAAGGCTAAAGAACGGATTGCCTTAAATCTCTCTGTTATGTAGTAGAAAGAAATTGCTGGCGCTAGTTTGATGGGGTGAGTGGCAAAAGATAGATAAGTAGATATCATTTGTGCCATCTAAATATGTTTGATTATTGAATATCTATCTACAAATGACACTTTCCAAACTTGAAAAATACTTATAAAGATAAACTCTTTTGAAATTGTAATAATTATAAGACCGGCCTAAAAAATGATTTTTCTTGAATTGCTAAGAAAATTTTGTTTTGAATATTAAAAAAAACATCATTTAAATAAGGTGTAGACATTTTAGTGTAGCACATCCTTATTAGGCACGTACATAACCCCTCCATATGTATTGTGTCGATAAAATTGTTTTTTCTTTTAATTGTGGAAAGACCAAACTATCCCATGTTTGATGGAAATACTGAGTTAAAAGCCAAAACCACACCTATATATATATTGTTAGTGTTTAATGTAAAATAGGTGTGGGTTTTCCTTTTAACTCAAAATTCCAAAAACACATTGGGTAATTTGGTTAGTTTTCACAATAAAACAATTCTACTGATAGAGTATGTATTTTTGTCAATTAACTATAATTAAGACAAGGCACACTTGCTAATAAAACTAACACGGGATTTTGCTGCCAACTAGACATAACATGAGGGTGGTTTTTGCATCTAACTCATCATCTTTGTCAAATTGTTTTAGGGATAGTATCAATGACACCCCTAAAATGTGATCAAATATCAATCACACTTTTTGAGATTCTAACAACATCCATAAAACCATAACAATTTGACAAAAATGATGAGTTAGATGCATTTTTAGAATTCTACCATAACAATAAATGCCTTGAGTTTCGGCCGTTGGGAAAAAAAAAATCAGCTAGTGCAATTTATCCGTGCCGTTCAATTATGACACACAATATCGTATATTTGTATGGGTAATAATATTAATTTGTTGGTCCTACAGAATACAGATTCATATGAGTTTGTTGACGCGCGTCTTTAATACACAAACACACACATCAATCCAAACCTTATAGAAAACTAACTAAATACGACATAAAAAATGAGATAGCAATGTTATTCTCACATTACAATATTATTTATTTATGTTCTTGTAAGTTCCGCAAAAGCACCACGGTATTGTTATATGGGTAACCAAGTTTAGATTGAGAACACGATTTTGTAAATTGATATTCTTGTATGTTACGGGCTATATATTGTTAATTGAGAAAATGATATTTTTTTTTGTTGTGTGAATAACAAAATGACACTCTGTTTAGTAAATCAATGCAAAACTGGCGATTTATCCAAAGATATGAAAGTAATTTTCATTTAGATTGAAGAGATATATATCTGTTCTGGAAGATAATTTTCATTTAGATTTGAAGAGATAAAAGTCGTCCAATATTGCAGTTACAATTAATTTTCCTTGTCATTTAAAAACTCAATAACAACTATATTATAAATAAAAGTAGTTCGATATTTTTTAGCTATTCACGATATACATTCACATGACTTTAGCCATATTCAAAAATGCAAATTAAGTTTGTATAGAGTTATACATATTACATACTACATCTTCTTCACCTTCTAATTTTTATTTTAATTATATGAATCTTCCATGAGTAGCGAATAATTACAGAAGATTCCTTAAACTTTGCATGAATGTTGCACATATTAATTAAGTGGAATCTTTACCTCTATAATGTTTGTATGTATTTTATAAGTTATTCTGTACGAATTCCGTTCCGTCCAACTAGAAACAGAAAATAATTTATTAAATATTAGTGACACCTTCTCATTTTTGGAGTAATATTAGAAATAATTGTTGAAGTTTTAATAATGTAAGTGAGGCTCCCTTCTAGTTCACACTAAAGGTGTATTTGAGTGTGTTTAAGCGAATTGTTATATAAAATATGACTATCTTTATATTTTGTGGGTTATCAATTTGTCAAATTAAATCAGCAAAATTAATAATTAAATCATGAAATGAGTTTAATGTGAGGAAAATTATCAATATTTCGACAAGAAACAACATATAACCTAATTACTGTTCTAAAAAACAACACCATAACTCAATGTAAACACTTAAAAAAAAGAATCTAATTAAAATAGCCATATAAAGATGCAAACAAATATTTTTTTCATATAAACCTCTAAAACAATAATTTAAACTAATCCACAATTCAAAAAATAACTAGGGGGCTGCCGTGAGTTTGAGCAGCTTGTTACAATAAATATGACATTACCCAAGTTTTATCGATTACTAATTTGTCAATTCAAATCAGTGAAGTTAATAATTAAACCATGCAAATTGTAAATTACAGGCGGATTGACGGGGTTGTTTTCACCCATATGTAACACATTCAACATAAACATTAGTTGTTTTATTCTCTACAATAGAAGATATTTTTGCCCTTTTTATCATTTTGATAGAGGTAGCAAACAAATTGATGAATCCATGGATATGTAGAAAGCTGAAATTCTTTTTAGCCACTTTGACGAGACGTGTTAGGAATCTTTTGCCCTGTTTGGATCCACTCTTGCCCGAAGGTTTTAAAGTTTCACAGGTTCAAGTTAGTTTGGAACCAATTTAGAAATTTCAATTGTGAAAAATATTTTGGCTCAATTAATAAAAATGGTCAACCCTACTTAATATTGAGTTGATGCATATATACCTGTTTCTCTCCATTAATAAATCTTCATTTCACTTATCAAACAATCATGTCAAGTGTTCTCAATCATTAAACAATGACTTTCATAAAAAAAAAACATCAAACAATGATTATTGATTATTATACTATTTCTACGGATTTGTTTTAGGTACAGCAGGGGGCACAACAGCCCCCTGATACATATGTGCGGGGCCCACGCAGGCTCCACATGCATGGGGCCCACATGTTTGTGTCAGGGGGCTGTTGTGCCGCTGCTGTACCTAAGACTAACCCCTATTTCTACATACCTCCACATAAATTGATTTGATGCATATATACTTACTTTTCTCCTAAAACTCTAACACTCAAAATACATCTAAATCATATTCCAATTTTTTTATATACACTAAATTATTTTAAAATTACATCCAAATTATATTCCAAATACTTGACACGTTTTTCAATATGATTTTCAAAACATTCAAATAAAAATTGAAGGAACCAAACATGTGAAAATACATCCAAACATGGCCTTTCTTTTTTCGGAAGTTCTGCTCCGATGTAAAAATATCCCTCGCTTTTGTTCTTTTTTTCTTGGTAATTTATTTCAATATAATAAGATGAATTACAAATTGTAAAAGTCTCCAAAAATAATTTGACTGTTAATCCGCTCTAATTGTTAAATTTCTTTCGGAAAAAGAATAGCCACCAAACAAAGAAAGATATCAACCCTCAGTAAGTTTATAACCGTGGATAACGTAACTGGAAGTTGTTCTTTCTTCTCTTTTGAGCAAAAAGCTAATAATTAAAATAGGTTAATATTCGGCTTGATATTTGGGTGAATTGATATTAAAGGCAATTTTTATCATTCAACATTTGAATTGATTTATTTTAATAGTATTTTTAAAATTATAATACAAACAAAAGGTTTTGTTAGCGATGTCAACCAAAAGAGATGCAAAGATGGTCCTATAACTTGTTCCTCTTGCAATAAGGTCCCATAACTTAAATTTATAGTATTTTGGTCCCCTTACTTAAACTAATCGCAATTTAAGTCATCCATTAACAGAAATTGAATATTCTGTAAATAAATCGAATATTCTATTACCAGAGGACGAAAATTGTAAATAATTTTAATAATAAGACTTAAGTCTAAATTAGGGGACCATTTTTGCATGGAGGACAAGTTGGATGATCGTTTTGTAAAATACTTGGTCATTTTGTTTCAACACCCACTAAAATCAATTTGCAAAATGATCCCATAACTTATTCATCTTGCAACAATGGTTCCATAACTTAAATTTGTCGGATTTTAGTCATCTAACTAAAATTATTCGTAATTTTAGTTCTCAGAGGGTTAAAATCGAATATTTTATTAATAAATGACTAAAATTGCAAATAGTTTAAATTAAGTGACCAAAATTCAATAAATTTAAATTATGAGACAAGATGAACAAGTTACGAGTTTATTTTTGCAAAAATCCTAATCAAAATATATTATTTCCTCTATTCGTATGCCAAATCCTCATCGATATTATCATATCCCCAAATTAAGTAGAGTTGCCAAAACGTCTCTCACCCTCCTACTACCTACTACTTAACTCACATCCATTATTATCACACACTCTATTCATCAATTCAATTTCACCTAAACTTAAACCTTCACCCCCCCCGGCGCATTTTAGCCAAACCAAAACAAAAAATGCCGTCCAAATTCACCCACCCTATCGCCGAGGCCAACGAGACCAGCCCCTTCGGCTCACTAACGCCAGACCAATTCTACTCCCGCCACTCCGTCACACACTCCACCGGCCACGTCACCAGCCACAAACACCCACACCTCAAGCTCTTCACACAGCAGTGGACCCCACACTCAACCACCCCGATCCGCGGCGTCGTGTGCGTGGTCCACGGCTACACCGGCGAGTCCAGCTGGTTCGTGCAGCTCACCGCCGTCCACGTGGCCAAACACGGCTTCGCGGTGTGCGCGATCGATCACATGGGCCACGGGTACTCCGACGGCCTAATCGCGCACGTGCCGGACATCGACGCCGTCGTCGACGACTGCGTGCTGTTTTTTGACGGATTTAGGGCGAAGTACTCGCCCGATTTGCCGGCGTTTTTGTACGCGGAGTCGCTGGGAGGCGCGATCGCGCTGCTGATTACGCTGCGGAGGAGAGAGGAGGGAGATGTGGCGCCGGAGAAGAGATTCGACGGCGTCGTTTTGAACGGTGCGATGTGCGGGATAAGCGATAAGTTTAAGCCGCCGTGGCCGTTGGAGCATTTTCTGTCGCTCGCGGCGTATTTCGTGCCGACGTGGTGCGTGGTCCCCACCAGAGGCTCCTTGCCTAATGTCTCATTTAAGGTATTAATTATTATAATAATTCACTAAATTAGTGTGATGATATTTGTTTTTTGTTTCTTTTGAAAATTGAAAGGAAAATGGATTCATGATGATAATTGATAATTATAGTTGTTAATGAGCTGAGAATAAGCATTGATCAAAATTTCGTTTCGACTATATGTTACGGTAGACTAGATATTAGAAAAATTTTGGTCATGTTCGGAAACTTTTCGATATATTTTGAAAAATTAAGAAAATTATTGTACGTGAAAAAAAGATATGTTGTTTTCACGGAGTTAAAAATAGGAATATTTTAGTGTATTTTTTTTATTTTATTTTATGGAAACTTTGATTATGAGTATAAGTTGTTGCAGAGCATCAAATTTAGATGATTTAACTACCCCTTAAATGCGAGGTGCATTGTTGTTCTTAATTGAATTGAAGGCCCAGCCAGCTGTATATTTAAAGCAATTTGTCCTTCTGTTTTGATTTATTACTTTCCTTCTCAAGACAAAATTATTTTTCTTGGTTTTTAATTTTATTGTAATGCCTGCATTTTACATAAGCCATATGCCTGCAGCCTGCCTTATCATCAAAGTTCAATTTTTTTTTCGTTGAAATTATGGCTCTGTCCTTATTTGACGTACTGTGCATGGCTAGTGAACATGGATCAATTTTATATAATATCTTAGGTACAATGCTTTGGGTTGCGGACTACTACATATTTAAAATTATATTTATGTAAGAAGTAATATTATCTGAAGATGGTTGATATTGTAATCACTTTAAGGACACCTTGAACATGTAGTAAAATATTTCTTATGTATGATTGTTGCACAAATTAATATTGTTACTTTGATATCCATGGAAGGTGGAGTGGAAGCGGAAGTTGGCCTTAGCGAGTCCGAGGAGGCCTCTACTCCGCCCGCGTGCCGCCACAGCGCAGGAGTTGCTAAGGGTGTGCAGAGAAGTCCAAGGAAAGTTCGGAGAAGTGGACATCCCCTTCCTGATAGTGCATGGCGGCGGAGACATAGTTTGTGACCCGGCCTGTGCCGAAGAGCTCTACAATCGTGCCCCTAGCAAAGACAAGACCCTCAAGATTTATCCCGAAATGTGGCACCAGCTTGTGGGTGAGCCAGAGGAAAATGTGGAACTCGTTTTTGGTGATGTTGTTGATTGGCTCGTGGCTAGGGCCGGAGATGGTGTCTCAGTCACGACGACGGCTGGTGGTGGAGAAGTGGCTGCGGATGGTGGGGCGTAATATTAATTGGTTCCATAAACTTGAGATTTAGAATAATGTCATGGGATTGAATATATGAGTTGTGGAAAACTTAAATGCTTATTTGAATGGAAGTCATAAACTATTATCTTTTATTCAGTTTAATGCCAGAAATATAGCTAATGGCGAAAAACTCCCTTGTCTTCCGCATAATGGGTAAAGTATTCTGTGTGAAACAAATATGCAAAAACTCCTGTTGAATACAACAATACTCTCAAATTTCAAATATTACAAAAATACCTCATATTGTTAGCTTTTGTTGGCTCAAGATGATGACAATATTTAAGCTGCAGTCTTATGAAGTTTTGACGAGTTGAAAAATACAACAGAATCTACTGAAAAATCTTACCAAGTTCTTTTTTTTTTCTTTAATATTTTTTGTGTTAATTTTCTGTTCTCTTCTATTATATGAAATTATCTTCTTTTCTCTAGACCTATGTTTTCAAAATCGGAACAGACAAAAAGGTGATAACCTGATTGGTTACAAATATCATAGGTTCAACTATAGGTTTATGTTGATCCAATCGGTATGAGGTTAATCTTTTAAAACAGGTATGCATACATTTTGATGCTTCGGTTTTTGTCCAAATTATTTAAAAATAATAAAAATTAGGCAAGAAAATACTTTCTTTAATTTTATTTAATATTGCCTAGTCTAATTTCATAATATATTTTGTTAAGATAATTTATACAGACAAACGAATTTAACTATGAGTGATGGGTTTAATTTTTTATTGAATACAGAAACTAAGAAAGGTTTCAAAAGAACACGCATCAAATAAAGAGCTTTTATTTTTGTTACCAACAAATTTATACCAAATATTAATATGAAAAAGAAAAAAGATGTGCAAAAATATTATCTTAGGTTAGCCGTGTCTCAACCAGCTCCGAAAGTAGTTTTGTATCGATATGTTTTGGGACTTGAATTTAATTCTGTCACTACTGACTCATCATCATCATCACTTGATGTAAGGATATTATGCCAAGTTTTTGCTGGTGATTTTTTCTTTCCCTTTGATTCATACTTAGGTTCACGTGATGCATTTTAGACAGGGAATAGCTCCATATATAGAGTTTGTACTTGCTTATAGTCCTCCCCCGATTGCACTTTACCCTCTATACTATAGGAGAACGCGGGGGCTAGTGTCCCGTCTTTAAGGATTACCTTGATCATACCCGGGTTGCAAATAACGTCTTGCGTCTAAATGCTGCTCAGCTTTTCATATACAAACATATCATTGTAAAATGATCAAATTTTCACTGTGATTCTTCCCTTCAGATAATTATGGTTTGAAGTCTGGACTACATGATTTATAACCAACCTCATGTGAATTTACGTATTTTACCAATAAAATAAACTCGCTTGATTTGTTCGCATAACTTCTAAATCATAAAGGGGTATAGAAGTTCAACCAAAGGTGAGGAATCCTGAGGATATAATATCCAATTCAACCTCTAATTTTTTTAAACACAATACTATCAAATAGGAAGGGATGTTAGATCTGAATCATGCAAACTGTGGTATTCATTTCTATATTTTAACAAGCAATATGAACCACAAACAGGTAAAAGTTTCTGGTGACGACCTGCAGCACAATTGTATACACAATTATAAACACACGAGGAGCTATGTACAATTACCTCTGAACTTGACTATCATTTACAATCTACCTCTACCACTGGATCAAACAAAAGATTGTAATACCAAGTTATAGTGTAGAAATATCGTATCACTTAACCTCTTTTGTGCCATTTCATTTTTTCCAGTGGTATGAAGGGCCTCGACCAAACTCCTGTTGAGCAAAAATTTTGATGCCCCGTCGCATGTTTGGTTCAAAATTCGAATGGCAAGTCGCTGCAGTTCAGGGCATTCTCCTCCATATTTGGACCACCAAATTGCTGCAATGAAATGTCTTGTCTCAGTCTATCAGATTCAACTAAATAGGACAAAATATGGGGTCAGAAATTAATCAAAAACCTGGTAGAATGTCTGATCTTGCATCAATTGTGCATCCTATGCCGAAAGCACCCTTGGCCTCACGGTAATCTTCTAGTTTGTCAGCTATCATATCTTGAATACGATGATCTTCAGTTTCACGGACAATACAACAGAGTAAACCAACGAAGACCTCAGCATCAATATATGCGTCAGGTGAGTAATGGAGACTTGGGTTCAGAAAATAACCAGCGGAATGAAGAGGGCTGTAGAGGTACCCACTCCAAATATCATCAATTGCTTCCCAAAATGGCATGTACATAGATTTCCTGCTCTTGAATTCCTTCCTAATTTTATCTTTTGCTTGATCAATAGTATCATATATATAACCCATTTGTGCCTTATTCTCGTTCATCCATTCCATGACCTGCACAAGAGGAAGGGCTGCCATGAGAACAGTATTGGCTGCACTCCAGAAGGACTGGCTTCCTACCAACTCAGCTACCTTTTCACCCTCCATACTCGAAGTCACGACTGAGCTCTCTGAATTTGATGAGAGAAACATTCTTTTCAGGCTTTCCCCCTTTGAAACAATATTCTCCAGAGTTAAAAAAGGTACAGCAGACCTGATTTTAGATGGCTTAATTAAGTCGTGTCCATCTGTATAATCTTGTAGAGTCTTCAGAACTTTAGGATGACTTTGAGTGAAATCCACTATGATTTTTGCCTTATCCAGTGTCTCTCTGATGAGATCCATTTTTTCCAATTTCTCCAACATAAGATCTATGCAAGAAGACACACCAACTGTCCAAAAAATGCGCCTGTGTTTCTCCATTAGTTTCTCACCTAATTCTTTCATGAAGTTTGAGGTTGAGTATGTAATGATTTGAACAATATTGTCGATCCCGACATCATTTATCACTTGATCAATGAACGACAGCATGGCATCCACGTTCATGACATAACCAGAAATATCATACGAGCATAGATAAATGGTACCTCTTGGGCAGTCGACTAAAATATTGATCAGACTTCGGCCCTTGGCATCCATCCAACCGTCAAGCAACACACTACAACCTGTCTCAGCCCACGAGTTTCTCATCTCATCCACGTATTCACGCATTTCTTTCACTGCTTCCTCAAAAATCCATCCCTTTAACTCCTTACAAGTAGGAAGTTGGTCCTTCATAACTCCAGAATTAAGTAAAATCATGTTCTGGAAGCTAGGCGATTGGACAACATTGAAATCAAGTCCATGCTCGTATAAGAATCTTCCAACACTCTTTTTGGCTTCTCTTATCAACGAATTATCAGTACCTGTAGTAAATTCTTGCGGATTATTCAATCTCTCAACGCAAGTAACCAAATTTGTCGCACCGTTCTGCAACGATTCTTTGCTAAAGCGCTTTTCATCCCTGGATCCATACGAGTCTGGCTTGGAAGTTTTCATGTAAGAACACGATTTCCTCTTCAAAGGAATGTCTGCACAATGATCTTTCTCATACGCCTTTCTTAAATCATCGGTTCCATTACCAACCAAACCATTTCCTGAAATCTCCTTAACATCCAGAAAAGCTGTTGAACAAGGAAACGCTAGTTAGCATTATTCTTGTCAATGACCATCACAACATACTTCACTTTTATTATGTTTCTGGGTATGTTTAAAAATTGAAACTTCCCTTCACCCGCTACACATAAATGAAAAGATTTTTACGCTACACCTTCATTACATTCTAACCAGCACTTATTAAACATCTATACAAGTAAGCTTACTACTAATGATACCATGTTGTGTCTAAGCAGGGGATCATATAAGGGGGCAAAATCTTGTTAAATTTAGTTTTATTACAAACACGAACAATGACCATAATTAGTTGTTTTTCTATTAAACCATAAAAGGAGATCAACAAATAATGCACAAAGCTAGGTACCACAGAACGATTAGAGTGTAATATAACATAGATAAAAAATAAAACTAACCATGTTTTAGGGGCATAGACTTTTAAACCACAAATATGAAAGGCAAGCAAGTAATTTCAAACTTTTGTAAGAGCCACAGGCTGTTCAACAAAACATCCAATATACCAATCTCAAACCTTACAACACGGTACGTTAGGGCCCGATAATTATCACGGGCTTATCCCGTTACGCACCCTCGTTACACACGACATACAATAACAAACACAACAACATTGTAGCCCCTGCCAAACACATTTCCTAATCTAAAGAAACAACAACAAGTTTTGCAATTTTGTAACCAAAAAAAAAAAAAAAAAAAAGGAAAAATCAGGTAGGACCCAGAAGATACACCACACCGTTGAGATGTTTTACAATTTTCATAGATTCAGACACGAACAAAACAACATTGTATATTACAGAGGGTTCACCAACATTAAACAGAACAGAAACAACATATATTACAAATAAAAAAAGCGATTCATCAGTATAACGAAACTATTAACCCACAAACAATAATGATTAGCAACATAAATGAGGTGTACAATGATTTGCACACAAGCAAAAACGCAAAAAAAAATAAAAAAATCATTTTTTTAAGGTTTAAAAGATGATGATTATAAAATTAAGAGGAGGAGCAGAGAAGGGCATTTACCGGATTTTTTGTTTGGAGCTGCAATTTTCATGTTGTGATTGTGAATATGAATATGAAGAAAATGAAAAATGGTGAAATTGAAATTAGCAGCTGCTTGCTGAGAAGTGAAGTGAGAGAAAATGAAAAGGAAGAGAGAGAGTGAGTTAGAGAGAGAGGGTGGCACTGCGGTGCGGTGCACTGACATAACGTGGCCTTCAAAATTCCTCCTCGTTTTGTACGGTACCACCATTTTGTATTATATAATAATATATAATTAGATTTTGTATTGTATTGTATTATATTTGAACTTAGGCCGCGTTTTCTAATGTATACAATATGAAAATGTTTATGGGTATTATTTTATAACACTCCTTTTCAGATTCTTCATAACCGATATAACTAATAAGGATAATTACAGCTACAGCCCCTGAGGTTTGGTGTAATTACACATACCTCCCCTGTGGTTTGAGAAATTACACATACCTCTCCTGAGGTTTGAAACCTTACACATACCTCCCCTCTACAACTTAAGGGTTGTTTGGGTGTAAGTTATGATAAAATTATGCTTATTATGCTTACACCCCTAAAGTTTACTATATTTGTAAAAGTAATCCTTGATGTTAGAAAAATTAAAATTAAATACTCCAAATAATTTTAGAAACTACTATATGACTAACCAAAAATACAAAAAGTATTTAAATTATTTTTAAAATTTAATCTAATCTTAATATTTTTATTATTTTGTAAAAATATTTAATTTCTTGTTTTTGTTTGTTTTTTTATTTCTTAATTTTTGTTTTACTTTTAATAATCTCATAAATTTCATTATAGTTCCATATTAAATACTATTACGCGTGCCCACGGAAATTTCAGTTTATCACAACAAAAAAGAAGCATTTGGTAAAATAATAAATATCTATGCAATCTCCGAAATAAAAAGACAAGAAATAGAAAATTCAATTGTAAAAACTCTCATTTTCAATGAAAATTAACAAATATAACAGAAATAATCAAGATTTTCATAACCCATTTTAAAAAATGAAGAATGATGACGAAATTACCAGCAACATTGACAATAGAATTATCATCCTTGGATCAGACATGGTCACTGGTTTTAGGTAGCAAGTTTTGTTGAACTTTTCGACAAAATAAACAACCTAAATGCACTATATTTAGTGAAACCAATTTTCGGTGTTTTATCTTCTTCTATTACTAAAATAGTTGTTAGTTTAAAATTGTAACGAGAACAAAGGCACAAAGATGAGTAGTTAGTTAAGTTTTGACTGAGATTTACAGGAATTGTTTTTTAAAAAAAAACTAAAAGTTACGTGTTTTGGTTTAAAAATATATTTTGGATTAGATTAACTTATTTTTAAATTTAAATTTAAATACTTTTTATATTGTAGGTAATAATATAATAGTTCATAAAACCTTTTGGAGTATTAAATTTTAATTTTTCTAACATCAAGGATTACTTTAATAAATATACCAAACTTTAGGGGTGTAAGTATAATAAGCATAATTTTATCATAACTTACACCAAACAACTCTTAAATTGAAGAGGGTAGGTATGTGTAAGGTTTCAAACCTCAGGGGGAGGTATGTGTAATTTCTCAAACCACATGGGAGGTATGTGTAATTACACCAAACCTCAGGGAGTGTAGCTGTAATTATCCCTAACTAATATATGTTTTTCTTAGACATAAAAACTTTAAGGGTGCGTTTGGCTTAGCCCCACAAACCCAGAAAAAAGAAAAAGGAACTATGGTTAGGTCTTAAATTCTGCATTTATTGTCCAACAAAAACGTGGGCAAGTGGGTAAGGCCGCCAAATGTGGGCCATCTACCTGTAATTATTATGGGGGCAAATTCTATCCACCTCCCCTAAGGTTTATTCTCTCTCCATCCATCTCCCCTCTAGTTTCATTTTTCCCATCCACTTCCCTTGAGTGGATTGACCAACAATTTTTTAAGGGGTAAAAAAGTCACTTTATAGAAAATAGAAGAATCTATTAAACAATATAAAGTTAAATAAACTTATTTCCAACAAACATATTAAAATACAATCAAAAAATTTAATTTAGTAAATTATTGATTACTAATACAATATTTAGTTGCAAATATTAAATAAAAGTGTTATACTTAAATGATTAAATTTTAAGAAAAAACACATGCCATAGCCACAAATGGAGAAGTTAACTTAAATAAATTTAACGATTACTAGTATATAATATTTCGTTGCAAATATAAGTAAAAATAATATATTTAAATAGTTAATTTTTAACAAAAAAGCACATGTTCATTGTCAACAAATATAAAAATAATTGTTAAATAACGTAAGTGAAAGACTTAAAGTGAACTCATTTAAGTTATTTTTATCGAACTAACTAGTTAGCTCTACTTCTCTAGTAGAAACTTTAAGCTTCCTCTAAATGTAAGATAAAAGAGTGTTGTATAAGACATTGTTTGTTCTAGTAGAAAATAAAATAACATAAAAACTTTAAATTTTAAATTAATTACAATATAATAGTAATTAAATTTGCGAGCGAGCTAATCACATAAATTGTTTTCAATATACTTTAGTTTATTAAATTAAAAAAACAAATTATATAACCGTCGAAATTACTTTTTAAGAGTTCAAATCATTTTTTAAATCCACAACCTTTAAAATAAAAAAATGCACATATTTCTAAAATTTTCATCCGAGTATAGGTTATAAACGGTGCTAATAGAGTTAAGAAATAGGTTATTATATTTTGTTGACAATTACTCTCTCTCTCTCTCTCTCTCTCTATATATATATATATATATATATATATATATATATATATATATATATATATATATATATATATATATAAATGCCTGCTAAATTCTAATTATTTAAATATAATTTTTAAATATGATATTCATCTTTTAATTGCATATTAGTAACTTTTAATTTATAAAAACTTTTTAGTTGTATTATAAATAGGTTTATTTAACTTTGTTTCAAACTAAGAGACATTTTTACCCCTCAAATTTGGTTGGTTAACCAATTCAAGGGAGGTGGATGAAAAATAGTTAAACTAGAGGGGATGTGGATGGAGAGAGACAATACCTCAGGGGAGGTGGATGGAATTTACCCATTATTATGGTGGGTGACCTGCTACCTATATTGTAAGGTACTGTACATATTTGCCCTCACGTTCTTGTGAAAAATCGGCATATTCCATCCTCTTTAGTGCTAGCTTTTAAGGACTTTTAGGGGTTACTTCGGTATTTAACCCGTATTAATTTGTACCTATACGAGGAACCAAACATCGAAAGTTAAAATTGAACTTTCCCATATTGAAATAATTAATTGTCGTATCAAACGGTATATATATATATATATATATATATATATATATATACCCCTATTCGTTTTCAATATTTTGGATGAAAAGAGATGTATGAAAGATTTCATTGATTTTTGTGTGAAATGACAAGTATATGTGTGGACTGATATTGATATATGTATAGTGGAGACTTATGGGGCTACATTATCATATAAGATTGTCAAATTAAGAAAAGTATGTTAGTTTCATAAAAATAAATTCTTTATTGTGCAAAAACTGAAGTGCGTAATATGCTATTTACCTTCGCAAGGGTACGAATCAAGTAATATATAAATTTTTCTAGTCATCAATATCGATCACATGGGACTAAACTGTGTAATTTTGAATCAAACTCTCTACTCTATTAAGACAAGTAAATCAATTTACGGTTTCTAGTTAACGAAACTAGTTTTAATGAAACCAATTAATAACAAATAAAATTGATTATACGAATGATTTAGAGCTTCAGTTTTACTAGATGTATGTTTTTCTTATAAATCTATAAGTCCAATTGTTGAGTTTTAGTATTGAATGCATATGTTTCTTATGTAACCTTAATTACATCTCCTAGGTAAGTTTGAATATATATTGAGAGACTTACAAGGCCACATTTTCATATAGTTTTGTCAGTTAAGAACGTATTGCCATTTTATAAATTATTTATTGTGCTTACACCGAATTTTGGTGTGCATAATATGTGATCAAACTTCTGTAGTGTACGGATTAAGTAATATAGGGATTTTTCAAGTTCGGAATATCGATCCCACAAGGGACTAAATTATGTAATATTGGATCAACTTTTCTACTCTATTAGAGAAAGTAAATCAATTTATGGGTTTTAATGAACTAAATTAGTATTTATGAAAGCAATCATTAACAAAGATAGTCGATGATAAGAATTATGTAGCTTTAGTTTTACTATAATCTACATATGTTTTTCTTGTTAATATATGAGTGAAATTCTTGAGTTTTAGTATTCAACTGTGCATGGCGGCACGGTGGTAGTTTGTGACCGGCATGTACCAAGGAGCATCACAATTGTGCTTCTAGCTAGCAAGGACAAGTCCTCTCAATATATACCCCGGAACGTGGCACCAGCATGTAGGTGAGCCAGATGAGAACGTGGAACTTGTTTTTGATGATGTCGTCGATTGGCTCGAATAGGGCGGGTGGTGGAGATGAGTTGGGTCGAATAAATAAATGGATAGGGCCCTATGGGCTATGGCTTCAATTAATTATCAGAAAGAAAAAGCAACCAGCTTATGATCTTAATTACTTTTGCTTCTCGTTTGGTGGCGAACAATGGTGCTTGCGTTGCGGTAGATGCCCGCCCGAAAGAACCGCTCATCGCTCAATTATAGCACTAAGACCTTTTTTGGTGGCAGGGGACGGTTTCTTATAAATAAGTAAATTAGTTTCACGAACTTGAGATTATGTGACTTATGTGGAAACGTTAAATGATTGGATGAATGAAAGTTGCGAATTGGTTATTCTGTGATCTTTTCCTGTTTTTGGCTATAGTTTATTCAGTTTGATGCGAGAAGTATATAGATTCATATGCTTAAATTGCGTTAATTTTGTAAATCGCATTTCTTAAAATTATTATTCAACAAGAAGTTAAGCTGGATTTATGGATCTTTTAAACTTAGGAATTGGTCTACTATGACCTCCAATATTGTAGAATCAAAGGTCATTTGCAACCCGCTTTTAATCTTTGTCCGAATACAACAAAACAGCCTCTTCTTTCAAGTTCACATTGTCACACAAAACTGCATGCAAGATCAAAGATTAGTACATAGTAATTGTGTCAAAACAGGCGGGATATTGCTTTACTATGGAGAATTTATTTGGACAGATTGAAAGTAGATCAAAGTCGGACTCTATAGTAATGAGAGTCTTAAGATCTGCAATGGACAAAGCTCATGAAAAACTACAGTCTAGAGACGGACCTATCGAATTCTTACACCAGAGATCGATGTTTTACGAACTTGCAGCTATCCTCGTTGAGGGTGGTCTGAATATCGTTCAAGAGGAGATGGACAATCTCGAAGACACCCATGATGAAATTCTCTCAGAATTGACAGAAATCCAACAATGGCTGGAAGGGCGAATCCAAGACATGAAGCATCTTATAGTAGAGAAAGACAAAGAGTTGACAGAGAGGCTAGAAAACGAATCAAAACTCGGGAAAATGCTGGAACTGAAAGAAAGAGAATTAACTTGCATTCATGAGAAGCCAGAGACCGACGAAACAAAGAACGAGAGTCTCCCGAATGATTCGATATATAATGGAGATACAGAAGGGGACATCTCTAGGTTGAAGACTTCTGTAGATCTACAGGTATGGAACATAAAGCAGAAACTTGAAGACGGTGAGAAAATCTCGAGTACAAGAACAAGTAGAAGGATGTCCCGCGACTCCAGTTGTAGTCCTAGCTTTGCGCTCTTGGATAAAGAAAGAAATGGAAGTTTCGAATTTACAGAAGATACTTTTTCTGGGAATGACAGTTATTTTGAGAAGAATCACGACCAAAGTGAGAGAACACGGATGAGTGCAGATGTCGAGATTCTAAAAGAAACGCTCGACCTTGCTTTTGGAAAAATGCAGAGTGATGAAGTGCTCCCTTTGGAGAAACAATGGAGGTGCACCATCGAGAAAGAAATTGAATCCATTCTGGTTAAAGGGTTCATAAGCAATATCCAAGAGAATTTTGACGAGGAATTGAGGAAAAAAGTTGCTCCCTTAAAGGATAACTGGTTTGATTTCATAAATGAGATGAAATCTTTATGTCAAGAACTGAAATCTTTCTGTAGTACAAGTGAGGGGCATGAAATGATACAGTCCAGTTCTCAAGTCAGTCCTAGTTCTTATCCGAAGTTATCGAGAACCAGTAGTGAGCCTTTACCTGATATGAGTTTCCTGGAAAAGTCAGCACAGGAGGATACTAAAGATGATGGTAGCCGATTAGTTGCGAAAATGATAAAGAATCACGAGACGTTTATACAAAAACATAAACAGAGTAAAGAGTGGGATTCAGTGCCAAGAGAAGTGCTTCAAAGAAAAGGGTCTTCTTCATTTATCAAGAAAGACAAGGATCATAATAGACTGGAGAGAAGAATGCAAGATGCTATTACCAGGTTGGACAACCTCATCCAAAGGAATCATAGGTTTGGAGATAGAACAGGAGTTATTGAGAGAAAAAATGTTCAAGATAAAAGGAGGATTCCTAAACCTGGTTTTAAAACAAACAGGAGTTCCAGTACGGTTGAGAAGTTAAGAGAAGAGATTGGTAAACTCAAACAAGATTTGGACGACGTAGCTTTACAGATCTCACTGATGGAAGACATTTACCAACTTATTTTTCAAGGTATAGTGAAAGAATATAACACTGAATTATGTTCTAAAGACGCAAAGAAAAGAATGAGGAACATTACTGACGCACATTCGCCCAAGAGTTCTTCTCAAATTCATAGCAACGATGAAATTCGATGCCACAGTGGAGTAAGTGATCAAGAAAACTCAAACTCCTTTCAGATTTTGCAGCATTACTTGGAGAGCTCAGTAAGGGAGGACTTATATAAGGTCTTTCTTCGTGAAACACTTAAGGAGTGGAAGAAAAGATATACAGAAGAGTGGAGTAAACAAATTACCTCCGATGATCCTAAAAAAAGCATTCAAAGTATTTCAACGTCTTTGCGTCAGTCCCAAAATGACAGAAGTCCAGGAAAATCTTCGGACGACTTCCCACAAACTCCCATAATACAAGAGACCATAGGAAGTCTTATAAAGGAAGATATCTATATGGTGTTCTTCAGAGAAATGGCTGAAGCATGGAAATCAGAAAAAGATGCTTCTTCCATTGAGAGTCTCATTATCGTAGATATTCTTCAGTTTATCATTACCGAGGCGGTGAAAGATGCGTATGTTTATTCTAAAGAGTCACAAACACTAATGCAACTGAAACATCAGGAAGACACACCTCATCTCAGAAAACCAGAAACTGATGGGGAGGAAAGCTTGATTCAGAAACTTGATTCTTTGTTAAAATGCTTGGAAGCGGAGGAAGATCTGATGCTCAGCGCAAGTTCTGAAATTAAAGAACACAGTGTCAATAATAACTTAGTTATCTTAAATTGTGAAGAGATTGACGAGCGCAAGGCCATTGAATGGTTATTAACAGATGATGAGAGTACATTCGGTTCTGTGAGTGAGAAACTGGAACGGGCTCTACAGCAGTTGTATACGAGCAAGGAGTTACTAGTAGAGTTGGAACAAAGTCTGGAAGTATCTGATGACATGGAAGAAAATCGTGAAGGTCAATCACACGATGTTCTGAGGATTGAACATGAGGAAAGTCCCACAATTGTCCAACAAAAAGATGATACAGTTCCACAGCTGATTCTATCTCATGATATTTTGGCACCCATTACACAATTTCAGAAAGTAGTAGGGGATTTTGCGCAAATGATACATGAAAATATAGCAAACAAATGTTTGAGGTATGCAATTTCTTCCTCTGATTAATCTTGGTGTTGATATCAAGCACACTGGTTCATGATCAAGTATTACAGATGAATATGATTCATAACTTTAGGCTGGAAGTATTGAAGAATCAGGTGTACACACTAAGGCAACCGGTGGCTGCGATCCAGCAAAGAAAGTTGCTTTACAAGAAGGCTTTTATTTCAAGATGTCATAACCTAAAGTTAGCTGAATCCGAGGTATCCAAAACCAAACAAGTAATGGCAAAAAAATGTCATCAAGATCCCATATGTGACCAAAAACTTGTCATACCTGCAGGTTGATTTGCTTGGGGATCAAGTGGAAACTCTGCTCTGTCTGCTTGAGAGGATTTATGTCGAACTACATCAAAATGCAACACTTTTGTCGCCGTATTTTGGGGTAAGCAATCATTTTTTCTTTTGTGTATATTCACCATGTGCGGAATCATGTACAGAGAACATATGTGATTCTTTTGTTCTACATTATGTTATATAATTCTATGTACTTATGCAGGTTTTTGACATCTTGAAGTTGATCAGGACAGAGTTAAACAATGGAGCTATTTGCACCAAATTTCTATAGGGAATTACACACGCTCCCCTCGACATATACGCATTAAAAGAATTTATTTTTATTCATCGTTGATAATGATGGCAATCCTAACGTTAGGTTGATTTACAGCGATAACCCAAAATTTACCTCCTATTATTAAGACGAAGGCTTAAGTTGATGACAATATTTAAATGACAGCCTTATAAAGCTTTTATGAGTTGAAACTACTTTTATAACAAAATCTAGGGGAATCAACCTAAAACCTCCCGTGTGGTTTCAAATTTAAGACCTGTACGAAATATCCATGTGGTTTGTTAATTGTCTGAAATTCCCCTAAGGTTTCATAAAATCTGTACAAAGTTTCCTTTCCTGAAATACAAGGAGGTTTTACACAAGATTAGGAGATTTTATGAAGAGTTTACGACACCCTAAGAGGGTATCGTGTAGGTTTTAAAACGACAAGGGGGTTTTACGCATTTCCCCCCAAAATCTAACAAAAAGAGAAAAAAACTTAGCATGTTTATAATATTTGTACAGTATTTTCTATCTTTCAAATTTTTTTTTTGGTCACTTATTTTCTCCTCTTTACGAAATTATCCGCATCTCAGTTATTTGGACGACATGATTCAATCAACCTGATGCTAGTTATATATGTTTTCTACCAGAAGTAAACTTGCATGATGTGTTATCCTACTGTTTGAAACATAAGAGGGGTGTTAATACTTCTACCAATCGTGAAAAAATCTCATCTAATTCACCCTTTTAAACACTATTATTAAATGGGAAGGGGTGTCAGAATGTGATTCTTGCCAACTGCCATTCATTTCTGTATTTTCACAATCAGCAACAGTTTTAAAAACCACAAACAGGTAAAAAGTCCCTGGTGCTTCAGATGCTAGCACCTGACCTGAAACACGATTATAAATATAAAAGGAAGCTTACTTAACTTCTGACTTATCTCTAAACTTAGCTATCACTTACAATAAGACTTAAGCAACCAAACTAAAACCCCACACCATCAATAACTAGAAGCAGAAACAATCTTATAGCCAGTAGAGTGTCTATGCAGTTACCAGTCACGTCCTCACCATTCAACGGCCTACCTTTTATCGAATCATCATTTTGCATGTTGTTCTAAATCCAATATTCCAGTGGATCAAACTCATGAGGAACTAAAGATTGCAGCTGCAAATTACAATGAAGAAAGGCCATATCACTTGACCTCTGGTCTTCTATCTGATTCCTTCCACTGTGGAGAAGAGCCTCCACCAAACTCCTCTTGAGCTGAAATTTTACTGCACCCTCGCATGTCTGGTTCAAAATACGAATGGCTAGCCGTTGTAGTTCAGGACATTCTACTCCGTATTTAGACCACCAGAGTGCTGCAACGAAAATTTAACGCAGCATTCTATCAGATTCAACTAAACGGGATAAATGATGTTAGAATTTAATCAATAACCTGGTAAAATGTCTGATGTTGCGTCGACTGTGCATCCTATGCCGAAAGCACCCTTGGCCTTTGGGTACTCTTTCAATTCTTGAGTTATCACATCTACGACATGATGATCTTTACTTGCACGGACAATATAACAGAATAGATCAGTGAAAACCTCAGCATCAATATGTGCATCAGTGGAGTAAAAGAGACTCGGGTTCAGAAAATAGCCTGCGGAATGAAGAGGGCTATAGAGGTGCGTATTCCAAACATCATCAATTACATCCCAAAATGGCTTGTACTTAGATTCCCTGTTATTAAATCCCTCCTTAATTGTTTCTTTGGCCTGATCAATAATTTCATATATATAAGCCATTTGAGCCTTATTCTCATCCATCCATTCCATGACGTGCACAAGAGGAATGGCTGCCATCACAACAGTCGTAGCTGCACTCCAGAAGGACCGACTTCCTACGATCTCAGCAACTTTTTTACCCTCCATTCCTGAAGTTAGGATTGAGCTCGCAGAATCTGATGATAGAAACATCTTCTTCAAGCTTTTCTCCTCTGAGACAATATTCTCCAGGGTCAAGAAAGGCAGAGCCGACCTGATTTTAGACGGACTCATCAATTCACGTCCATTTGTATGATCTTGCAAAATCTTCAGAACTTCGGGATGATTGTGAATGAATTTTGCAATGATTTTAGCCTTATCTAGTGTGTCTTTGACAAGATCCATTTCTCCTATTTTCTCCAACATAAGATCTATGCAAAAAGATCCACTCACTGTCCAAAAGATCGACCTGTATTTCTTCATTAGTCGCTGGCCTAACTCTTTCATGAAGTTTGAGGTTGAGTATGTAATGATTTGAACAACATTCTCAACCCCAACATCAATTATTACTTGGTCCATCAACAACAACATGGCATCCATGTCCGCAAGAGAACCAGAAATATCATACGAGCGTAAATAAATGGTCCCTCTTGGGCAGTCCGCTAAAAAATTAATCAGACTTCGGCCGTTAGCATCCGTCCATCCGTCAAGCAAGACACTGCAACCTGTCTCAGCCCATGAGTTTCTTATCTTATCCACATATTCATGCATTTCCTTTAACTCTTCCTCGAAAATCCATCCTTTTAACTCTCGAAAAGTAGGAATTTGGTCCTTCACAATTCCAGAAATGGGGGAAATCATCGTCTGGAAGTTAGGCGATTGGACAGCACTGAAATCAATTCCGAACTCGTACAAGAATCTTCCAACACTCTTTTTAGCTTTCCTTATCAGTGAATCTTTACCAGTAATAGATTCTTTTGGATTCTCAAATCTCTCTGATTGTGTCGAACTATCTGAGTCTCCGCGAAAACGTTTCTTGCTCGCGGAACCATATGATTGAGTGAGGTTTGGCTTGTTTGTTTCCATGTAAGATACCAATTCCTCTTCAAAGGAAAATCCAACTCAGCTTTCTTAAATTGTCTGTTTTGATTTGAAAACTACTTTCTTAGAAATCTCCTTAACATGCACGGAGACTTTCGGACAAGGAAACGTAACTCCACCTGTTCCTGCCAAGTGTCAACTTAGAAACATTAAAACATTTTGGTGTATCCTTCATATAGTTAGCACCAATCTAATCAATGACAATCACAACGTACATAAAGTTTCTGGATAAGTATTAAAAGCAAAAAACTTCCTTTTACCACGGGAAAGCAAAGATCTTCATGTCTATAACTTCATTAATTATCTTTTGACAAGAACTTCTTTAAATCGATACGAGTGAAATAACTACCATTGATAAGTGTTGCATCTCTAACTGTGAACTAATGCTCGTTGTTAAGCACAAAATCACGCCTCCTACCGAGGGCCTGTTCTAATAAGGGGTAGAGCTATAGCTAGAGCCAGGTATAACATAGAAAAAAAGTTACAGTCATGGATTAAAGTTTGGTTTCGATTGTATGTTTCGTGCTTTAAATATTAGAAATTTTTTGTAATGTTTCGAGATCTTTTTGGTATGTTTCGAAAATTCGTAAAAATTGTTGATGCAATATAGGTAGAAAATACTTGTGTATGTTTCGTTTCTATAGAGTCAAAAATGGAAACGTTTGAATACTTTTCGAGGAAAAGAAAAGAAACTTTGATCCATGATTACAATGCTTACTATCATCCTTATCTTATAGGTTCTTTGTAAGAAGATAGGGGAATAGACTTTTAAACCACAAATTTGGAGTAGTGTGAAAAACGTGAAATCCTCTATGGTATACTCCGTTTCACAAAGTATTCCTTATTGTTAAAAAAGAGAAACTTGCGCCCAACTAATTTGGAAATGTGCGATTTGCCCCTGATCAACTTCCATTTATGGAATATTGACGAAAAATTCTGTCAAAAACAGTTGAGATGAAATTCCTGATCTCAAAAAGTTGACTAGGGGCAAACCTCGCAATTTTAAATAGATTAGGGGCAAATTTCTCATTTTTTAAACTATAAGGGGTACTTTTGCAAAACTTCTAAAAGTTGAGTGAGAGCCAAAGGTTGTTTTACTAAATTATCAATTGACCTGTTAACTTAATAACTTGGTAAGAAATGGACCCGTATTTGTGAAGGGCTTACCCATTTTGCCCTCCTATTAACAAAAAGTTTTTGTAATACAAGGCTTATATAATCACGAACAAAACCGTAATGTAAACCCTACTAAAGAAAAAACATGTAAAAAAGAATAGCAAAATCTAGCACGTGACAGAAAATAGAAAACAAAGTGTTGAGGCAGTTTGATTATTGCACTTGTACAAACCATAAACACAAAAACATGTAACAAAAATAGCAATCTAGCACGTGACAGAAATGAGCAAGAAAAGAATTTACGGACAAACAGAGAGAGAGAGAGAGAGAGGCATACAGAGTAAAAAACTCAGTAGTTGTTGGCTAAAGTTTTTTTGGGAGTTCTGCTGCTACTTGTTCAAGTTTCTTGTGTGAAAAATGAAATGAAAGAGAGTATGAAATGTTGGTGAAATAGAAAACATCGACTGATTCTTATTAGAAGAGCAAAGGGCAGAGTGAGCGGCCCCACGTGCCAGACGAGACACCCTGCTGTGACAAGTGCTGCTTTAAGAATCCTTTTTGTTTTCTATGAGATTTTGTGTCATAATTATTACACTAAAAGCGTTTATTTTTAGAATCCTATTGAATTTAGAGTCGGTGAACTTATTCGTTACAAGTTAGATCAGTTGAATCGGTTAGAACTAACGGTTACACCCTTAATCTTATTTTTTTTTTTATTGAAAATATTATATATACATATTCAGAAAAAGAAAAGAAAGAAAGACCCAGTTTACATAAAATTTACAAAATAAGCTAGTAATTTATATTATTTAAGACTCTTAACAACTACAAGGCCCACTATCACTTCCATTTTGAGTCTTAAGCCCATAGAGAGAAAATTCCATTTTTGATACCCTAACTTAATTGACATTATTTCTTTTTTCATATATTAACTTGTCACCTAACGTTTTTGGTACCCCGATTTCGCAATTTATTCAATTCTGGTACTCTGGCGACGACAATTTCAAAATCTCGCCGCAATTTTTCACGTGAGAATAAATTCGAAGATTTTGACCTTAGTCGGACGCCCAACTCACCCACTTGACACCTTAGAAGTCCACGTGGAAACAAATCATAAAATAAAATAACAAAAAAATAAAATTTAAGATGGCAAGTTGGGGAGTCGGAGTGTGACGGGAGTCGGTGAACTTATTCGTTACAAGTTAGATCAGTTTAATCGTTACAAGTTAGATCAGTTGAATCGGTTAGAACTAACGGTTACACCCTTAATCTTATTTTTTTATTCATATATATATATACACACACACACACACACACACACACACATACACATTCACATAACACTTTCAAACTTTTATTTGTGAATAGATTTATGATCTTCTAAGTAGTATGTCTAATTTCAAACAATAGTAACATATAAAATTTCAAAATTCAAAATTCAAATTACATATACATATATGTTCGAATTAATTATATATATATATATATATATATATATATATATATATATATATATATATATATATATATATATATATATACACGTGTGTGTGTGTATATTGTATGTGTATGTGCTCATGTTCAATTATTGGTATATAAAATAAGAATATTTTATTTATGAACTAGAAATTATGATTTTTTATATTAACGAAAAAAACTCAGAAAAAGAAAAGAAAGAAATACACGGTTTACATAAAGTTTACAAAATAAGCTAGTAATTTATATGGGTTTTTGGCAATTTACTCCCCTGTGTTATGTTAAATTGGCAAATTACCTCCCTGTGAAAAATAAATTGGCAAATCACCTCCCTGTGATTTTAAAACTTGGCACACCACCTCCCTAAAAGAAATTTAGTGTATTTTTTATACTTAATGACCCAAATACCCTTGTTATTTCTAATATTTTATTTTCTGTAATTTCTAATTTGATTATAACCTTTCTTTAAAAGATTATAAGTAAAAAGTATGAAGAATGTTATAAAACATACATATTACGAAATCATAACTTATTTTTAAATTTCTCGTTTTAATTTTTGCATTTTTTAACAAGTTAAAATATTAAACCAACAATTTACATAATATTTTTGAGAAATAAAGGGTATAATTGTCATTTTTTAGCTTAAAAACCATTCCCACTCTCAAACTTGAGCAAGTGAACTACACCTCCCTATATAAGGAGGTAATTTGCCAATTGTTGAAATCACATGGGGGTAATTTGCCTATTTATTTTTCACAGGGAGGTAATTTGCCAAATTAACATAACACAGGGAGGTAAATTGCTAAATCCTCAATTTATATTAACCATCACTACGATTTTGAGTCTTAAGCCCATAGAGAAAAAATTGCATTTTTTGATACTCTAACTTGGCACCATTTCTTTTTTTTTTTTTTTTATGCATTAACTTGGCATCTAACGTTTTTGGTACCCTGACTGGGAAATTTTTTCAATTTTAATACTCCGGCGGCGGCGATTTCAAAATCTCAAGGCAATTTTTCACGTGGGGATAAATTTAGAGATTTTGACCTCAATCGAACTCCCAACTCACCCACTTGACACCTTAGAAGTCATGTGGAAACAAATCATAAAATAAAATATAATAACAAAAACAAATATTCAAGGTGGCAAGTGGGGGAGTCGGAGTGTGACTGGAGTCAAAATTCCCTAATTTAGTCCCACGTGAAAAATTACGACGAGATATTGAAATCGCCACAACCGGAGTACCAAAATTGAAAAATTGCGGAATTGGGGTACCAAAATTTAAGGTATGGAAAAAGAAACGAAGCAAAATTAAGGTATTAAAAGAGCAATTTTCCCAGCCCATAGAAGAATAAACCCTTCATTTTCAAATTGCAGTTCCTTCTTGCTTGTACTTCCCTCTTCTTTCTTCTTCCTTCTTCTTCTATTTTTCTTCTTCTTCTTCTTCTTCTTTTTCTATTTTATCTTACTTTTCAGATCTTCTCTTCCATTTTATTTCTTCTTTTCTATTTTATCATGCTTTTTAGATTTGTTATTGCTTGAAGACAACCACATATACCACAATCAAAGTATCGTCACCGGCAGCGGCAACACGAGAGAGGGGTGGCTATAGCTGCTGCACAGTATTATTTTAGTTTAAAAAAAAATAGAAATGGTTCATAAACTGGACCTAATCGTAACAACTCTGAGACCTAGACCAATGACAAAGAATAGCCTTTTGGTAAGGCGTAATGTAACTATGTCACCCTAGGTGCATATATATGGTTGGGTTAAATAATAAAAAATAAAATACTTAACTTGTTTTTTTTTTTTTTTTTTTTTGAACAAATTTTGATACCTAGACTGCACTATTAATATTCTCAAGCTATGATAAGTATAGAAGTTCAAATGTCACTGAAATCATCTTTTTTCAAAAATGTAATTAAGCCTAGGAATGGTGTAATGTTTCATGTCGTCCTCGCCAATGATTTGGTGAAGCAAATATTGTTATCTTCTTACAATAGACAGTCTTATTGGCTTGCTGCACCAAAAGCGTGCAATGGTTGCACTAAATAATTTTATCGGGATAGAGATTCCTAATTTGCACTAATGATTGAACATTAATTCAAGGACTATTCGATATGGTAAACTTGTTGTAAGATTACGGAAGTTCTTGCTAGAAATAAAGATGTCATCATGATTATTTCTATTCTAAACTTGTAATAACCGTAAAAATTTTCTTTTCATATCTCTCTAGTACGTGTTGATGATCACATCTCAGGATATCACTAACGTGTTGTATTTCATTTTGCTAAATACTTAAATCATTTCGCAAAATGATGCTTGGCAGGCACATTTGAAGTTATGTTTCCTAGTTCGGAAAGTTTCCATAGGAGGGAAGGAGTTTTCAATAAATGATTATCTTGGTGATGAGATAGAGAACATAATACATGAAGCAGGGAAGATCATTGTCCTAACCTTCCTTTGAAGAGAAGTTGGGACTCTGACATGGAAACATTGGGACGAGACCTCACTCGACCATCTGGATCAAGGAGTCAACACTGTTTTAACATGGAGCCTTTGCAAGACAATAAGATAGAAATTGTTCCTTGCACTGAGAGATTGAATAACTCGCTAGAAGGCACCAATGATTCTTTCAAAGTACTTCAACGTCTTTGCGTCAGTCCTAAAATGTCAGAAGTCCAGGAAAATCTTCGGATGACTTCTCACTAAGTCCCAATTTACAAGAGATCATAGGAAGCCTTATAAAGGAAGACATCTATATGGTGTTCTTCAGAGAAATAGCTGAAGCATGAAATTCAGAAAAAGATGCTTCTGCCATTTAGAGTCTCATTAGGGTTACCGAAGCGGTTAAAGATGCGTATATTTATTCTAAAGAGTCACAAGCCCTAATGCAACTGAAATTTCAGGAAGACACACTTCATCACAGAAAGCTTGATTCAGAAACTCTATTCTTTGTTAAAATGCTTGGAAGCGGAGGAAGATCTGATGCTCAGTGCAAGTTCTGAAATTAAAGAACACAGCATGTAAATAATAACTTAGTTATCTTAAATTGTGAAGAGATGGACGAGCGCAAGGCCATTGAATGGTTATCAACAGATGCCAAGAATACATTCGGTTCAGCGAGTGAGAAACTGGAACGGGCTCTACAGCAGTTGTATACGAGCAAGGAATTATTAGTAGAGTTGGAACAAAGTCTAGAAGTCTCTGATGACGTGGAAGAAACCCGTGAAGGTCAATCACACGATGTTCTGAGGATTGAACATGAGTAAAGTCCCACAATTTTCCTTTTGTGTAAATTGACTATGCGCGGAATCATGTTTAGAGAACAAATTTGATTCCGTTGTTCTACATTATGTTATATATTTTTATGTACTTATGCAGGTTTCTGACATCTTGAATAATGATGGCAATCCCAACGTTAGGTTGAATTACAGCGATACCCCAAAATTTATCTCCTGTTATTAACATGAAGGTTTAAGTTGACGATGACATTAAATGACAACATTATAAAGCTTTTATGAGTTGGGACTAAATCAACCTAAATGCTCCAGTGTGGTTTCAGAAATCTATACGAAATCTCCAGGTGGTTTGTTAATTGTCTAAAATTCTCCCGTGCTTTAATAAACTCTGCACAAATTTGCCTAATCAAAAAAGCACAAGGAGGTTATGTGCAAGTTAGGAGATTTTATGACGCCACAAGAGGGTGTGTAAGTTTTTAAAACCACACGGGGGATCTTACGTATTTCCCCAACAAAAAGAAAAACTTGCATGTTTAAAATATTTGAACAGTATTTTCTATCTTTCAAATTAGTTTTTGTTCACTTATTTTCTCCTCTTTACGAAATTATCCTCATCTAAGTTATTTGGACGACATGATTCAATCGACTTGATGCGAGTTATATATGTTTTCTACCAGAACTAAACTTGTATGATGTGTTATCCTACTGTTTGAAACATAAGGCGGGGTGTTAATACTTCTACCAATCGTGAAAAAATCTCATCTAATTCACCCTTTGACTTTTTTAAACACTATTATTAAATGGGAAGGGGTGTTAGAAGTGATTCTTGCGAACAGTTTTAAAAACCACAAACAGGTAAAAAATTCTGGTGCTTCAGATGCTAGCACCTGACCTGAAACACGATTATAAGCAACCAAACTAAATTTTTTTAGGGAATCGTCATTTGCATGTTGTTCTAAATCTAATCTTCCAGTGGATCAAACTCATGAGGAACTAAAGATTGCAGCTGCAAATTACAATGAAGAAAGGCCATATCACTTGACCTCTGGTCTTCTATCTGATTCCTTCCACCGGGGAGAAGAGCCTCCACCAAACTCCTCTTGAGCTGAAATTTTAATGCACCTTCGCATGTCTGGTTCAAAACACGAATGGCTAGCCTTTGTAGTTCAGGACATTCTACTCCGTATTTAGACCACCAGAGTGCTGTAACGAAAATTTAATGCATCAGTATATCAGATTCAACTAAACAGGACAAACATGATGTTAGAATTTAATCAATAACCTGGTGCAATGTCTGTTGTCGCATCGAGTGTGCATCCTAAGCCGAAAGCACCCTTCGCCTTTGGGTACTCTTTCAATTCCTGAGTTATCACATCTACGACATGATGATCTTTACTTGCACGGACAATATAACAGAATAGATCAGTGAAGACCTCAGCATCAATATGTGCGTCAGTGGAGTAAAAGAGACTCGGGTTCAGAAAATAGCCCGCGGAATGAAGAGGGCTATAGAGATGCGTATTCCAAACATCATCAATTACGTCCCAAAATGGCTTGTACTTAGATTCCCTGTTCTTGAATCCCTCCTTAATTGTTTCTTTGGCCTGATCAATAATTTCATATATATAACCCATTTGAGCCTTATTCTCATTCATCCATTCCATGACGTGCACAAGAGGAATGGCTGCCATCACAACAGGCGTAGCTGCACTCCAGAAGGACCGACTTCCTACGATCTCAGCAACTTTTTTACCCTCCATTCTTGAAGTTATGATTGATCTCTCAGAATCTGATGATAGAAACATCTTTTTCAAGCTTTTCTCCTCTGAGACAATATTCTCCAGGGTCAAGAAAGGCAGAGCCGACCTGATTTTAGACGGCTTCATCAATTCACGTCCATCTGTATGATCTTGCAAAATCTTCAGAACTTCGGGATGATTGTGAATGAATTTTCCAATGATTTTAGCCTTATCTAGTGTGTCTTTGACAAGATCCATTTCTCCTATTTTCTCCAACATAAGATCTATGCAAAAAGATCCACTCACTGTCCAAAAGATCGGCCTGTATTTCTTCATTAGTCGCTGGCCTAACTCTTTCATGAAGTTTGAGGTTGAGTATGTAATGATTTGAACAACATTCTCAACCCCAACATCAAGTATCGCTTGGTCCATCAACAACAACATGGCATCCATGTCCGCAAGACAACCAGAAATATCATGCGAGCGTAAATAAATGGTCCCTCTTGGGCAGTCCACTAAAATATTAATCAGACTTCGGCCCTTAGCATCCGTCCATCCGTCAAGCAAGAGACTGCAACCTGTCTCAGCCCATGAGTTTCTTATCTTATCCACATATTCATGCACTTCCTTTAACTCTTCCTCGAAAATCCATCCTTTTAATTCTTGAAAAGTAGGAAGTTGGTCCTTCACAGTTACAGAAATGGGGGAAATCATACTCTGGAAGTTAGGCGATTGGACAGCATTGAAATCGATTCCGAACTCGTACAAGAATCTTCCAACACTCTTTTTAGCTTTCCTTATCGGTGAATCTTTACTAGTAAAAGATCCTTTTGGATTCTCAAATCTCTCTGATATTTTCAAACTATCTGAGTCTCCGCGAAAACGTTTCTTGCTCGCGGAACCATATGATTGAGTGAGGTTTGGATTGTTTGTTTCCATGTAAGACGCCAATTCCTCTTAAATTTGTCTGTTTTGATTTGAAAAATATTTCCTAGAAATCTCCTTAACATGCACGCGAGACTTTCGGACAAGGAAGCGAAACTCCACCTGTTCCTGCCAAGTGTCAACTTAGAAACATTAAAACATTTTGGCGTCTTCTTCATCTAGCTAGCACCAATCTAATCAACGACCATCACGACGTACTTAATGTTTCTGGATACGTATAAAAAGCAAAAAACTTCCTTTTACCACGGGAAAGCAAAGATCTTCATGTCTATAACTTCATTAATTATCTTTGACAAGAACTTCTCTAAATCGATACGAGTAAAATTACTACTAATGATAAGTGTTGTATCTCTACCTGTGAACTAATGCTCATCGTTAAGCACAAAATCACGCCACCTACCGAGGGCCTATTCTAATAAGGGGTAGAGCTAGAGCCAGAGCCAGGAATAACATAGAAAAAAGGTTACAATCATGGATCACAGTTTCGTTTCATTTTTATGTTTCAGTGCTTTAAATATTAGAAGCATTTCTAGTGTTTCGAGATCTTCTCGGTATGTTTCGAAGAATTCGCAAAAATTGTTGATGCAATAGACATATAAAATACTAGTAAAATATGGGACGTATTGATACTTTTCGAGAAAAAAAAAAGGAACTCTGATCCATGGTTACAATGCTTACTATTATCATTATCTTATAAGTTCTTTGTAAGAACATAGGGTTACAAAACAATCTTTAGGGGAATAGACTTTTAAACCACAAATTTGGCGTAGTGTGAAAAACGTCAAATCCTCTATGGTATACTCCGTTTCACAAAGTATTCCTTATTGTTAAAAAAGAGAAACTTGCGCCCAACTAATTTGGAAATGTGCGATTTGCCCCTGATCAACTTTCTTTTATGGAATGTTAACAAAATACTTCTGTCAAAGACAGTTGGAATATGTCAAACTTGACGAATTATTTCCTGCTTGATGGCATGTTGAGATGAAATTCCTGATCTCAAAAAGTTGACTAGGGGCAAACCTCGCAATTTTAAATAGATTAGGGGCAAATTTCTCATTTTTTAAACTATAAGGGGTACTTTTGCAAAACTTCTAAAAGTTGAGTGAGAGCCAAAGGTTGTTTTACTAAATTATCAATTGACCTGTTAACTTAATAACTTGGTAAGAAATGGACCCGTATTTGTGAAGGGCTTACCCATTTTGCCCTCCTATTAACAAAAAGTTTTTGTAATACAAGGCTTATATAATCACGAACAAAACCGTAATGTAAACCCTACTAAAGAAAAAACATGTAAAAAAGAATAGCAAAATCTAGCACGTGACAGAAAATAGAAAACAAAGTGTTGAGGCAGTTTGATTATTGCACTTGTACAAACCATAAACACAAAAACATGTAACAAAAATAGCAATCTAGCACGTGACAGAAATGAGCAAGAAAAGAATTTACGGACAAACAGAGAGAGAGAGAGAGAGAGGCATACAGAGTAAAAAACTCAGTAGTTGTTGGCTAAAGTTTTTTTGGGAGTTCTGCTGCTACTTGTTCAAGTTTCTTGTGTGAAAAATGAAATGAAAGAGAGTATGAAATGTTGGTGAAATAGAAAACATCGACTGATTCTTATTAGAAGAGCAAAGGGCAGAGTGAGCGGCCCCACGTGCCAGACGAGACACCCTGCTGTGACAAGTGCTGCTTTAAGAATCCTTTTTGTTTTCTATGAGATTTTGTGTCATAATTATTACACTAAAAGCGTTTATTTTTAGAATCCTATTGAATCTAGAGTCGGTGAACTTATTCGTTACAAGTTAGATCAGTTGAATCGGTTAGAACTAACGGTTACACCCTTAATCTTATTTTTTTTTTTATTGAAAATATTATATATACATATTCAGAAAAAGAAAAGAAAGAAAGACCCAGTTTACATAAAATTTACAAAATAAGCTAGTAATTTATATTATTTAAGACTCTTAACAACTACAAGGCCCACTATCACTTCCATTTTGAGTCTTAAGCCCATAGAGAGAAAATTCCATTTTTGATACCCTAACTTAATTGACATTATTTCTTTTTTCATATATTAACTTGTCACCTAACGTTTTTGGTACCCCGATTTCGCAATTTATTCAATTCTGGTACTCTGGCGACGACAATTTCAAAATCTCGCCGCAATTTTTCACGTGAGAATAAATTCGAAGATTTTGACCTTAGTCGGACGCCCAACTCACCCACTTGACACCTTAGAAGTCCACGTGGAAACAAATCATAAAATAAAATAACAAAAAAATAAAATTTAAGATGGCAAGTTGGGGAGTCGGAGTGTGACGGGAGTCGGTGAACTTATTCGTTACAAGTTAGATCAGTTTAATCGTTACAAGTTAGATCAGTTGAATCGGTTAGAACTAACGGTTACACCCTTAATCTTATTTTTTTATTCATATATATATATACACACACACACACACACACACACACACATACACATTCACATAACACTTTCAAACTTTTATTTGTGAATAGATTTATGATCTTCTAAGTAGTATGTCTAATTTCAAACAATAGTAACATATAAAATTTCAAAATTCAAAATTCAAATTACATATACATATATGTTCGAATTAATTATATATATATATATATATATATATATATATATATATATATATATATATATATATATATATATATATATATATATATATATATATATATATACACGTGTGTGTGTGTATATTGTATGTGTATGTGCTCATGTTCAATTATTGGTATATAAAATAAGAATATTTTATTTATGAACTAGAAATTATGATTTTTTATATTAACGAAAAAAACTCAGAAAAAGAAAAGAAAGAAATACACGGTTTACATAAAGTTTACAAAATAAGCTAGTAATTTATATGGGTTTTTGGCAATTTACTCCCCTGTGTTATGTTAAATTGGCAAATTACCTCCCTGTGAAAAATAAATTGGCAAATCACCTCCCTGTGATTTTAAAACTTGGCACACCACCTCCCTAAAAGAAATTTAGTGTATTTTTTATACTTAATGACCCAAATACCCTTGTTATTTCTAATATTTTATTTTCTGTAATTTCTAATTTGATTATAACCTTTCTTTAAAAGATTATAAGTAAAAAGTATGAAGAATGTTATAAAACATACATATTACGAAATCATAACTTATTTTTAAATTTCTCGTTTTAATTTTTGCATTTTTTAACAAGTTAAAATATTAAACCAACAATTTACATAATATTTTTGAGAAATAAAGGGTATAATTGTCATTTTTTAGCTTAAAAACCATTCCCACTCTCAAACTTGAGCAAGTGAACTACACCTCCCTATATAAGGAGGTAATTTGCCAATTGTTGAAATCACATGGGGGTAATTTGCCTATTTATTTTTCACAGGGAGGTAATTTGCCAAATTAACATAACACAGGGAGGTAAATTGCTAAATCCTCAATTTATATTAACCATCACTACGATTTTGAGTCTTAAGCCCATAGAGAAAAAATTGCATTTTTTGATACTCTAACTTGGCACCATTTCTTTTTTTTTATTTTTTATGCATTAACTTGGCATCTAACGTTTTTGGTACCCTGACTGGGAAATTTTTTCAATTTTAATACTCCGGCGGCGGCGATTTCAAAATCTCAAGGCAATTTTTCACGTGGGGATAAATTTAGAGATTTTGACCTCAATCGAACTCCCAACTCACCCACTTGACACCTTAGAAGTCATGTGGAAACAAATCATAAAATAAAATATAATAACAAAAACAAATATTCAAGGTGGCAAGTGGGGGAGTCGGAGTGTGACTGGAGTCAAAATTCCCTAATTTAGTCCCACGTGAAAAATTACGACGAGATATTGAAATCGCCACAACCGGAGTACCAAAATTGAAAAATTGCGGAATTGGGGTACCAAAATTTAAGGTATGGAAAAAGAAACGAAGCAAAATTAAGGTATTAAAAGAGCAATTTTCCCAGCCCATAGAAGAATAAACCCTTCATTTTCAAATTGCAGTTCCTTCTTGCTTGTACTTCCCTCTTCTTTCTTCTTCCTTCTTCTTCTATTTTTCTTCTTCTTCTTCTTCTTCTTTTTCTATTTTATCTTACTTTTCAGATCTTCTCTTCCATTTTATTTCTTCTTTTCTATTTTATCATGCTTTTTAGATTTGTTATTGCTTGAAGACAACCACATATACCACAATCAAAGTATCGTCACCGGCAGCGGCAACACGAGAGAGGGGTGGCTATAGCTGCTGCACAGTATTATTTTAGTTTAAAAAAAAATAGAAATGGTTCATAAACTGGACCTAATCGTAACAACTCTGAGACCTAGACCAATGACAAAGAATAGCCTTTTGGTAAGGCGTAATGTAACTATGTCACCCTAGGTGCATATATATGGTTGGGTTAAATAATAAAAAATAAAATACTTAACTTGTTTTTTTTTTTTTTTTTTTTTGAACAAATTTTGATACCTAGACTGCACTATTAATATTCTCAAGCTATGATAAGTATAGAAGTTCAAATGTCACTGAAATCATCTTTTTTCAAAAATGTAATTAAGCCTAGGAATGGTGTAATGTTTCATGTCGTCCTCGCCAATGATTTGGTGAAGCAAATATTGTTATCTTCTTACAATAGACAGTCTTATTGGCTTGCTGCACCAAAAGCGTGCAATGGTTGCACTAAATAATTTTATCGGGATAGAGATTCCTAATTTGCACTAATGATTGAACATTAATTCAAGGACTATTCGATATGGTAAACTTGTTGTAAGATTACGGAAGTTCTTGCTAGAAATAAAGATGTCATCATGATTATTTCTATTCTAAACTTGTAATAACCGTAAAAATTTTCTTTTCATATCTCTCTAGTACGTGTTGATGATCACATCTCAGGATATCACTAACGTGTTGTATTTCATTTTGCTAAATACTTAAATCATTTCGCAAAATGATGCTTGGCAGGCACATTTGAAGTTATGTTTCCTAGTTCGGAAAGTTTCCATAGGAGGGAAGGAGTTTTCAATAAATGATTATCTTGGTGATGAGATAGAGAACATAATACATGAAGCAGGGAAGATCATTGTCCTAACCTTCCTTTGAAGAGAAGTTGGGACTCTGACATGGAAACATTGGGACGAGACCTCACTCGACCATCTGGATCAAGGAGTCAACACTGTTTTAACATGGAGCCTTTGCAAGACAATAAGATAGAAATTGTTCCTTGCACTGAGAGATTGAATAACTCGCTAGAAGGCACCAATGATTCTTTCAAAGTACTTCAACGTCTTTGCATCAGTCCTAAAATGTCAGAAGTCCAGGAAAATCTTCGGATGACTTCTCACTAAGTCCCAATTTACAAGAGATCATAGGAAGCCTTATAAAGGAAGACATCTATATGGTGTTCTTCAGAGAAATAGCTGAAGCATGAAATTCAGAAAAAGATGCTTCTGCCATTTAGAGTCTCATTAGGGTTACCGAAGCGGTTAAAGATGCGTATATTTATTCTAAAGAGTCACAAGCCCTAATGCAACTGAAATTTCAGGAAGACACACTTCATCACAGAAAGCTTGATTCAGAAACTCTATTCTTTGTTAAAATGCTTGGAAGCGGAGGAAGATCTGATGCTCAGTGCAAGTTCTGAAATTAAAGAACACAGCATGTAAATAATAACTTAGTTATCTTAAATTGTGAAGAGATGGACGAGCGCAAGGCCATTGAATGGTTATCAACAGATGCCAAGAATACATTCGGTTCAGCGAGTGAGAAACTGGAACGGGCTCTACAGCAGTTGTATACGAGCAAGGAATTATTAGTAGAGTTGGAACAAAGTCTAGAAGTCTCTGATGACGTGGAAGAAACCCGTGAAGGTCAATCACACGATGTTCTGAGGATTGAACATGAGTAAAGTCCCACAATTTTCCTTTTGTGTAAATTGACTATGCGCGGAATCATGTTTAGAGAACAAATTTGATTCCGTTGTTCTACATTATGTTATATATTTTTATGTACTTATGCAGGTTTCTGACATCTTGAATAATGATGGCAATCCCAACGTTAGGTTGAATTACAGCGATACCCCAAAATTTATCTCCTGTTATTAACATGAAGGTTTAAGTTGACGATGACATTAAATGACAACATTATAAAGCTTTTATGAGTTGGGACTAAATCAACCTAAATGCTCCAGTGTGGTTTCAGAAATCTATACGAAATCTCCAGGTGGTTTGTTAATTGTCTAAAATTCTCCCGTGCTTTAATAAACTCTGCACAAATTTGCCTAATCAAAAAAGCACAAGGAGGTTATGTGCAAGTTAGGAGATTTTATGACGCCACAAGAGGGTGTGTAAGTTTTTAAAACCACACGGGGGATCTTACGTATTTCCCCAACAAAAAGAAAAACTTGCATGTTTAAAATATTTGAACAGTATTTTCTATCTTTCAAATTAGTTTTTGTTCACTTATTTTCTCCTCTTTACGAAATTATCCTCATCTAAGTTATTTGGACGACATGATTCAATCGACTTGATGCGAGTTATATATGTTTTCTACCAGAACTAAACTTGTATGATGTGTTATCCTACTGTTTGAAACATAAGGCGGGGTGTTAATACTTCTACCAATCGTGAAAAAATCTCATCTAATTCACCCTTTGACTTTTTTAAACACTATTATTAAATGGGAAGGGGTGTTAGAAGTGATTCTTGCGAACAGTTTTAAAAACCACAAACAGGTAAAAAATTCTGGTGCTTCAGATGCTAGCACCTGACCTGAAACACGATTATAAGCAACCAAACTAAATTTTTTTAGGGAATCGTCATTTGCATGTTGTTCTAAATCTAATCTTCCAGTGGATCAAACTCATGAGGAACTAAAGATTGCAGCTGCAAATTACAATGAAGAAAGGCCATATCACTTGACCTCTGGTCTTCTATCTGATTCCTTCCACCGGGGAGAAGAGCCTCCACCAAACTCCTCTTGAGCTGAAATTTTAATGCACCTTCGCATGTCTGGTTCAAAACACGAATGGCTAGCCTTTGTAGTTCAGGACATTCTACTCCGTATTTAGACCACCAGAGTGCTGTAACGAAAATTTAATGCATCAGTATATCAGATTCAACTAAACAGGACAAACATGATGTTAGAATTTAATCAATAACCTGGTGCAATGTCTGTTGTCGCATCGAGTGTGCATCCTAAGCCGAAAGCACCCTTCGCCTTTGGGTACTCTTTCAATTCCTGAGTTATCACATCTACGACATGATGATCTTTACTTGCACGGACAATATAACAGAATAGATCAGTGAAGACCTCAGCATCAATATGTGCGTCAGTGGAGTAAAAGAGACTCGGGTTCAGAAAATAGCCCGCGGAATGAAGAGGGCTATAGAGATGCGTATTCCAAACATCATCAATTACGTCCCAAAATGGCTTGTACTTAGATTCCCTGTTCTTGAATCCCTCCTTAATTGTTTCTTTGGCCTGATCAATAATTTCATATATATAACCCATTTGAGCCTTATTCTCATTCATCCATTCCATGACGTGCACAAGAGGAATGGCTGCCATCACAACAGGCGTAGCTGCACTCCAGAAGGACCGACTTCCTACGATCTCAGCAACTTTTTTACCCTCCATTCTTGAAGTTATGATTGATCTCTCAGAATCTGATGATAGAAACATCTTTTTCAAGCTTTTCTCCTCTGAGACAATATTCTCCAGGGTCAAGAAAGGCAGAGCCGACCTGATTTTAGACGGCTTCATCAATTCACGTCCATCTGTATGATCTTGCAAAATCTTCAGAACTTCGGGATGATTGTGAATGAATTTTCCAATGATTTTAGCCTTATCTAGTGTGTCTTTGACAAGATCCATTTCTCCTATTTTCTCCAACATAAGATCTATGCAAAAAGATCCACTCACTGTCCAAAAGATCGGCCTGTATTTCTTCATTAGTCGCTGGCCTAACTCTTTCATGAAGTTTGAGGTTGAGTATGTAATGATTTGAACAACATTCTCAACCCCAACATCAAGTATCGCTTGGTCCATCAACAACAACATGGCATCCATGTCCGCAAGACAACCAGAAATATCATGCGAGCGTAAATAAATGGTCCCTCTTGGGCAGTCCACTAAAATATTAATCAGACTTCGGCCCTTAGCATCCGTCCATCCGTCAAGCAAGAGACTGCAACCTGTCTCAGCCCATGAGTTTCTTATCTTATCCACATATTCATGCACTTCCTTTAACTCTTCCTCGAAAATCCATCCTTTTAATTCTTGAAAAGTAGGAAGTTGGTCCTTCACAGTTACAGAAATGGGGGAAATCATACTCTGGAAGTTAGGCGATTGGACAGCATTGAAATCGATTCCGAACTCGTACAAGAATCTTCCAACACTCTTTTTAGCTTTCCTTATCGGTGAATCTTTACTAGTAAAAGATCCTTTTGGATTCTCAAATCTCTCTGATATTTTCAAACTATCTGAGTCTCCGCGAAAACGTTTCTTGCTCGCGGAACCATATGATTGAGTGAGGTTTGGATTGTTTGTTTCCATGTAAGACGCCAATTCCTCTTAAATTTGTCTGTTTTGATTTGAAAAATATTTCCTAGAAATCTCCTTAACATGCACGCGAGACTTTCGGACAAGGAAGCGAAACTCCACCTGTTCCTGCCAAGTGTCAACTTAGAAACATTAAAACATTTTGGCGTCTTCTTCATCTAGCTAGCACCAATCTAATCAACGACCATCACGACGTACTTAATGTTTCTGGATACGTATAAAAAGCAAAAAACTTCCTTTTACCACGGGAAAGCAAAGATCTTCATGTCTATAACTTCATTAATTATCTTTGACAAGAACTTCTCTAAATCGATACGAGTAAAATTACTACTAATGATAAGTGTTGTATCTCTACCTGTGAACTAATGCTCATCGTTAAGCACAAAATCACGCCACCTACCGAGGGCCTATTCTAATAAGGGGTAGAGCTAGAGCCAGAGCCAGAGCCAGGAATAACATAGAAAAAAGGTTACAATCATGGATCACAGTTTCGTTTCATTTTTATGTTTCAGTGCTTTAAATATTAGAAGCATTTCTAGTGTTTCGAGATCTTCTCGGTATGTTTCGAAGAATTCGCAAAAATTGTTGATGCAATAGACATATAAAATACTAGTAAAATATGGGACGTATTGATACTTTTCGAGAAAAAAAAAAGGAACTCTGATCCATGGTTACAATGCTTACTATTATCATTATCTTATAAGTTCTTTGTAAGAACATAGGGTTACAAAACAATCTTTAGGGGAATAGACTTTTAAACCACAAATTTGGCGTAGTGTGAAAAACGTCAAATCCTCTATGGTATACTCCGTTTCACAAAGTATTCCTTATTGTTAAAAAAGAGAAACTTGCGCCCAACTAATTTGGAAATGTGCGATTTGCCCCTGATCAACTTTCTTTTATGGAATGTTAACAAAATACTTCTGTCAAAGACAGTTGGAATATGTCAAACTTGACGAATTATTTCCTGCTTGATGGCATGTTGGATGAAATTTCTCATCACAAAAAGTTGACTAGGGGCAAACCTCGCAATTTTAAATAGATTAGGGGCAAATTTCTCATTTTTTAAACTATAAGGGGTACTTTTGCAAAACTTCTAAAAGTTGAGTGACAGCCAAAGGTTGTTTTACTAAATTATCAATTGACCTGTTAACTTAATAACTTGGTAAGAAATGGACCCGTATTTGTGAAGGGCTTACCCATTTTGCCCTCCTATTAACAAAAAGTTTTTGTAATACAAGGCTTATATAATCACGAACAAAACCGTAATGTAAACCCTACTAAAGAAAAAACATGTAAAAAAGAATAGCAAAATCTAGCACGTGACAGAAAATAGAAAACAAAGTGTTGAGGCAGTTTGATTATTGCACTTGTACAAACCATAAACACAAAAACATGTAACAAAAATAGCAATCTAGCACGTGACAGAAATGAGCAAGAAAAGAATTTACGGACAAACAGAGAGAGAGAGAGAGAGAGGCATACAGAGTAAAAAACTCAGTAGTTGTTGGCTAAAGTTTTTTTGGGAGTTCTGCTGCTACTTGTTCAAGTTTCTTGTGTGAAAAATGAAATGAAAGAGAGTATGAAATGTTGGTGAAATAGAAAACATCGACTGATTCTTATTAGAAGAGCAAAGGGCAGAGTGAGCGGCCCCACGTGCCAGACGAGACACCCTGCTGTGACAAGTGCTGCTTTAAGAATCCTTTTTGTTTTCTATGAGATTTTGTGTCATAATTATTACACTAAAAGCGTTTATTTTTAGAATCCTATTGAATCTAGAGTCGGTAAACTTATTCGTTACAAGTTAGATCAGTTGAATCGGTTAGAACTAACGGTTAAACCCTTAATCTTATTTTTTTATATGGAATATATATATATATATATCTATATATATATATACACATTCACATAACACTTTCAAACATTTATTTGTGAATAGATTTATGATCTTCTATGTAGTATGTCTAATTTCAAACAATACATCAAGTAACATATAAATTTCAAAATTCAAATTACATATACATATATGTTCGAATTAATTAATCACACACACACACACACACACACACACACACACACACACACACACACACATATATATATATATATATATATATATATATATATATGTGTGTGTGTGTGTGTGTGTGTGTGTGCGCGCGCGTGTGTTTATATTGTATGTGTATGTCCTCATGTGCAATTATTGGTATATAAAATAAGAATATTTTATTTATGGACTGGAAATTCTGATTTTTTATATTAACAAAAAAACTCAGAAAAAGAAAAGAAAGAAATACACGGTTTACATAAAATTTACAAAATAAGCTAGTAATTTATATTATTTAAGACTCTTAACAACTACAAGTCCCACTATCACTTCGATTTTGAGTCTTAAGCCCATAGAGAAAAAATTGCATTTTTTGATACTCTAACTTGGCACCATTTCTTTTTTTTTTTTTTATGCATTAACTTGGCATCTAACGTTTTTGGTACCCTGATTGGGAAATTCTTTCAATTTTAATACTCCGGCGGCGGCGATTTCAAAATCTCGAGGCAATTTTTCACGTGGGGATAAATTTAGAGATTTTGACCTCAAGCGAACTCCCAACTCACCCACTTGACACCTTAGAAGCCACGTGGAAACAAATCATAAAATAAAATAAAATAACAAAAACAAATATTCAAGGTGGCAAGTGGGGGAGTCGGAGTGTGACTGGTGTCAAAATTCCCTAATTTAGTCCCATGTGAAAAATTACGAAGAGATATTGAAATCGCCGCAACCGGAGTACCAAAATTGAAAAATTGCGGAATTGGGGTACCAAAATTTAAGGTATGAAAAAAGAAACGATGCAAAATTAAGGTATTAAAAGAGCAATTTTCCCAGCCCATAGAAGAATAAACCCTTCATTTTCAAATTGCAGTTCCTTCTTGCTTGTACTTCCCTCTTCTTTCTTCTTCCTCCTTCTATTTTTCTTCTTCTTCTTCTTCTTCTTCTATTTTATCTTACTTTTCAGATCTTCTCTTCCTTTTTATTTCTCTTTTTTCTATTTTATCATGCTTTTTCGATTTGTTATTGCTTGAAGACAACCACATATACCACAATCAAAGTATCGTCACCGGCGGCGACAACACGAGAGAGGGGTGGTATAGCTGCTGCACAGTACTATTTTAGTTAAAAAAAAATAGAAATGGTTCATAAATTGGATCCAGACCGGTTCGATCGGTGAACCGCCAGTTTTTGACTGTGTGAACCGTTTATGTGAAAAATGATTTTGGGACATGCTTCGAATTGAACTGCACGTCGATCACCGGTTAACTGGTTGATTCGATCCATTTTTGATAACACTGAGTTAAAGGGTAAATTATAGTATATTTAATGTTATTAAAAATTTGCATTAGTTCTTTTCTAAACTAAAACTTTAAAGGAGTGTCCAACATTACAACATTTCGTTTTCTATTTTATCCCTTGAACTTGTTGAGACAACGACTTTTTGATGGTATGTGTGCGTTGAGGAAGACTCACATCACCTCCTCCATTTGGTGCTCATTACGACGTAGTTGGGACTTTGTTGAAATGGTGAGGTGGTCCATTCACACGGATTCAAATTTAAGTTTCTGATTGGATCATTGGATTTATCCGAGCGTGGCGGATCGATTGGCTATTCCACAGGTAATTCGTGGCGGATTAAGGGACAAGGTTAAAGATTTGTATCGTGATAACCAATGGCATCTCCCGCCTAATATTCCACATAATATTATCTCCGATATTCAGGGGCCTAACTTTATTGAAGAAGAAAAAGATATATGCAGTTGGTCGCTCACATCTCATGGCGAATTTCAAGTCAGGAGTGCATATAATAAAATTCGTTCAGTAACGAATTTGGTGGAGCTTTGGCGGAACTTCATTTGGAAAAAATTTCTTCCACCCTCTCGTACAATAATTACATGTTGGCGTGCTGCTCTTCATTATTTACCAACAGAAGACATTTTGATGAGAAAAGGTTTCTCACTTGCCTCGACTTGTCGACTTTGCTCCTCATGTGAAGAATCGTCTGTTGATCATCTTTTTGTACATTGTCCATTTGCTGCCAATGCCTGGACTGCCATTGCCTAGACTGCCATTGTAGTGAGCCAAGCCTTCGCTTGTGTGGAGGTCTCATTAAGGAAAATTATTAAGTGCAGTTGCACCATCCCATGCACTACCTTTACAACCGTTGCACCTAATAATCACTCATTAACCTCCAAGTTGAAAGAAAAGCTTGGAATGGTAGTATTTACATGCCTGGGAGTCCAAAAGAATAGCTTCACCTATTTATAAAAATAGTTGCGAGAAAATGAGTATAGAGCCATAGACTAATATTAAATTATCTCAAATATTAAAGTTTCAATATCTTCAATAATGATGGATTTTGGGAATATGTCGTTCAATTCTTCCATTTTTTTCCTTTTCCCCCGTTTTTTGGGGAACCAAACTGAGCCTACAAGAAAATGACTATATAGAAAAAAAATTATAGAATGGATTTCCATCCAATTTTATATATCCCATAAAATTAAGTATAAAAGTAGAATCAGATCTGCTCTCATTTATTAACTTTTATTATATATTTGTAAGTATTTATTAACTGTTATTGTAGATGAAATTTTTTTTTTCTCTCCTAATTTTAGTCTAAAGATTGTTTGAAACACGGAAGTTTCAGATATGAAAACAGGGGTCACTGTTTCACTCAAGTTTCCAAGACTTCGAATGATTCATTTTTACAAGTTTTAGGAAAAAAAGGTGATGCAGTGACCTACTTTCAAATACTATATCCCGAAAGTTATTATTTTATTACCTAATTCTTATTTATCTATCATCTCAGAAGATTATGTAAAGGAAGCATATTGAATATCAGAATTTTACCGTAGTTCTCTTCTAATTTTACAGCGGTAACAGAACTTTTTTCTCACCCCCGAACATGCGAGTATCAGCAATTAGTTCTCGAACTAGAAGCTTACCCTACCCGTGCCCATCCATAGCAGGTGGCCGTGAACTTCCAGTGTAAAAATGAATCATAAACACATATAACATAGGTAGGTGAACTTAAATAGCTAAAATCATCAAAATGAAAGTTTAAAAAATAGTTTTATAGAGGCGAGCGATTTTTATAGACGCACATGCCCTTATCTTAACATATCTATGAAGGCGAATGATTATTGTCCTCCAATTTTATTGTATTCAATTTTTCCCACATCTTATCTAATTTTTCCATTTTCGTCCATTTTGCTTCTCCCTATTCCGCCCACATCTTTTTTTATTTTATATTGCTTTTTCCATTATAATCCAGTTTTCCTTTTCGATCTTCTACATAAATGGATTTGTCTCTTTTGCTAAAATATCGATCTTCTTGACACTTTTCAAATGTGGATTTGGTTGAGTTGATTTTTGCTTCTCTCCATTTTTCCTGCCCTTCTAATCGATTATGTAAATGAAAGACCTATTGCCACGACAAGTTGCGGTTGTGAAACACAGTGTCTGTCATTGTGGCAAGAATTCAAAATCGCCTAATAAACGTAGGGGGTTTGGGGTTTCGTTGGAGAAGATGATAGATGTTTCTTTTGGTTTTTGGCTTCCAAGAATGAATAAAAAAATTTATAGAACTTAATCGATGTTTAACTTAGTATTCATTCAACAAATATTGAAAAATGAAATATTCTTTTTTTAATAAATAATGTAAATAATTATTTTTAAGATGTTGCATAAATTTTAATTACTCTTAAAAATAAATAAATAGAAAGGGTAACATGTGCTTGGATAAATTCCCAAATTTGTTAGAGTTTGAAAAATTATGTGTTTCCCAAAACTGCCCATGTGTTATTCCTAATTATCAAGTAACCCCACCCCCTATGTTATTTTTTTTTAATAGAATACCCTATGTAAAATTAAATAAATTAGCAAAAAGCCCCATGCCGTTATATGTAGCTGACTGTACCTATAACTAACAATCTTTATGCATTAAAATTTATATCATATGTAAGATTATACAAGTAAATATTATTTTATCATAACTTTGAACTCATCAAAATTATTTTAGCGGTAATATTTTATTGTTAGTTAAAGAATAAAAATATGATGTACTGATGACAATTGTGTGTCACGAATTTGCATGTGTGTAGCACGCACTACAAGAAAATGTAGCAATGGTGTCAAAAAAGTTACTCACCGTTACTATATTTTCAGTGAGCATTGATCAATGGCTACAAAAAATTTTGTAACCAGCTTTTGTAACTATTGGCCTCGTAGGCATAAAGTTATATCAGCAATGGCTACAAATTAATTAGTCACCAACAATGGTGTCAAGAAAATCACTCACCATGTAGTGTCAAAATAATCTGTAGCCATTACGTGGGGTCAAATGCATTTGTAGCCATACAATTATAATAAAAGAAAACCAAAAATTAAAAAAAAAGGCGTGGCGTCCGATTCTTTGGATGCCATGCCTTTTTTCTTATTTTTTTTTTAAAAGGCGTGGCGTCCGATTTTTCGGATGCCACGCCTTTTTCTTTTTTATTGTTTTTGAAAAAAAGCGTGGCGTCCAAAAAATCGGATGCCACGCTTTTTTCGTTTTTTTTTTTTAAACCGTGGTGTCAGAATAATCTGACACCATGATTGTATCGTGGTGAGTGAATAATCACTCACCACATTTCTGAAAATTTTTAAAAAAAATTGGTGGCGGATTTACGTCCACTTTTTTTGCCAAATTTTCAAAATTTTCAATTTTGTGGGTTTTTTCCCTCCATTTTATTATATATACACATATAATTAATAATATATCAACACACACACACACACACACACACACATATATATATATATATATATATATATATATATATATATATATGTATATGTATATAAACACAAACAAACAATACATATATAACTAATATAACACCAAAAAATGAGAGGATTTTTCGGATTTTAGAGTGAGATTTTGATATTTTTTGAGGGAGAGGAGATGATTTTCGGATTTTTTGAGGTAGAGGGGAGGATTTTTCGAATTTTTTGAGGGAGAGGGGAGGATTTTCGGATTTTTGAGAGAGAGGAGATGAAGAGATGAAGTTTGTGAAAAATGAGGTATATTTATAGATATATGAAATTGTGGTGATAGATTTTTTTGTGGCTATTGCTATCACAAGGATTGTGCCCTCAATGGGGTAAAAAAATCTAATACCATTGATATTACATGGATTGTGCTTTTGTGAGGTCAAAAAAATCACTCACCATTTCTGAACATGATGAGTGATTCTTTTGACCCCACAGACTTTAAAGCAATGGTGAGTGATTTTTTTGAAGCCATACCGCTATCACAAAATATCACAGATTTCTTATCTTCTTCCCCTCATTTCCCCATTTTCTTTCATTTTCACCCGTTTTCATCCCCAAAAACCTCCATCTTCCATTTTTTTTTTAAACAAACTCTCCAACAAACCTCCATCACTCCACTGCTCACAATTCTCTGCAATTAGAAGGTAATTGTATTACATTTACTGTGTTATGTTGGCTTGATTTCACTTGCTTAAATTTGAGTTATTTATGTACTTAAAATTATTATGTTTTAACATGCAATTTAATTATTCAAATACAATAGTTTAATTTTCTGTGGCATATATATGATAATCATTGGTTTATTCTTTGTATGTTTGCAAATAGTTCGTTAGTGCATTTTAACTGTTTTAATTAAGTGTTAAGTAGTTTTGCATATGTACATATATACAGATAAATGTTGTAGTGATATATTTATTTTCTCATTTTAATAATAGACAACCCCCACACGTAATTGTTTATTAGTTAATGGTAGTTTTTTGTGTTTGCGATAGGTTATAAAATGTATAACAACGAAGACCGAAGTTGGATGTACGACAGATTAAATCGTGGTGATGATGGGTATTTGAATCCTATTTTTGAAGCCGGTGTGAGCATTTTTCTAGACCACGCATTTAGTGCAACACAATTATTACGAAATGGCAAAACTCGGTGCCCTTGCATTAAGTGTTACAATAGGAAAATTGGTGGTAGAGATGGTATTCGATTTCATCTTTACAAGTATGGAGTTTGGCCTCAATACTACGTATGGACTGGGCATGGTGAAATTCGGCCCGAGGAGGGGTTTGATACAAATATGGGGTATGATACAAACATGGCAATGCGCCTTCAGATTCGCGCTGATCGTGCTAACCAACTTTTTACTGCCCCTAATCGCCCTATTGCTAGGGTTGATATAAAGCCTCGTCCTCAGGCGACGGTCTGCGGGCGGATGCTCAGGGAGAGTCCCCCCGCGATACACAACACCGTCAACCACCATCTGAACCCCCTCCTCGCCACCATCATCGGCACCCGCCTCCTCGTTCCCCACTAGACCATCCACACCATCACCCCCTGCTCCACATCATCCTCCAAATGGACCCCCTCTGCATCTCGCCGTCAAGCACTCACGACGCCTGTCGAAGCTACACCCGCTGATCCCGATAACTGACCATCGGCTGCTTCTGGTAGGCTGCCTCCAGAAGCTCCTGATGCCGAATATCGAGGTGACACCAATCTATTCGTCTGGGGTCGTCCACCCGAACTATGGAACGACATGGGCTGTCGTGGATCTAACTAGCCGCCTGGCTGACCTAAGTTCCCCTGCACCCCGCCCGTGAGGGGTGCCATCCCCTCCATACCGCCTGCTTGCGATCCCATCCCATGCATCCCGCCTGCGTGGGCCGACATCCCCTGCATCGTGTTGGATGCCCCTGAAACAGTTCGCGAACAATATTTGACGGCGTCTGCAACAAGTTAGTGTATGGCCCTGCTGTTGCTGCATTAGGGGTATACGCTGCAGCCCTTGCGTCCTGCGACCCACTGTTGGGGTTACGCCTCGCCGCCGTAAGCATCCTATGATTTGGCATGGTACACGGTGCAGTGATCAATGGCTGTCTAGATGATGCGTCGTCCGATTTTGTCTTGCCTTTGGCCTTGCCTGCCCATGTTGCGAGGGATCAATCTGTCGTCTATCTGCCATCTGTTATACATTAACACAAATAAGTGTTAAAAACATCATATATTACATTTGACGCTCCAATAAAAATATACACGTGATTACTAATTATGTAATAACAGTCATAAAAGTGTTAATTACTAACTAATATGATCATGACATTTAATTTAACTACAACTTTAATTTTGCTATTTTATGCTAAATATTAAGATTTTCCTAAACTCCGTACTATTTCTTGAATTTTCCTAATTTTTATAACAAAATTCCAACACTTTTACTAAAATTGTCCTAATTACAACTAATTATAGAATGAGTACACACATACAATCATGTTTCACCTTGCTAAACTTAATTACTAATTAATTTTAACCAAATTAATATGAATTTGATAATTTTTTTACTAATTATACAATAATTGTCATAAAAGTGTTAATTACTAATATAATCATGAGGCATTTTTTTAAACTACAAATCTAATTTTCCTATGTTATCTTAAATTTGAGTTTTATCCTAAATTCCATAATATTTCTTAACTTTTCCTATTTTTTAAAACAAAATTCCAAGACTTTTACTATAACTTTCCTAATTAAAATGAAATTCTCCTAATTACTACTAATTATAGAATGAGTACACATGTAGAATCATGATTTACCTACCTAAACTTAATTACTAATTAATTTTACTCTACTTACTATAAAATCTGTAGTTTAATTACTAATTATATAATAATAGTCATCAAAGTGTTAATTCCTAATGTAAGCATGTAATTTAATTTAATTACAAATTTAGTTGTGCTATTTTATGCTATATTTTAATTTTTTTTTTCTAAATTCCATAATATTTCATAACTTTTCCTAATTTTTATAACAAAATTCCATCACTTTTACTAAAATTATCCTAATTAAAGTGAAAGTCTCCTAATTACTACTAATCATGAAATGAGTACACATAATGTGGTCCTAATTACACTTTAATTTTCTAATAACAAATAATTAAGACATGCATGCATGCTTAACATTCTAATTAACACTACTAATTGCATAAACAAATACAAAATGCTAAATATTAAATAAAAATTAAGAAACAAGAAAATATCCATCAAATACTATATTTTGCTAACAATATTCATAAACACAACAATATCAACATATAAAATGCATACAAGCTAATTATAAGAATAAATAGAAAAAATTAAGAAATCTAAAACATACAATTTAACCATAGAAAATCGATTTTTTTTTGCATAATAGTGTTCTCCAAACATTATATAATAACATACCTTAATTTATTGTTGAATTTGGAGAGGATTAGAGTGGCTTTAAAAAAAAAATAGGGTTTGGGAGTAGGGCCGAGTTTTGGAGATGGTGGGGAAGAAGAAAAGGGGGAAAAGAAGGAGGAAAAAGAAAAAAAAAAACAAAAAAAAAATTCGGATGGGCCCATTCATTTAAAAATAAAAATAAAAAATGAAAAACCATGTCATGGCGTCCGAGCAATCGGACGCCATGACAACTTTTCCTTTGTTTTTTTTTTTAAAATTTCTTTTGAATGTTACCGTTTGATTCAAATTTGAATCAAGCGGTAATTTTCTTTTTCTTTTTTTAATTTGTTAATTGTTACCGCGTCGTGCGATTTTTTTTTTATATTTTATTTTTTGATCAATTGTTATCGTTTTCTTTTTTAATTGGTAACTTTCTTTTTTTTTTTTTGTAATAAATTACCATTTGATTCGAAATTTCAAACGGTAATTTTCTTTTTTTTTTTATTTGTAATTGTTACCTTTTTTATTTGTAATTGTTACCGTGCGATTTTTTATTTTATTTTATTTATTAATAGTTACTATGAAATTTATAGTTTAATCACTAATTATACAATGATTGTCATCAAAGTGTTAATTACTAATGTAATCATGCCATTTAATTAAACTACAAATTTAATTTTCCTATGTTATCCTAAATTTTAGTTTTATCCTAAATTCCATAATATTTCTTAACTTTTCCTAATATTTAAAACAAAATCCAACACTTTTACTAAAACTATCCTAATTAAAATGAAAATAAAAAAAACAAAAATCGCGGTGTCCGATTTTTCGGGCACCACGGTTTAATAGAATTGAAAAAAAAAAAATCAAAACTCGTGGTGTCCGAAAAATCGGACACCACGGTTTAAAAAAAAATTAAAAAATCTCCAAAATCGTGGTGTCCAAAAAATCAGACACCACGGTTTAAAAAAAAAAAAAAAAAAAATCAAAAGCGTGGTGTCCAAAAAATCGGACACCACGCTTTTGTGAACCAGATCATGCCACACGACATGATCTGGTCCTTTAGACCATGACATCCGATTTTTTGGATGCCTGCCATGGTGTCAGATTTTTCTGACAGCACGTGGCATCCGAATAATCGGATGCCATTGCCTGTTTTCGTTTTTTTTTTTTTTTTGTTTTTTTTGTTTTATTTTACATGGCTACAAATTATTTTGTCACCATTGTGTCCAATGGTGATTGATTATTTTCACCCCATGCTTGGTGAGTGATTATTTTCTCACCATTTCTGACTACAATTTTTTTGGACTCCATTGATTTAAATTCAGTAGCTACATGGCTACAGATTATAATCACTCACCATACTTTTGTAGCCGTTGCCTTGTATTCTTGTAGTGACGTGCCACTTTTAAAAACTTAAGGGATGTTGCGATTGGACCAAATATGTGAGAATGTAACTTAAGTCGACTTTTGACGTTAATACTATGACATGGAGTAAATTTGGATGGATTCTAAGTCAAGAGCTGTTTTTGCAATAACACAGTTTTAATACGTCAAAAATATGTAAAAGTCCTTATGCCAAACATCGCAAAACTTGACATGTAACACAAATACAAACACAATCATAAACATTAAAATATTAAAGTAACTTTAGAACAACTCAAAATCTGTGAACTTATCAATCATACACTTCACCATTTTAATCCCCTAAACAATCAATCATACTTTAACCTAGCAAAATATTCAATCTCAATCAGAAGTTAGCAAAACAATAGTATCTCAATTGGAGAAGTTGTATTTAAGTTCCAGGTATATCATGTATTCCAACTATGAAACGACATCTATGTCTGCCTAAAGTTCAGAATCCAGTCTTTCACTGGATCAAACTCAAGGGATGAGACACTTTTGCCTGAAACAAAAGATTGTAGTTGAAAATTATAATGAAGAAAGGCTATATCACTTAACCTCTATCGCTCTGTTAGATTCTCTTCACTTGTGAGAAAGGCCTCTGCGAAACTCCTCTTGAGCTGGAATCTTGATGCACCATCACACGTCTGGTTAAGGATTCGAATTGCTAGTCGTTGTAGTTTGGGGCATTCTCTTCCGTAATTTGGACCACCAAAGTACTGCAAAAAATAAAAAATTTTCGTATTAGTCTATCGTATTGCACTAAATTAGAGAAAAAGGGTGACGAAAGTTAATCAATAACCTGATGGAATGTCTGATCTGGCATCCACTTTACATCCGATAGCCAAAGCCCCCTTGGCATTTGCATACTATTCAACTTCAAGAGCTAATGCTACAATGACACGTTAATCATGATGCACGAACGATGCAATGGAGAAGACCCGTGGCGACTTCTTTATCTATATGTACGTCAGAGGAGTAAAAGAGACTTGGGTTCAGATAATAACCCAAGGAGTGAAGAGGGCTATAGAGGTTCTTCTCCCACACATTATCTATTAGATCCCAAAAAGGCTTGTACTTATATTCCTTTTTCTTGAAGCCCTCTCTAATCGTCTCTTTAGCTTGATCAAATGTTTCGTAAATATAACCCATATGGGCTTTATTCTTGTTCATCCACTCCATCAGACGCACTAGAGGAATTGTTGCCTTTAGAACTGTTGTAGCTGAACCCAGAATGATTTACTTTATACCCACTCAGCTACCATTTTACCCTCCACCGTCGAAGTTAGGTTTGAACTATCGTTGTTTGATGAGAGAAGCATCTTTTTCAAGCTTCTTCCCTCTGATACAATATTCTAAAGGGTTACAAATTGTAAAGCTGACCTGATTTTAAATGGCTCAATTAAACCACGCCATCCGTTATGATCATTTAGGATCTGCAGAACATTGGGATTACCGTGAATAAACCGTGTGACGGATTTTGTCTTGTCCAATGTCTCCATTACGGTATCCATTTTTTCCAACATAAGATCTATGCAAGAAGATACACTTGTAGTCCAAAAGGTGAGCCTGTGTCTCTTCATTAGTTTCTCACCTATTTCTTTCATGAAGTTTGAGGTCGACCATGAAATGATTTGAACAATATTCTCAGTACCAATATCTAGTATCAGTTGATAAAAAAATGACAACACGGCATCCACATTTCTAAGATAATCAGAAACAGACCAAGAGCGTAGATGAACTATTCCTCTCGGGCAGTCTACTAAAATATTTATTAGAATTCGGCCATATGCATCCGTTCATCCATCGACCAAAACACTGCAACCCGTCTCGCTCCACGAGTTCCTCAGTCCATTCACATATTCCCACATTTCCTTCATTGCTTCCTGAAAAATCCATCCTTTTAACTCCTCCAAAGTTGGAATTTGGTCTTTCGTAACTCCACAATTATGGAAAATCAAATTCTCAAAGCTAGGCGATTGGACAACATTGAAACCCATTCCATTCTCGTATAAGAATCTTCCAACACTCTTTTTAGCTTCCCTTATCCATGAGTCATATGTGCTTGTAATAGATTCTGGCGGATTATTCAATCTCTCAATGCAAGGAACAACTTCTATTTTATTGTCCGGCAATGGCTCCATGTTAAAGCGGTGGACTCCTTGATCCAGATGGTCGAGTGAGGTCTTGTCCAAATGTTTCCATGTAAGAGTCCAAATTCCTCTTCAAAGAAATGTTCGGACAGTGATATTCACTGCTTTCATTTATTATATTCTCTATTTCATCAACAAGATAACCATTTACTGAAATTCCCTTCCCATCCATGGAACGTTTCGAAATTGAAAATGTAACTTAAAATGTGCCTGCCAAGTGTCATTTTGTGAAAATATACGTATTTAACAAAAATGAAAGACAAAGAAATCTATTTTGCAACCATTTAGCAATATCCCGAGAAGTGATCATTAACACATACTAAGAGATATGAAAAGAAAAACTTAAGAATAGAATACGTATAATCATGATGACACATCATTATTTCTAACTAGAACTTCATTAATCTTACGGAACGTATGTTTACTATAGTGAATACAATTTTGTACTTAGTCTTTGAATTAATGTCCACTGCTACGTGCAAATTAGGACTTGCAATCCCTATAAAATCATTTAGTGCAACCGTTGCACGCTTTTGGTGCAGAAAGCCAATTAGACTTCAAGGTTTTCGTGCGGTTTTTGAAACAATTAGGGGAATTTGCATTTTTCCCAAAAATAATATTTACACGTACGTATAGCAAAATCAACCAACCATTAAGCACAAATACAATGGTGAATTGCGAAGAAAAAAAACAAGAAAAATAGGAGTATTAAAAAGAGATTCATGTGAGAGTGAAAGTGATTACCAATAAATCGTGGGGCTATTGCACGTTTCTTGTCCTATAATGAGAATGGAAGAGCAAAAGTGTCAAATTTATTGGTGTAGCACTCTAGCGTGTGAATCGATTACAGCAAGGATTTAGTGAGAGAGTCCACAGTGTTGAACACTACCTTTCTTCGACATGTGGTTCTTGATGACCCCTTTTTGGTTTTCACGAAAGTAAGTCAACTATTTGTTGGTTAGAAATATTATAATCCTCTTAATTATTCGAATCCACTTTCAATAAATAGGTTGCTTTTTGAGGAAATAAAAATTGTTGACTCATTTCAAACTGTTGATTTATACCACGAGCCATATAACTTTGTTCCTATTTACACTATTTATTCCTTATTTGGGGTGTTGATACTAAATTCACATACTATATGATTAATATATTAGAGAAGATTTTTAAGGTATATTAACAACTTGTTAATATAATTCTTACATGATTCACATATATGGTGAATATTATGAATATACATAAATAAATATAACATGTAACACAAAGATTTATTTCATTTTTTTGAGAAATTTATTCATCATGACTTGGTCTGTAATTTTTCAATTTAAAATTTATATGTCATACATAGTATTTAAATGGAGAAACCCAAGTTTTGAAAAACATTAGTATATTAAATATATTGAATCAAGCATTCTACATTTTCATGATCAACGAAATACCTGATCAGTTTAGTTTCTAGAAGCACATATCTATTTCAAAATTTTAGCAACAAAAACAGTGGGCCGCTACTCAATAAACCACCATATGGTGCTGATTATGAGATGGCGTTGCAGTTTTGAAGACAATTCAATTGTTTTGTTCTTTTCTTAACGAATCTAAACTTAAAGAAATTATTCTTTATTATTATTTACTTGTCTTTCTAATACTCACCATATAAGTAATTCATGTGAGAATACTATTAGCAAGTTCTTAGTATATCTTAAAAACCCTCTAACTTTATATTACTCATATAGTATGTGAATTTAATATCAAGACACCAAATAAAGAATAAATCATGTAAATAATCATAATACTATGGCTCATTTTAAAAATACACCAGTGTGAATTGAGTCAAAGATTGTCAATTTCCTCAAAAACCAACCTACTTATTTATAGTGGATTCGAATATTTAAGAGTGTCGTAATACTTCTAACCAACAGATATTTGACTTGCTCTCGTAAAAATCGAAAAGGGGTCGCCCAGAAACTTTTTGACGAAAAAGGATATCGTTGCATAAATGAAACTTTATGCGACGAAAGCATATATCGTCACTACAGTACTTACTATTGTGACTATATTTTGTTTTGTCACAAAAACTCATCACAAAAAACAACTTTTTTTTTGTAGTGATGGGGCTTAAAGTTGATATCCGTAATTTTTTCCTTTCTTCCGCTCGTATATGCCAGATACCACCTCAAAGGACCCCATGTCCCTCAACTTTCATGGATTTGCTCGGGTTTGTAGTGGATTGTTAATCTATTAAAGAACTATATTTGCCGAAATTGTTTTGAAGTACTTTTTCGTAGATCTTCTTTCAATACAAGAGTTTGATATCTTTGAAGCTATGAGAGTTTGAGGCCGTGTATATAGGAACATTCTACATGTGTTGGTTAAATCCTTACCAAGGACTGAAGTCCACAAAATTGTGTATCTTCAAACTGTGTATATTGTGGGTGCTATATGTACGTGTGATCTGCGAAATTGACGGTCTTTATTGAAACCTAATAGTAACAACTCCGAGACCAGGACCAATCACAAAGAATAGCCTTTTGGTAAGGCGTAACGTATCTACGTCACCCTAGGTGCATATATATGGTTGGGTTAAATAGTAAAATATAAAATATTTTAACTTGTCTTTTTTTTTTTTTTATAACAAAATTGATACCTAGACTGCACTATTGATGTTGTCAAGTTATGATATGTATAGAAGTCCAAATGTCACTGAAATCGTATTTTTTCAAAAAATGTATTTAAGCCTAGGAATGGTGTAATTTCATGCAGTCCTCTTGGTGAAGCAAATATTGTTATCTTTTGGCAATAGACTGTTGAGATCGGAATATAGAGTATCCAGTACACTGTAGAGAAACATCAAGTCTTATTGGCTTGCTGCACCAAAAGCGTGCAACGGTTGGACTAAATAATTTTATCGGGATAGCGATTCCTAATTTGCACTAAAGAATGAACATTAATTCAAGGAATAGGTACAAAATTGTATTCTCCAAGGTAAACCTACATGTTGTAAATTAAGGAAGTTTTTGCTAGAAATAATGATGTCATCATGATTATTTCTATTCTAAACTTGTAATAACCGTAAGTTTTTCTTTTCATATCTCTCTAGTACGTGTTGATGATCACATCTCAAGATATCGCTAACGTGATGTCTTTCATTTTGCTAAATACTTAAATCATTTCGCAAAATGACGCTTGGCAAGCACCTTTGAAGTTATGTTTCCTAGTTCGAAAGTTTCCATGGATGGGAAGGAAATTTCAATAAATGATTATCTTGGTGATGAGATAGTGAACATAATAAAGGAAAGCAGGGAAGATCATTGTCCTAACCTTCCATTGAAGAGAAGTTGGGACTCATACTGGAAACATTCGGAAGACACCTCACTCGACCATCTGGATCAAGGAGTCAACACTGTTTTGACATGGAGCCGTTGCAAGACAATAAGAAGGTGTTCCTTGCGTTGAGAGATTGAATAACTCGCTAGAAGGCACCAATGATTCTTTCAAAGTACTTCAACGTCCTTGCGTCAGTCCCAAAATGTTAGAAGTCCAAGAAAATCTTCGGATGACTTCTCACAAAGTCCCATTTTACAAGAGACCATAGGAAGCCTTATAAAGGAAGACATCTATATGGTGTTCTTCAGAGAAATAGCTGAAGCATGGAATTCAGAAAAAGATGCTTCTGCCATTGAGAGTCTCATTGGGGCTGATATTCTTCAGTTTGTCATTACCGAGGCGGTGAAAGATGCGTATATTTATTCTAAAGAGTCACAAGCACTAATGCAACTGAAATTTCAGGAAGACACACCTCATCCCAGAAAACTAGAAACTGATGGGGAGGAAAGCTTGATTCAGAAACTCGATTCTTTGTTAAAATGCTTGGAAGCGGAGGAAGATCTGATGCTCAGCGCAAGTTCTGAAATAAAGAACACAGTGTAAATAATAACTTAGTAATCGTAAATTGTGAAAAGATGGACGAGCGCAAGGAATGGTTATTAGCCGATGACGAGAGTACATTCGGTTCAGTGAGTGAGAAACTGGAAAGGGCTCTACAGCAGTTGTATACGAGCAAGGAATTATTAGTAGAGTTGGAACAAAGTCTGGAAGTATCTGATGACCTGGAAGAAAACCGTGAAGGTCAATCACACGATTTTCTGAGGATTGAACATGAGGAAAGTCCCACAATTGTCCTTTTGTGTATATTTACTATGCGCGGAATCATGTTTAGAGAACAGATTTGATCCTGTTGTGCTACATTATGTTATATATTTTTATGTACTTATGCAGGTTTTTGACATCTTGAAGTTGATCAGGACAAAGTTAAACAATGGAGCTATTTGCACAAAATTTCTATAGGGAATTATACACGCACCCCTCGACATATACGCATTAAAAGAATTTATTTTTATTCTTGGCTAATAATGATGGCAATCCCAACGCCAGGTTAATTACAGCGATACCCCAAAATTTTACCTCCTGTTATTAACATGAAGGTTTAAGTTGACGACGATATTAAATGACAACATTATAAAGCTTTTATGAGTTGGGACTACTTCTTTAACAACCTAAATCCTCCAGTGTGGTTCCAGAGACCTATACGAAATCTCCAGGAGCTAGGTTTGTTAATTGTCTCACATTCTCCCGTGCTTTCATAACCTCTGCAAAAGTAGCCTTTTCATAAAAGCACAAGGAGGTTTTGTGCAAGTTAGGAGATTTTATGTAGAGTTTATGACGCCACAAGAGGGTATCGTGTAGGTTTTTAAAACCACAAGGGGATTTTACGCATTTTCCAACATAAAGGAAAACTTAGCATGTTTAAAATATTTGTACAGTATTTTCTATCTCTTAAATTAGTTTTTGTTCACTTATTTTCTCCTCTTTAGGAAATTATCCTCATCTCAGTTATTTGGACGACATGATTCAGTCGACCTGATGCGAGTTATATATGTTTTCTACTAGAACTAAACTTGTTTGAAACACTATTATTGAATGGGAATGGGTGTTAGAAGTGATTCTTGCCAACTGCCATTCATTTCTGTATTTTTACAAACCACAAACAGGTAAAAAGTTCTGGTGCTTCAGATGCTAGCACCTGACCTGAAACACGATTATAAGCAACCAAACTAAAAGATTTTATGGAATCGTCATTTGCATGTTCTAAATCCAATCTTCCATTGGATCAAACTCATGAGGAACTAAAGATTGCAGCTGCAAATTACAATGAAGAAAGGCCATATCACTTGACCTCTGGTCTTCTATCTGATTCCTTCCACTGGGGAGAAGAGCCTCCACCAAACTCCTTTTGAGTTGAAATCTTGATGCGCCCTCGCATGTCTGGTTCAAAATACGAACAGCTAGCCTTTGTAGTTCAGGACATTCTACTCCGTATTTAGACCACCAGAGTGCTGTAACGAAAATTTAATGCATCAGTATATCAGATTCAACTAAACAGGTTAAATATGATGTTAGAATTTAATCAATAACCTGGTGCAATGTCTGATGTCGCATCGAGCGTGCATCCTAAGCCGAAAGCACCCTTCGCCTTTGGGTACTCTTTCAATTCCTGAGTTATCACATCTACGACATGATGATCTTTACTTGCACGGACAATATAACAGAATAGATCAGTGAAGACCTCAGCATCAATATGTGCGTCAGTGGAGTAAAAGAGACTCGGGTTCAGAAAATAGCCCGCAGAATGAAGAGGGCTATAGAGGTGCGCATTCCAAACATCATCAATTGCGTCCCAAAATGGCTTGTACTTAGATTCCCTGTTCTCGAATCCCTCCTTAATTGCTTCTTTGGCCTGATCAATAATTTCATATATATAACCCATTTGAGCCTTATTCTCATTCATCCATTCCATGACGCGCACAAGAGGAAAGGCTGCCGTCAGAACAGTCGTAGCCGCACTCCAGAAGGACCGACTTCCTACAATCTCAGCAACTTTTTTACCTTCCGTTCTTGAAGTTAGGATTGAGCTCTCAGAATCTGATGATAGAAACATCTTTTTCAAGCTTTTCTCCTCTGAGACAATATTCTCCAGGGTCAAGAAAGGCAGAGCCGACCTGATTTTAGACGGCTTCATCAATTCACATCCATCTGTATGATCTTGCAAAATCTTCAGAACTTCGAGATGATTGTGAATGAATTTTGCAATGATTTTAGCCTTATCTAGTGTGTCTTTGACAAGATCCATTTCTCCTATTTTCTCCAACATAAGATCTATGCAAAAAGATCCACTCACTGTCCAAAAGATCGGCCTGTATTTCTTCATTAGTCGCTGGCCTAACTCTTTCATGAAGTTTGAGGTTGAGTATGTAATGATTTGAACAACATTCTCAACCCCAACATCAATTATCGCTTGGTCAATCAACAAGAACATGGCATCCATATCCGCAAGACAACCAGAAGTATCATACGAGCGTAAATAAATGGTCCCTCTTGGGCAGTCCGCTAAAAAATTAATCAGACTTCGGCCCTTAGCATCCGTCCATCCGTCAAGCAAGAGACTGCAACCTGTCTCAGCCCATGAGTTTCTTATCTTATCCACATATTCATGCATTTCCTTTAACTCTTCCTCGAAAATCCATCCTTTTAACTCTCGAAAAGTAGGAATTTGGTCCTTCACAATTCCAGAAATGGGGGAAATCATCGTCTGGAAGTTAGGCGATTGGACAGCACTGAAATCAATTCCGAACTCGTACAAGAATCTTCCAACACTTTTTTTAGCTTTCCTTATCAGTGAATCTTTACTAGTAAAAGATTCTTTTGGATTCTCAAATCTCTCTGATATTGTTGAACTATCTGAGTCTCCGCGAAAACGTTTCTTGCTCGCGGAACCATATGATTGAGTGAGGTTTGGGTTGTTTGTTTCCATGCAAGACACTGATTCCTCTTCAAAGGAAGATCCAGCTCACCTTTCTTAAATTTGTCTGTTTTGATTTGAAAAATATTTCCTAGAAATCTCCTTAACATGCACGCGAGACTTTCGGACAAGGAAACGTAACTCCACCTGTTCCTGCCAAGTGTCAACTTAGAAACATTAAAACATTTTGGTGTCTTCTTCATCTAGTTAGCACCAATCTAATCAATGAGAATCACGACATACTTAAAGTTTCTGGATAAGTATAAAAAGCGAAAAACGTCCTCTTACCAAGGGAAAGGAAAGATCTTCATGTCTATAACTTCATTGTCTTTGACAAGAACTTCTTTAAATCAATACGAGTAAAATTACTACTAATGATAAATGTTGTATCTCTACCTGTGAACTAATGCTCATTGTTAAGCACCAAATCATGCCTCCTACCGAGGGCCTAATCTAATAAGGTAGAGCTAGAGGAATAACATAGAAAACAAGTTACTATCCTGGATCAAAGTTTCGTTTTAATTGTATGTTTCGGTGCTTTAAATATTAGAAACCTTTCTAATGTTTCAAGATCTTTTCGGTATGTTTCGAAAAATTTATAAAAATTGTTGATGCAATATACGTAGAAATTACTTGTGTATGTTTTGTTTCTATAGAGTCAAAAATGGGACGTTTTGATACTTTTCAATGGAAAAGAAAAGAAACATTGATCCATGGTTACAATGCTTACTATTATCATTATCTTATAAGTTCTTTGTAAGAACATAGGGTTACAAAATACAATCTTTAGGGGAATTAACTTTTAATCCACAAATTTGGAATAGTATGAAAAACGTCAAATCCTCTATGTTATACTCCATTTCACAAAGTATTCCTTATTGTTAAAAAAGAGAAACTTGCGCCCAACTAATTTGAAAATGTGCGATTTGCCCCTGATCAACTTCCTTTTATGGAATATTAACGAAAAACTCTGTCAAAAACAGATGGAATATGTCAGACTTGACAAACTATTTCCTGCTTGATGGCATTTTAGATGAAATTCCTCATCGCAAAAAGTTGACAAGGGGCAAACCGCACAATTTTAAATAGATTAGGCGCAAATTTCTCATTTTTTAAACTATAGGGGTACTTTTGCAAAACATTACTAAATTATCAATTGACCTGTTAACTTAATAACTTGGTAAGAAATGGACCCGTATTTGTCAAGGGCTTACCCATTTTGCCCTCCTGTTAAAAAAAAGTTTTTGTAATACAAGGCTTATAATCACGAACAAAACCGTAATGTAAACCCTACTAAACAAAAAACATGTAAAAAAAATAGCAAAATCTAGCACGTGACAGAAAATAAAAAACAAAGTGTTGAGGCAGTTTGATTATTGCACTTGTACAAACCATAAACACAAAAACATGTAACAAAAATAGCAAATCTAGCAATGAGCAAGAAAAGAATTTACGGACAAACAGAGAGAGAGAGAGAGAGAGGCATACAGAGTAAAAAATTCAGTAGTTGTTGGCTAAAGTTTTTTTGGGAGTTCTGCTGCGACTTGTTCAAGTTTCTTGTGTGAAAAATGAAATGAAAGAGAGTATGAAATGTTGGTGAAATAGAAAACATCGACTGATTCTTATTAGAAGAGCAAAGGGCAGAGTGAGCGGCCCCACGTGCCAGACGAGACACCCTACTGTGACAGGTGCTGCATTAAGAGTCCTTTTTGTTTTCTATGAGATTTTGTGTCCTAATTATTACACTAAAATTTTGTTTTTTAGAATCGCACTGAGTTTAGAGTCGGTGAACTTATTCGTTACAAGTTAGATCAGTTGAATCGGTTAGAACTACCCGTCAGACCTTTAAACTTATATTTTTATTGTAAATATTATATAAATACACACTTTCAAACTCTAGTTTGTGAAAAGATTTATGATCTTCTAAAGTATGTCTAACTTCAAATAATTACATCAAGAAGTAACATATAAAATTTCAAAATTCAAATTACATGTACATATATGTTTGTATGTGCTCAATATTCAATTATTGGTATATAAAATAAGAATATTTTATATATAAATTGGAATTTCTGATTTTTTATATTAACTAAAAAATTCAAAAAAAAAAAAAGAAAGAAAGAAAGACCCAATTTACATAATATTTACGAAATAACCTAGTAATTTATATTATTTAAGACTCTAAACAACTAAAAAGCCCACTATCACTTATATTTTGAGTCTTACGCCCATATAGGAATAACCTTTCATCTGTACTAGTATATAAAGGAAGAGAAATTTGTGACACCAAACTTTTAATTTCTAAGTTTAACCTTATAAGTTATGTTTCACTAGAAAATGTTATTATTAATTTTCCAATTTAACCTAACAATTTACTAAGAAGATAATTTAGTTTCTATAATTCATATCCTTTCAATGGAAATTACTTTTCTTTCCATTCTACTCCAATTATATTGATTCATTCTCTCATTAATTCAAACTTTTCCATAAAAACAAATTTTTTCTTGCCTTTTTTTTTTCCCTTCCAGATTTCATTTTTGTCTTCATACTGAATATGCACATATAGTACTTTACAATAAAATAAAATTTAATATGCGCGAGGCTCCGCGTGCCTCAATTTCTAGTTTAATGAAACAAGACGCTGTCTTTCTTATTAATTTATGACTTTTCAAATCTCAGTTCCTTCTTGCTTCTTCTTCTTCTTCTTCTTCTTCTTCTTCTTCTTCTTCTTCTTCTTCTTCTTCTATTTTATCTTACTTTTCAGATCTTATCTTCCATTTTATTTCTTCGTTTTCTATTTTATCATACTTTTTAGACTTGTTATTGCTTAAAGACAACAACACCTACCCCCAAATCAAAGTATCTTCACCAGCTGCAGCAACACGAGAGAGGGGTGGCTATGGCTGCACAGTATGATTTTAGTTTTTAAAAAACAAAACAAATTAGAAATGGTTCATAAACCGGGCCGAGTCACCGGTTCAATCGGTGAACCGCCAGTTTCCGACTGTCTGAACTGTTAATGTGAAAAACGGTTTTGGGACATGCTTCGGACTGAACTGTACGCCGATCATTGGTTAACCGGCCGATCAGATCCAATTTTAATAACACTAAGTAAAAGGGTAAGTTATATTATATTTTAAGTTATTAAGTTTGCACTAATTCTTTTATAAACTAAAACTTTAAAGGAGTTTCCAGTAACAATTTTAAATTAGTGTTAAAACTCTAATTTAAAATAAGACCTTTTTTGGTTTGAATGCTTCCTTTTTTTTCTTTTAAACAAAAAGCTTGTTTGAGTCCTGAATATTAAAGTATAGATATATGGACATATAGTCATGTAGCCTTGAAAAATTACGGTGATACTCAAAAAGTTTTTGTTCAGTTTATGCTCCAAAAGCTTAACTGATAAGATCCTTATGATTTGTTCTAATTCCATAAAAGGCAAAATCTCCAGAATTTAGAGTTAAACAGAGCTTAATTATAAAATAAACTTCATATATTCTTCTTAACTTTTAAGTTACACTAAAATTACATATATAATGATAAAAAGTAACTAACTAACTAACTACCCACTAATAGATAAATACTTATATTCCTATCAACTACATGATATTATTACCTTTGATACATATGATAATATTCATTTGTATCGTATAATATTTACTACTAATTGCTATTAACTAACTACTAATTACATGATAACTTCAAAAATTGAAATTGACCTGTATCATTCCATCGTCATTGAATCGACTTTGATGAAAAGCTTCTGGAAGACGAGAGATTATTAGGTGCAGCGGCTGTACGATGAGGTGGTACAACAAGTCGGTTATTAGTGTAAATGCATGGTTGGGATGAGGTGTGGATAAGTTAATGCCCTACTATTTAGGAATTATGTCTAATCTCCACCACAGGTTGTACTACGTCATCGTACAGCGGTTGTGCCTAATAATTTTTCATGGAAGACAAGGCATAGTTCGCAAATTTCTTTGTTATTTTGAAATTCTTCAAATGTGAAGCGCACCAACATAAATCTCTTCATAAAGGGTTCCAGCTTCTTGTTCCTCTCCTTCTTTCAACAGGTTCACAAAGAGAACACAACAACAAACATAGAGAAAGGAGTTGACGGTGGCAGCCATTTGGTTGCAATCCTCATTATTCCCTCTGTCTTTTGGAAAGTCAATCGAATTCATGTTAAAGATGCAAAGGTCTGGCAAACCCTCATGGATCTCTCAATCAATTTCTCACTCGGATCTGGACTTGCAACCGCGTTTGCTAAAAGTTTGTGCCTCCAAGTTGTTGAAGCACTTGAAATTACTATCACTAGAAATTCCATCTTTTGCAGCAACATCATTCTCTCCTGAGCCTAAGAAGGTTTCGTTGTAGATGGCTGCATCTTTTGGATATAGTTACATGGTGGTCGTGGTAGTGGTGGATTGAACCGGGATGATGCATAATTACTGGAGATAGTGTCAATATGTTTTCGAATATTGGCAAGATGTTTGGAGATATTTGCATTAATTTCATTCATTTGTAGGAGGACTTCCATCATTCGATCCAAAATATGAATTATGTTTTGACTAGTTTCAAAACACATTGAACGTGACTGGAACGGAATGGTTGGGGAGGCATGATGAATTCAAAGAATAAAAGCACCAAGTGATAAGGCTCACAAATCCTTTAATTTGATTTGTCCTAATTCGAGAAGGGCAGATCTAGAAATTTAGAGGTTATAGACTTACAGTGAGATTTTAATTATAAAAACAAACTTCATATATATCCTTCTTAACTCTCACGATACAATCAAAGTATACATATAATGCTAAAAGTAACTAATTAACTACCCGGCCACTAATAAATAACTATTTATATTCCTATCCACTACATATTATTCTTATCTAATACATATTGGGTAAATTTAGATTATCCTATTATATATCGGATTAGCTCACTTATCCGTTCTTAACTCGTATTTGGATTCTTTATATAAGAATGGCAGATTCCCGAGATTAGAGGGTCGGCCCTTTAAAAAAGCAGATCGTATATCGCACCTTTCTCCCTTCAATTAGCGAGTCTGGACCAAGACTCACATTTTTCTTTCATTTCCTATCCTTATAAAAATCATTTATTTATGGTGCCAACGGAAATAAAAACGCTATCACGTTTAATAGCCTTGTAGCAATGAATAATTATGTTAAAGAAATAGTTCATTCTTCCACGCCCGATGAGAGAAATAATCGTTTATTTTTGGCTCCATGAAATTACTGAAGCTTATGCCATGTTAGATACTAATTACAAAAAAGTTTTTGAAAATAAAACAGAAGATGAACTTTCATAATGAAGAGTTCAAAAGTTACCTTTTGGTTGAACAAGATATGCGGTGATAGAAGAACTAGAGGGAAGAAACCATGATAATAGTTTAGAGTTATAACAAAGTCCATCTTTTACAATGCTTTACTTTTATAGAGGCTAAGGCCAGATGTTGTAATGTGGAAGCGTGTGGCAAGTAAGGTCTAATTCTAGTAGGTAGGACATTACTCCATATTAATTCATGTGTATTGTGGTAGTGAGCATGTAATAACTTATTGCATTCATGGCACACCACCATGCATTAATTTTACATGTGGTACGTGAGTACTCGTGAAGTTGTATCATGTGTTCTAAAGAAAAAAAAAAAAAAAAAGAACTTTTAAGAACAGGGCAAGCCAATATGTAATCAACTGAATACTTAGAAGTAGGAAGAATTCCATTAGGTCCTTACATGCATCAATACCAATTCAACAACAAAGGCAATACTAAATTACTATAGTACTTGAAATTTGGAGATGTCTAAGAATTACTCATATCTAAAGAACATGTTTTCAAACATAGTTATAACAAAAAGCTACACTTGAAAATTAGAGAAATCATTAAGGATGACAGTGTACCCATCGTCACTGCTCGTGATTGCATTTTCACTCGCATCATAGGATTCATCACAGGAATTGTCGTTCAATCAAACTTCAAACTTAGTACCGGCATAGCCCGAAGGATAGAAAAGAGCATTTTTAATCACAAAGATGTAATGCAGTAAATGGTAATGTTTGAGATCATTTGAATCCCAATACTTTTGCAAGGCAGTCTTCTAAACATAGCAAGAAAATGTGTAGAATATATTGAATTTCTAGCACTTGAACATGAATGACAAAAGCATAGTATAACACAATCTTCGTCAGCCGGCTGTGTCAAGTTTTAGACAATATGTTACTTTCATATTGTAAAGTGATTTACTTGGAAGTTTGTATTTAGTTTTTTTTTTTGAGTAAAAGATGGAGAAGTGCCGACTACTTGATTACGAACATCCCAACTAGGTTGGCACCCCCGAAAACCAGCAGAATGACACATCCCTGATATTATTAAAAATGAAAACACAAAATACAAAGAAGTAATGCACCCGATGGTCAACAAAAACGAAAGTTCTAGCTATTACAATAATCATTGTTGACAAAATATGAAATAAAGGATGGACTAGCGTTCCACCAATGATCTCCAACATGATTTGCTCCATAATTTGCCAAAGCATCTGCCGCCTTATTGCCCTATCGAAAGATATGCGAAACACAAAATTGAATAACCTTTATATAATTCAAGCATGCTAACCATCTTGCACGGAATTTCCACGGAACTCTATCCGACCTGGAATCCAACAAATTAACGACGTATGTTGAATCACTCTCAAGCCAAAGAAACTTCCAATGATGTTCCCGTGCCCTGAAAATTGCCAAAATAACAGCCGAGAGCTCCGCTTCAAAAGCAAAAACTGATTCAAGCCGAACAGCAAAACATCCGTGAGGGAAGCTACGTGCGTTTCGAAATATACCTCCTGCTCCACCAATCCCCGGCGTTGCTAATGCACATCCATCTGTATTGCATTTAATTCAAGCCTCCACTGGTGGATGCCATATAATAAAAATTATCTTTGGCACTTTCCGAGGCTGCACTTGCATACCAAATAATTTTAGAATCCTGAAGTCAGCAATAGAAGTGGCCGAGCCAACCTTGAAAAACTCCACCTTTTTGATGCATCTCCAAATGTGTCGCAAAAATTCTCCGATTTGTGGTTCATAGTCCTCAAAAACACACTTATTACGAGTGGTCCACTAAAGCCAAATACAAGTCACAATGGCAGTGCTCCATAGCGCCCGTACCTGAGAACCAAAACACACACTATTAGCCGTTGTTAGCAAAGTCACAAGCGATCCAGACAACACCACCCTTTGCTGAAAAGTATCCGAAATTCCTTGCCAAGCTGCCTTCGCAAATGGACAATGAAGAAAAATATGTTCCACCGATTCAACATTCAATTTGCATAACCTACAAATTGACGCAAAGTTGTAGCCTTTGTGCATCAAAATATCTTCTGTTGGCAAGTATCCGAGAGTAGCTCGCCAACAAACCAAGGACCGCGACGGTGGAAGGAATTCATTCCAAATGAATCGGTGCCAAGTAACCGAAGAAGTATGTGCGTCACAAAGATAACGGTAAGCCTCCCTCACCCAGAACTCTCCATCTGAACTCAATGCCCAAACACAAATGTCCTTTGGCTCCTCAATAAATCTATAATCAAGAATAAATTCCTAACCTCAGGCGTAACACTTGCTGGTAAATTCCAGCAATTATTCTGTCGAAATTCAGCCTTTAATTAAAGTATTTGTTTGTTGAACATGTTTACAGGAGGAGAGAATGAAGAGTGGCCTTTTGGATTTTGCTAACTCGTACAGGAGTATTTTGTTATTTATCATTAAGATGTTTTGGAATTTTTATGGTAAATTTCAACACTTGTGCAAGTGTTGAACGTTGAAGTAGTTTTTGAATTTTATTTTGTTGCCATTTCAAACGGATATACTGTTATGCAATGATGATGTTATTGTAATCTTTTTATTTAAGACGTAAAATTTGTTATGATCCATTGATATCATATATATTTTAGATTGAATTTTATGTAAATTTAATAAATATAATTAGATGATATAGACTTACACTAATAAAGCATTTTAGTGACAATTTTGTCATCAAAGTCGTCATTATAGATTCAAAAGTTGCACGTAATGTGACGAATATTTCGTCATTATAGGTATTTTCAAAACCCCCCTTTATGTAACGAACACAGATAGTCACAAAAACTTTAACTATTGTGGAGAAGTAATTTGTCATTATAGGTTTTGTGGAAATCTTGCATTCATGTGACGAAGCACTTTTGTCACAAGAACTTCAACTATTGTGACGAAACAATCCTCCTCGTGACGAAATAGCTTCCATTAGCTGACGAAATAGTTGTCACAATAGTATACAACTTTGTGACGAAAAACATTTTCGTCAGAATCTGTTATGACGAATGCTATATTCTTCACAATAACCCTATTGCGACGGGGCTGTTGTGAACCTTGTGACGAAATATTTTGTCACACTAAACTTTTTGTGGCGAAAATATACGTTTAGCTGACAAAATAATTCGTCACAATAAATGATTTTTTTTGTAGTGGTATCACGAAGATTCTTACGGTCCTCTTCAGCAATATCCAATCTGTCTGCGATACAAGGATGAATCCAATTATCAATTCAAAAATTACAAGAAGACGTCGCAGTAGGTAGCCAACGGATTGTTCCAGCCAACAAACTACTGCGTTGGTTTAGAAAGCACCAAACCGAAGACGTAATAAAGCCATTCTTGAGGCGGACAACATCCTCAAATATTCTCGATTTCAGCAGCTTCAAAGGGTCAACGTCGGCTGCGATAAATTTCCAATAAAGCTTGGCCAACAATGCCTTATTAAGAGCGGCCAGATTTTTAAGTCCCACCCACCTTCAACAATGCTAAGGCATCACATTTTCCACGGCACAGTAACTAATTTACGAGTATCAATGGAACCCGACCAAATGAAATTACGAATAGCTCTCTCCATATATGTTAAAAGACTCCTTGGCCATGCATAAATCGCAAATGAATGAATAAACGAACTCTGAATAACAGAATTAACTAAAGTAATTCTACCCGCCAATGACAACGACGTTCCTTTCCAGTTCGAAAACTTACTCAGAATGTCATCAGCCAATTGTTGAAGCCATCTACGTCGGGGACTACCTTTGGAACAGCGGAACGCCAAGGTAAACAAATGGGCAGGCAATCTGTTTAAGGTTAAGCATATTGACAATAGTCATGCGGCGATGGGGGTTGATGTAAGGCTACGTATAAAACCAAGATGACTCAATGAACCAATAGGTAACTATATGCAGACGTTATTGTTCTATATAATAACCATGTCATGTTATTAAAGAAATGAACTCATGCCTATCTCTGTTATATGGTAGTACAAATTTACAGTCGGGTACTAAGTTTTGTTTTTGTTTTATGCAAATTTGTCACATAATAGACTCATCGACAATGAAGTGTCATGACTCTAACGACGAGTGCACAATATTTTAGTATTAGAATTAAAATAACTGATAACAGATTACACATCACCATCAATTCAGCTACACATTTGTGATTCAGACAACATAAGATTTGGAACTAGGAAACGTACTTTTGATGATTTTAATGTAATAAAAAAATAAAATAACATACCGAATCAACCAGGGATTAGAAATTGTAGAAACATTTTCAGAGTTGTTACAGCTTCCCATGGTGGCATTGGAGCAGGGATTTCTTTTGAAAGAAGGCATTATGAATCGTGTATTTTTGTAGATATGGAGATGTTCAAATCTTTGTGCTTTAACTATCAATGGGGGTACGCAACCTGAAAGCTGAAGGAATGGTTACATGTCCAAATCAACCTTTCTTGTGTATTGATGTGGCAAAGTAAGGGTAATTTGGGTATCATGCTATGAGAAAGAGTCCTTAAGTCCATCCAAACAACTTTTACGACTCAAACTTTGGGCACAGATATGAGGTGAATCAATACATCCAAACTTGTGCAATAGTTAAAAGTCGACAGATAATGTACCCGTGACTGCAATGTGGGTATTAGCCACTATGGCATCCAGACGTAAGCATTATATATTTCTATTAGCTAACTACTAATTAAATGATAATTTAATATAGGAAATTGGTCGTAGCATAAACTAAACTAGAATGGTTAACAGAAGAAAAACATGAAATTGATAACATCATTAAGTTATGCAATTGGAAAAAGTTTGTGCCACAACCACGCATCAGAAAAATAAAGTACCACTACCTTCTTATTTTCGCTTTGATCCTAATTAGTTCATTTATTCCAAAGACAATGCTATTGAAACAGGGTTGATTTCTTGGGAAAATGCATGAAACCCAAGATGTGGTTTTAAAAACCTACACTAATCCCTCTTTTAGTTTGATAATTGACGATCTACATAAAATACTGTAATTTGCATAAAACCTCCTCGTCGATTTACAAATCTATGCAGAAAAGCCCCTTATGATTTAATGAAAATGGGATTTTGTTTAAAGATTATGAAACACATGGGGGTTTTTAGACAATTAACAAATTATAGTGGGGTTTCGTGTAAGTTTCCGATACCACATAGACGTTTTAGGTTGATTCCCCTTTTTTTGTGGCTGAAACGAAAAGCCATCCGTTAAAACGGAACAATTATAGTGCACAAATGATTTTTAATATTTTGAAGAAAATTCTCCTTTTCAGAGGTAATAAATAGATTAAGTGCATATTGACTTACCACGACCAATAGAAATGCCGCATAAATGAAAATATTTAATCAAATGAATTTCTTGGTAATAAAATTAATTAACATGGGTCATAACTCAAAAGAAATGCAAGCAGTTCCTTATTGGAGAATCCGCAATGATCTAGTACATCTACTGTTATCACAAATTAAAATGCAAAAGAATGTCAGAAGAATCTTCATGTTGCCGCGTAATTTATAACAGCATAGCTACTTTTATACGACGGTTTAGAGGTGTTTACAATTAGTTTCATGAAAACAAAGAAGTGTTGTAGTAAGCCAAGCCTTCGCTTTATGTGGAGGTGCAGCCGCTCTATGGTGACGTGGTACAACCAAAGTTTGAGATTACACACAATTTTTAAATTGTAGGGTAATAACTTCATCGCGCCCCAATTTCAACCATGCATTTACAGTAATAACCGAATTGTTGCACTACCTTTACAACCGTTGTACCTAATTTTAGTCTAAGGATTGTTTGAAACACGGAAGTTTCAGATAGAAAACAGGGGTCACTGCTTCACCCATGTTTCCAAGACTTTGAATGATTCATTTTTATATGTTTTAAGAAAAAAAAGGTGAGGCAGTGACCTGCTTTCAAAATCGCATAATATTTTTTTGTTATATCGTATTATGACTACTATATCCCGAAAGTTATTATTTTATTATCTATTTCTTATTTATCTAACATGTCAGAAGATTATGTAAAGAAAGCATGTTAAATATCACTATTTTACCGTAGTTCTATTCTTTTATCACAACAACAATTCTTTTTCTAAAATATCGATGTGCTTGAGCTTGAAAACTTACACACACACACACATACACACACACACAAAAACCAAAGCCAAAAAAGTTATTTTACAAAAAAGAAATTGGTTACCTGAAACCTGCAATTAACGTCGGTTACCCGGCGGAAACGGGAAATTACTTTTTTCTTACTCCCGAACATGGGAGTATCCGCAATTAGTTCTTGAACGGGATACTTACCCTACCCGCGCCCACCCATAGCAGGTGGCCGTGAACTTCCAGTGTCAAAGTGAATCATAAACACCTATAACATAGGTAGGTGAACTGAAATAGCTAAAATCATTAAAATGAAAGTTTTAAAAAATAGTTTTAAAGAGGTGAATGATTTTTATAGAAGCACTTGCCCTTATCCTAGTATATCTATAAAGGCGAAAGATTTTTGTCGTCTAATTTTCATGTATTCAATTTTTCCCATATCTTTTCTCTTTTTTCCATTTTTGTCCATTTTGCTTCTCCTTATTTCGCCCATATCTTCTTCTTCTTCTTCTTCTTTTCTAACTTTTTCCACTATAATCCATTTTTCCTTTTCGATCTTCTTCAGAAATGGGTTTGTCTCTTTCGCTAAAGTATCGATCTTCTTTGATACTTTTCAAATTTGGATTTGGTTGAGTTGATATTTGCTTCTCTCTATTTTTTCTGACCTTCTAATCGATTATGTGAATGAAACACCGATTGCCACGACAAGTTGCGGTTGTGAAACACTGCCTCTGTCATTGTGGAAACAATTGAAAATCTCCTAATATACGTAGGGGGTTTGGGGTTTCATTGGAGAAGATGATAGATGTTTCTTTTGTTTTTTGGCTATTTTAATTTCAAGAATGAATAAAAAAATTTATATAACTTAATCGATGTTTAACTTAGTAATAATTCCACAAATATTGAAAAACGATATATTTTTTATAAAAGGAATAATGTAAATAATTATTTTTAAGATGTTGCATAATTTTAATTAGTCTTAAAAATTAATAATAGAAAGGGTAACATGTAATTGATAAATTCCCAATTTCTCATGAGTTTGAAAAATTATGTGTTTCTATATGGGTAATAGCCAAATCGACCCAATAACCATGTGTTATTCCTAATTGTCAAGTAACCCCTATGTTGTTTTTTTTAATAGAAAACCCTCTATAGAATTAAAAAAATTAGCAAAAAGTCCCATGCCGTTATATTTTTTGCTGACTGTACCAATAACTAACAATCTTTATGTATTAAAATTTAATATCAGATGTAAGCTTATTCAAATAAATATTATTTTATCATAACTTTGAATTCACCAAAATTATTTTAGCGGTAATATTTGATTGTTAGTTAAAGAATAAAAATATGATGTATTGATGACAATTGTGTGTCATGAATTCACACGTGTGTAGCACCACTTTCCGAGTATACAATATTCTTTTGATTTTTTTTTTTTGTAAACTTAAGGGATGTTGCAACTTGACTTAATATGTGAGAATGTAACATAAGTCGGCTTTTGACGTTAATACTATGACATGGAGTAAATTTGGATTAATACTATGACATAGTTTTAATTCATCAAAAATATGTAAAAGTCCTTATGCCAAACATCAAAAAGCTTGACCTGTGACACAACTACAACCGCAATCATAAACATTAAAATAATAAAGTAACTTTAGAACAACTCGACGTTATCTGTGAACTTATCAATCATACACTTCACCATTTTATCCCCTAATCAATCAATCATACTTAACCTAGCAAAATATTCAATCCCAATCAGAAGCTAGCAAAAAAATATTATTTAATCTTGGAGAGGTTGTATTTAAGTTCCAGTTAGAAGTATTCCAACTATCAAACGACATCTATGTCTGCCTAGAGTTCATAATCCAGTCTTTCATTGGATCAAACTCAAGGGATGAGACACTTTTGCCTGAAACAAAAGATTGCAGCTGAAAATTATAATGAAGAAAGGCCATATCACTTAACCTCTGCCGCTCAGTTAGATTCTCTCCACTTGTGAGAAAGGCCTCTGCGAAACTCCTCTTGAGTTGGAATTTTGACGCACCATCACACGTCTGATTCAGGATTCGAATTGCTAGCCGTTTTAGTTCGAGGCATTCTCTTCCATATTTGGACCACCAAAGTACTGCAAAAAATAAAAAATAAAATCTCGTATTAGTCTATCTTATTGCACTAAATTTGAGAAAGAATAGGATGAAGAAAGTTAATCAATAACCTGGTGGGACATATGATCTCACATCCGCTTTACATCCAATACCGAAAGCACCCTTGGCATTTGCATACTTTTCAACTTGAAGAGTTAATGCTTCAATGACACGTAAATCATTAGATGCACGAACAATGCAATGGAGAAGACCCATGGTGACTTCTTTATCGATATGTACGTTAGAGGAGTAAAAGAGACTTGGGTTCAGATAAATACCCAAGGAGTGAAGAGGGCTATAGAGGTTCTTCTCCCACACATTATCTATTAGATTCCAAAAAGGCTTGTACTCGGATTCCTTTTTCTTCAAGCCCTCTCGGATAGTCTCTTTAGCTTGATCAAGTGTTTCGTAAATATAACCCATTTGGGCCTTATTCTGGTTCATCCACTCCATCAGACGCACTAGAGGAATTGTTGCCTTTATAACTGTTGTAGCTGAATTCCAGAATGATTTACTTTGTACCCACTCAGCTACCATTTTACCCTCCGTCGTCGAAGTTAGGATTGAACTCTCGCGGTTTGATGAGTGAAACATCTTTTTCAAGCTTCTTCTCTCTGATACAATATTCTCAAGGGTTAAAAACGGTAGAGCTGACCTGATTTTCGATGGCTTAATTAAAGCACGCCCTCCGGTATGATCATTTAGGATCTGCAGAACATTGGGATTACCGTGAATAAACCGTGCGATGGATTTTGTCTTGTCAAATGTCTCCAGTACGGTATCCATTTTTTCCAACATAAGATCTATGCAAGAAGATACACTTGCAGTCCAAAAGGTGAGCCTGTGTCTCTTCATTAGTTTCTCACCTATTTCTTTCATGAAGTCTGAGGTCGACCATGAAATGATTTGAACAACATTCTCAGTACCAATATCTAGTATCAGTTGATCGAAAAATGACAACACGGCATCCACATTTCTAAGATAATCAGAAACAGACCAAGAGCGTAGATAAACTGTTCCTCTCGGGCAGTCTACTAAAATATTTATTAGAATTCGGCCATATGCATCCGTCCATCCATCGACCAAAACACTGCAACCCCACGAGTTCCTCAGTCCATTCACATATTCCCACATTTCCTTCATTGCTTCCTGAAAATCCATCCTTTTAACTCCTCCAAAGTTGGAATTTGGTCCTTCGTAACTCCACAATAATGGAAAATCAAATTCTCAAAGCTAGGCGATTGGACAACATTGAAACCCATTCCATTCTCGTATAAGAATCTTCCAACACTCTTTTTAGCTTCCCTTATCCATGAGTCATATATGCCTGTAACAGATTCTGGCGGATTATTCAATCTCTCAATGCAAGGAACAACTTCTATTTTATTGTCCGGCAATGGCTCCATGTTAAAGCGGTGTTGACTCCTTGATCCAGATGGTCGAGTGAGGTCTTGTCCAAATGTTTCCATGTAAGAGTCCAAATTCCACTTCAAAGAAATGTTCGGACAGTGATATTCGCTGCTTTCATTTATTATATTCTCTATTTCATCAACAAGATAATCATTTACTGAAATTCCCTTCCCATCCATGGAACGTTTCGAAATTGGAAACGTAACTTCAAATGTGCCTGCCAAGCGTCATTTTGCGAAAATATAAGTATTTAGCAAAAATGACTGACAAAGAAATCTATTTGGCAGCCAGTTAGCAGTATCCTGAGAAGTGATCAATAACACATACTAAAGAGATATGAAAGAAAAATTTAAGAATAGAATAGAAATAAACATGATGACATCATTATTTCTGATAAGAACTTCCTTAATCTTACAGAACGTAAGTTTACTATAGCGAATACAATTTTGTACTTAGTCCTCGAATTAATGTCCACTACTGAGGGAAAATTAGGACTTGCTATCCCTATAAAATCATTTAGTGCAACCGTTGCACGCTTTTGGTGCAGCAAGCCAATAAGACTTCAAGGTTTTCTACAGAGTATTAGCAATATACTCGATACTCCAATCTTAACAGTCTATTGCCAAAAAATAGTCATATTTTGTTCACCAAATCATAGCCAATGACTACTTGAAACATTACTCCTTTCCTATGCTTAAATACGTTTTCGTTTTCAAAATATGATTTCAGTAATATTTGAACTTCTATACATATCATAACTTGACCCCAATAGCGTGACAACAACAAAAGTGCAATCGAGGTATCAGATTTCGTAAAAAAGAAAAACAGAAAAGAAAAACCACTTCAATATTTTATTTTTTATTATCTAACCTATCCACACACCTAGAGTGACGTAGTTACATGTAATACGTCTTACCAAAAGGCTATTATTTGTCATTGGTCTGGTCTCAGAGTTGCTACAAGTAGATTTCAATTTAGATCACACGTGCGTATAGGGCCCACAAGATACACAGTTCGAAGATTCACAATTTTGTTGATTTCAGACCTTTGTAAGGAATAAAACAACGCATGTAGGACGTTCATATACAATTCAGTACTCTTAACGCTTAAAAAATATCAAACTCTTTTGTTTAAAGAAGCTCTAGGAAAAAGAAATTCAACCGAATCTTATCAAATATAATTCTTAAATATATGCACAATCCACTACAAAACCCACCAAATCCATGTACTAGAGGGAGGCGGGGGGATGGGCGAAAAAGGAAAAAAAAAAAAAAAAGGGGGGGATATCAACTTAATTCCATGTTGTTCAAATACCTACTCTAAATATCCTCGTGGTTTATTAATTATCTAAAACCCCATTTTGAGTTCATAAATTCTGCATAAAATCGCATCCCTACGTTTCATGTAATTCTATTAATTTTTGTAATTAAATGATTAAACTGCCCTTTAATTTTTATGAACATATCTTTTTATGTAGCTTTTAGAAAGAATGTTTTATTTTTAATTTCCGTACCTAATATTTTTTTGAAATCTATAAGAGAAAATAAAAATTTACAAACTATTTTTATAATAAATAAAATTGGAAAAGAGATTTTGTGCACAGTTTTCCAAACTACAAGAGGATGGATTTGTGCGGGTGTCCAAAACTAAGTGGTTCTATGCTAAATTTTTAAAAGGTACAATTGACTTTTTAAGGAGAAAAATATGTGAAAATATCATGTCCACCCTCATATAGGGCGAGTGTATACCATTCTCTAATGGAGTCAGACAGATCAGTGTAAATTTATGAAATCACAAGGAGGTTTTACGCAGAGTTTTCAAAACCACAAGGGAATTTAAACCGTTATCAAACCATATGGAAGTTCCGTGCCGATTTTTGAAACCATAAGGGAGATTTATGCATTTTCGCCAAAAGAATATTTACACGTACGTATAGCGAAATCAACCAACCATTAATCACAAAAACAACGGTGAATTGCGAAGAAAAAAACAAGAAAATTAGGAAAATTAAAACAAGATTCCTGAGAGAGCGAGAGTGATTACCAATAAATCGTGGGGCTCCTGCAATTTTCTTATGTTATAATGAGGATGGAAGAGACAGAGTGGCAAATTTATTGGTGTAGCACTCTAGCGACTGAATCGATTAGAACAAGGATTTAGTGAGAGTCCACACTGTTGAACACCTTTCTTTGAACGTGGTTCTTGATGACCCCTTTTTGGTTTTCACGAGAGCAAGTCAACTGTTTATTGGTTAGAAATATTACAATCCTCTTAAATATCCGAATCCACTTTCAATAAATAGTTAGGTTTTTGGGGAAATGAAAATCGTTGACTCATTTCATTTCAAACTGTTGGATTTGTCCACGAGCCATAACTTTGTTACTATTTACACGATTTATCCTTATTTGGGGCTTTGATATTAAATTCACATACTATATGAGTAATATAAATTTGGAGAAGGTATTTAAGATATATTAAGAACTTATTAATAGTATTCTTACATGATTCACGTATATGGTGAATATAATGAATGTACATAAATAAATATAACATGTAACGCAAAGATTTATTTGATTTTCTTTTAGAAATTCATTGGTCATGACTCGGTCTTTAATTTTTCAATCTAAAATTTATATTTCATACATAGTTTTTAAATGGAGAAACCTAGGAAGTACATATCTATTTCAAAATTTTAGCGACAAAAAAAGTGGGCTGCTACTCGATGAACCACCATATGGTGCTGTTTATGAGATGGGGTTGCAGTTTTGAAGACAATTCAATTGTTTTGTTCTTTTCTTAACGAATCTAAACTAAAAGAAATTCTTCTTTATTATTATTTACTTGTCTTTCTAATACTCACCATGTATGTAAATCATGTAAGAATATTATTAGCAAGTTCTTAGTATATCTTAAAAAATCCTCTAACTTTGTATTAATCATATAGTATGTGATTTCAATATCAACACACCAAATAAAGAATATCGTCTAAATAGTAATAATACTATGGCTTGTGGTACAAATACACCAGTGTGAAATGAGTCAACGATTCTCAATTTCCTCAAAAGCCAACCTACTTATTTATAGTGGATTCGAATATTTAAGAGTGTCGTAATATTTCTAACCAACAAATATTTGACTTTCTCTCGTAAAAATCGAAAAAGGGGTCACCCAGAACCACGTGTCAAAGAAGGGTGTTTAACAGTACTGTGGACTCTCACTCAGTCCATGATGAAATTGGATTCATCTGTACAGTGCTACGACAATAAATCTATCACTTTTTGTCTTCCATTCTTATTTTAACTCAATAAACTTGCAGACGCCCCAAGATTTATTGGTAACCCCTCTCACTCTCTCAGGAATCCTTTTTTATTCTTTCCAACTTTGTTGTTATTATTTTCTTTGCAAGTCACCATTGTTTTGTGCTTAAAGGTTGCTTGATTATTTCTTGCTTTACTTATGTGTAAAATCCTTTGTGGTTTGATAATTGTAAAGATCCCCTCGTTGTTTCAGAAACTTTCTACAAAACTGTCTTGTGCTTTCATAAACTCTACACAAATTCTTCTAATTTCATTAAAGAGTCATATACACTCGCTCTATGTGAGAGTGGGCATGATTGTTCTGTATTTGTTCTCTTTGAAAACTTAATTACACATTTTAAGACTTTAGCATAAAACCTTTTTAGTTTCAGAAACCTGCACAAAATGCCCCTCTCGAGGTTTCGAAACGAAGTCTCTATTTTGATTAATTATTGTAAAAATAATTTGTAAAGTTCTTTTTATTTCTTATAAATCGAAAAAAAATCTAATGTTTGGAAATTTTAAAAATATATAAATATATGTTTATAAAAATGAAGGGTAGCTTATTCATTTAATTATAAAATCCAATGGAGTTACAAAAACCGTAACAGGATAGATTTCATGTAGAGTGTATGCGAGCCCACAAGGGATTTTAGACATTGATAAATCATGAGACGATGGGAGAGGGCTTCAAGAAAAAGGAATCTGAGTACAAGCCTTTTTGGGATCTAATAGATAATGCGTGGGAGAAGAACTTCTATAGCCCTCTTCACTCCTTGGGTTATTATCTGAACCCCAAGTCTCTTTTACTCCTCTGACGTACATATAGATAAAGAAGTCACCAAGGGTTTTCTCCATTGCATCGTTCGTGCAATTAATGATTTACCTGTCATTGAAGCATTAATTCTTGAAGTTGAAAAGTATGCAAATGCCAATGGGGCTTTCGATATCGGATGTAAAGTGGATGCGAGATCACACATCCCACCAGGATATTGATTAACTTTCGTCAACCTTTTTTTCTCAAATTTAGTGCAATACGATAGACTAATACGAGAATTTTTTTTTATTTTTTAGCAGTACTTTTGTGGTCCAAATACGGAAGAGAATGCCTCAAACTACAACGCCTAGCAATTTGAATCCTGAATCAGACGTGTGATGGTGCGTCGAAATTCCAGCTTTAGAGGAGTTTCGTAGAGGCCTTTCTCACAAGTGGAGAGAATCAAACAGATCGACATAAGTTAAGTGATATGGCCTCTCGTCATTATAATTTTCAGCTGCAATCTTTTGTTTCAGGAAAAACGTGTCTCATCCCTTGAGTTTGATCCAATGAAAGACTGGATTATAAACAAAACACAAAATGATGTGTCTATAAATGGTGGGGATATAACTAGAATATAAATACAACTTGTAGAGTTTTATGCCGAGCAACGAACAAATACACACCAAAGATGAAGTTAACAAACGAAACCGTAGTCAAAACTATCAAGAAATGAATGATCAAACCAAACAAACCAGAAAGAAAAACACACACAAACACGCAAAGATTTTATGTGGTTCGCGTTTGAATCAATCCGATCCAAACCTACATCCACGGAGTGATTTTCTATAGAACAAGTGTATAAGAGAATATCCCAAAAGAAATTACAATGATTCGACTGAAAACTGATGCGCACAAGTGCCTTAAATAGGCTGCAACACTCAGCCTCAAAACAGAAAGTTCTAACTAACTTTCTAACTAACTTTTGAATTGAAACTTACCAAATTCGGTTAACTCTAACTAACTCACACTTAAGCTAATTAAACCGTGTTAACCTACTCTAATTTCAGTAAGTTATGAACTAACTCCCTCACACAATCTCTCCAAGATAATATATTATTCTTTTGCTAGTTTCTGATGTTATTGATTATGTTGCTGGGTTAAGTCTGATAGATTGTATAAAAGGGTTAAAATGGTGAAATGTAGTTGATAGATAATCTTAGAGGTAATTTTAATCTATTTTAAAGTTTTACTTTATTAGTTTAATCTTTATAATTGCGTTTGTAGCTGTCACAGGTCAAGTGTTGCCATGTTTGGCACAAGGACTTTTACCTGTTTCTGAAGTATTAGAATTTAGAACTATATATGCATATATATGTTGTTGCGAAACGAGTAATTGACTTGAATCATATCCAACGCTCATTCCATGTCGTTGTATTGATATCAAAGGCCGACTATAATGATATTCTCTCACATTTGGTCAAATTGCAACAATATCCCTTTAGTTTCTGAAGTTTTCTCAAAAGCATCTCGTTAATTGAGTACTAACAATGAGGATAATGTCATAAAGAGGAAAAAATGAAATAAATAAAAAATAAGTATCAAAGGAAAATATATATAATTTTATATACTTTTCAACATTTTTAACTCTTAAAAGATTTATAACTCGTCAAAAGTTATTATTCTAATTAACTCGTGAAGAAATATATAATTTAATATACTTTTCAACATGTTCAACTCTTAAGTTTAAAAGAAAAAACATGTTCAACTCTTAAAAGATTTATAACTTGTGAAAAATTCTATTTAATTTGAAATAAGGTGTGTAAACTAGGTAAAGTATTATTTTAGATTTTGAAGTATGAGCGGTGATCAAATGTTAGAGAGGGTCGTCGTAATTCACTCATAATAAAAATAGACTCTTTTGTGAACATAAAGAAGGGAAATTTATCTTTTGCCCTTTAATGTGTGTTGGATCCAATTTTCGACATCTCATGTGAAAATTTATAATTGAGTCCCCTAATATCAACCAATATAAATCTCATGTGAAAATTTATAATTGAGTCCCCTAATATCAACCAATATAAAATTTTGGTCCGATTTTGTCAGAAATTGCAATTTTGTTAAATATATATATATATATATATATATATATATATATATATATATATATATATATATATATATATATGCACGTCAGTCGCACTTGGTCATCTGAGCACGCCTTCTCATATGCCTGTAAAAACACTTTTGTCAAGAACGTTTTGTGAAAACAAAAAGTTATATTTAATATACACACTAGACCCTACTCGTGCATCATGACTCCTAATCGTGCATCATGACTCCTAATCAGATAAGAGCCAAATAACTCGTTGAACCCTAAAGTTCTTCAATTTGCAAGCAAATCTCTTTCAATTTCTTTAATGTCTTCCCACTATTTGTAGAGATACCCTCAAATCTACTATCCCAATTGGAATCGAGCTCCAATCAGGTTAGGGTTCTTTTAATTTTGGGATCTCGATGCATGATTTTGGGCAAAATTCTGATCGAAATGGGATGGGGGTGGTTGTGGGCCTAGGGTCTTTATAATAAAAACGAGAATTCCGGTATTATCAAAATCGTTTGACAAATGTGTTTTTACACGCAAGTGAGAAGGTAGACTACTGTGACCAAGTGCGAGTCACGACTTTATTACATTTTCTGACACAATAGACTAAAATTGGATATTGATTCACATTAGGGGATTCAAATTGTGAATTTTTCACATACAGGAATAAAGTTGGATCCAACACATTTTATATAGGAGTCATGTGCAATTTTCAGCCAAAACTATAAAACTTTGATAAAATCTGAAATTAGATATTGGTTCACATTATGTGGATTTTCACATTCGATGACTAAAGTTGAATTATGTGCACATTATAGGACCAAAATTTAAAAAAAAAAAAAAAAATCCCCAACCTTCAATGCTACAAAAACTATATATAGATCAATCTCCATGTTGCTGATAACATTGCATACTTTTTTTTTCAACCACTGCTTCTATAATTTGAGCCAACAACCATTGTGATCAGTGTGTACTTGAGTGCTATTACTTTCGTTTCTTTGACTAAGCATCGCAATTGCATCTTGTTGATCGATAGAATTTCTAGCTACAACGTGTTGGTTTTCTACATACTAAAGTGGATATTTGTTTTAGAGATGGTAGAGGACTCATGAGCAGGATTGTCCTTGAGTACTTAAAAAAGCTATCATTTAGCCCCATCAAGAATCTCATGGTCATATTTCTATTTTCATTTGCCAAGATAGCTTGCATATATTCACAAGTGGACGAACTCATAACTCCACGTTCGCGATAGGCATAGGGAAAAATTGCTTGAACTCATTCCATAATCAATCGAGTTTTATTAAATAGAAGTGACTGACATCTGACTTAAGAGTGCATGCATGAGAAAATTATCTTTTTGAAGTTCAAAGATTCATGGACCATTGCCTTGAAAGATGCGTTCTAATAGTATTTTCCATAATTCAGTAGTTGTGTTAACGTTTTTTTTTTTTTAAACAAAAAATCATTATAATGACCATTAATAGTACAACTGTTCTTCAGCCAGTTTGGCAATGGACTAACAAAACAAGCACTAGCTATCTTGTAAAGTCATAAACTACTATTTCATAACTACTGATGATGAAGTGAAATCAGAGAACTCGGAGCAAAGCCCCGTGTGCCGCAATTGGTGCAGTCTCAAACTTGCAATCAACCGATATCAACTGAGCTGAGTTCGATTCGTTCCTCTCTTCAACGCTGATCTTGTCTATAAGTTCAAGCAAAACGCATTCAAATTCTTTACCATCGCTCCACTCGTGAATTTCTGGCTTCAAAAGAGAGCGATTTTCGCATATCAAGTCCCAAACAGGGAAATTTTTCCTCGGCATCATGAAATCACCTTCCTTCAGTTTCAAACCGGGGCAGAAATCTCCGCTTCCATCGCCTAAATATATCATCTGTTTCTTCCCTTCCGCAACTAAAGAATCCTGAATCTTTTCTATGATCATACCCTTGCACATATTTGGAGGGCAGGGATTAGTGCAGCCATGGGGGCATGAGTGAAAATCAACGTAAGGAGAAATTCTGAGCCTTCCATGTTCATCGACATAACCCGGATTTGTGTTAATCTCAGAAAAGCAATCTTTGATTCCAAGATGATCAAGAACCGTCTCGATGTAGACAGTGTTTGCATCACTCACAATCCTCAAATCACACCCTAAAGCGTGTGCTTTCTTGATGGAAGGGACTATTCTTGGATGTAAAGGGATCTTCCTCAGAACTTCTTTAATGTCTTCTATGGTTTTTCCTTGAGAATGCAACTCTTTCATCATCTGATCCATTAGTGAATTAAATGGCATAGTGGGAAGAAGCTCGTTGAACAAATCAGTGGCGCCGAGTTCATCAACTACCCAGTTGTCGCTATCTACCTCGATTATTGTCTTGTCAAAGTCGAATACGATAACAATTCCGGCCATTGGAGAAAGCAGCAGTTCTTGCGTTTAAATGGAGAGTTTTTTCTGTGTAGAGATAAAAAAGGCTTTGGTTTATTGGTTCCAAAGTTTTGGACGAGGGGTGCATGTATTTATATAGGATGGTTTAAAGTCTAAACCATGTCTAATTAGGAGTCTTAACATAATTAGGATTTAAATTAGATGCTATTGGAATATTACCCGGAATAATATGCTATACATAGGTAACGAAAGGTTTCACATGTAGATTATGATGAATGTTATTTTGGATAGGAATGAATGGTAAATAGTTAACGCGGGGAATATGAGAATATTCTGTGGGACTTAATGAACTCTCCCAGTTCAAATGGGAAACCAACTGAGGGTAAATAATAATAAATTTAATCACAAATTTACAGGACATTAAAGTAGTTTTATGATTTAAGGATAGTTAAGGTTGTTTTAGAAAATCTTCTCGCCAGACTCCTTAGAATCTTTCCGGGGTTTCTAGCAAAAATTGTACCTAACTTTTACCTTTTGCGAAGTTCGTCCTTTAATTATTTTAATCGCAAAACTCCTCCCCTAACTATGTTACCTTTGCAATTTAAGTCATCCGGTGAATTAATTAAAAAAAAAAATAACTACGTGAGAAGCGCCAGGTGTCAAAAGCATTTTTCTCCCGATTTTTCTCTCCTATCTAACATATTGAAACCCATTAACCAACCCCTTTACTCAAAATACAAATCCACCCCCCAAAATGTGTTAACTTAGATAATGCACTGAGCTATCTCCATTGTGCATGAATTGATGACCCAAGACTACATCATTAGGTTGCATCTAAAGTGAGGAGGCGAGTGATAATCAGAACCGTGAGTGAACCATCAACAATTATCAGCTTGTTCTTGGAACCAAGTGCTATTTCCATTGTGCAGCTCCAATAATGATAATTCTCTCTGTGTTTATAAGTGGAGTAACCAGAATTGTGCTCGGCCGGATCGCCATTATTATTCGTGAAGAATGGACTCAGAACATCATCAGTTCTTGATGGTGGATCACCAGAAATGATTAGCTGAATCCAAAAAAAAAAATGAATGAAGTAACCAAAATATTGAGAATGAAGCAACAAAAATATTTACGATCAAGAATTAGAGTAACAACGACGGATATCAGATTTGAAACTCTCATACTCTGTTGAATTGGACTTGGAAGATCAATGAAGCCATTGATGAAACGAAATAGAAGAAGTATTTGATATTTTGCCAAAGAGAGGAAAGCTCATGCATTACTGAATTATATTGAAAAGACTTGTTACAGAGAATGTGAATCTACTAACTGCGACCTCGTTAGGACGAGTGCTGACCTACTAAATGAATTTACTAACTAATTATCACAACTAACTAACTAACTAATCAAGGTGGAGTGGCATGAGCCACTTGAGCTGCGTGCTCTGCTCGAGATGAACTCCAACAATATTGCAATATCTTGGGGAAAATGCATAAAACTCTTTTGTGGTTTTGAAAACCTGCACGAAAACTCCCTTGTGGTTTGATGATTATCTAGAATCCCGGATCCTTGTTATTTCAAAAACCCTGCAGAAAACCCCTTTGCGGTTTCCAAAACCCTTCACGGAATCCCCTTTCCGTCCAACTCCGTTGGACCGTGGTGTACACTCGCTCTATGTGAGAGTAGGCTCAGTGTTTCTGTACTTTTTTTTCTTTAAAAAGTCAATTTTACCCTTTAAAACTCTAGAATAAAACCCCCTTGTGGTTTGGAAACCTGCACCAAACTCCCATGTGGTTTGAAAAACCCTGCACGGAATCCGTATTTTAATTTATTTATTATAAATATATATGATATATCTATAGTAATTTTTATTTTCTCTTATAAATCAAAAAAAATATGTTTGAATTTTTCTGAACATAAAATATTTTTTAAAATTTTAAAACTATATATATGTAAATAATGAAGTAAGGGAAATATAGTCACTTAAAATAAATAAAAATTGATAGAATTAGATGAAACTTAACGGAGGAAATTTTATACAAAGTTTATGAAACCACGAGGAGGTTCTAGACAATATATAAACAAAAAGGGCGTTTCGTGCAGGTTTTCGAAACCACATGGGAATTTTAGGTTGACACCCCCAATATCTCATATGCTTTCAAAACATTGACATATCTGCAATGTTTTAAGAAAATCTCTAAAGTATTTAGAAGGTTTCATTTAACTATATTTTTGAAAACATTTTTTCATGTTAAATTTTTTATATGATAATGATTTTAATTTTATCAAAAGCATTGACAGAACCTTATCTGTTTTTCATTGTAAAGACAGACAAGCCATGTGGACAAATTTGTGCTTTCAAAACATTGACATATCTGCAATGTTTTAAGAAAATTTCTAAAGTATTTAGAAGGTTTCATTTAACTATATTTTTGAAGACATTTTTTCATGTTAAATTCTTTATATGATAATGATTTTAATTTTGTCAAAAGCATCGACAGAACCTTATCTGTTTTTCATTGTAAAGACAGACAAGCCATGTGGACAAATTTGTGTAGTTGTGTAATATCTTGGACAAAATTGCCCAATTTTGTCAAACTTTAAGGGTTTAGATAAAATAAAAATAAAATCCTTTTTTATTGTTCAAGTTTCAATAATTGCTTGACCAACGACAACAGCCCATCGCTAGTATTTAAAGGAATTAGTGAACCCTAAACCAGAAGATGAGTTTTTTCCAAAACTGGACTTCACTCTATCAAATTTTAATGGCATTGAAAGTGAAAAATGGGTACTCGTGTATGGGACCAAGTGATCTTTGACGTTTTTATAATATAAGACCTAATAACATCGAAATGGAAACCATACACTAATCTCAAGTTTAATTTACAGTTTCTTCTAGTGTGAGTAGCAGGATATAAATGCACATTGCATGCGCAATCCAGACAACATCAGAGCAGTAAGCATATAACATAGATAACAAAGGACAACCTTATAAATCACAACAAACAAGCGAGATGGCTCGCCATAATCCCACTACACCGGCTCAAAGATATTCTACAAATCGGGGAGGGCGGGGACGGGGTTGGGGGGGAGGTGTGGCATTCACGCCACCACAATCTCATCATCAATAACTATGTGCATCATATTTAACACTGAACATCCATGGAGAGCTCTTCTGTCTTAACGCATATGCTTCCGCTGTTAGTAACATTAAACTCAAGATTCATGTAAATTAAGGTACATAATGGCAAACTAAACCTTTCATTTACGTGGCGATTTCATCAACCTCTGAGTTGAAGACAAAGCTGGGAAATGTAGTAGTAATATCCCTGGGAAGATGGCAAGAGTAGAGCTTTAGTTGTCAAGAGTAGAGCTTTAGTTGTCTATGCCGACATTCCGGGAGAAAAAGTAACACGTGACTAATATCAAATTACCTCAAATATGGAAGAGTCATTATCTTCAATAACGATGGATTTCTGGACACAAAATCGTGCCACTCAGTCTTGTTTATTTTTTCATCCTGGTCAATGTCTGCTTCCACAAATGTCTGTAATACATCAGCAAACAAGTACAAAAATCAAATATGGTGGCAAGTTAACCATCCATATATGGAGCCACAGAGGAAAAAAGAGGAAAAATAAAGACCAATCATCTACAAGTCAAAAATGATAAAAAATCAAAATAGAACTTCTGGAGAGAGCAAGTTCAAAGTTCACCCATTTTTATTAATATCTTACACTCCTCTCATTGTAAAATTTAAGCAATGAAGAAGAGTTCGGCAATAAAGACTTGGGACTTTATCCAGTAGGAGTTCTGTAACTGTAAAACTACTTCACTAACCTTGTCTAGTATTATCTCGATGGTTTCATCAGCCAACTTCATCTCCGACTCACAAAGTAGTGCTACCAACATTTGCTTAACCTGCAAAAATCACAGACCATAAGAAGTCTGCGAATCAGTTCCAGTAAAAAAAAAAACAGAATTTTAACACCAGGATCTTCAGCATAAACTTATTAATTAAATTCTTCGAGGAATTGATTTTCTCGTAATCCAAGTAAAATAAACAGAAAGAAAAGATTCAGAGAGACTTCACAAATTCGTCTGAGTCTGAGATGAATGAAAGCAAGATAATTGCTAATAGGGGGAAAAAGAAAGCACTGCAAAAGGTAACAAGAATAGAGAACAAGAATTGGTGCTAACAGTGAAGTACTCTTTTTTCACCATGCAATCCAAGATTAATAGATTAGACTACACATGAATTGCTATAATCTGTACTTTTTATTCTCAATCAATTCAAATCAAACACCACCGCATACTATATCACATGCAGAATAATACTAGATCAAAATGATTCTGATGGGGAAAATGCATAAAACCTCCCTGTGGTTTCGAAAACCTGCACAAAACCCCCTTGTGGTTTGATCATTGTCTAGAACCCCTTGTGCTTTCATAAATTCTGCATAAAGTCCCCTAACTTGCACAAACCGCCTTGTGGTTTCATAAAACTTTGCACCAAAACCCCTAGTGGTTTCATGAAAAAGGGATTTTGCAGAGAGTTTAAGAAACCACAAGGGGTTTTGTGTAGGTTTTCGAAACCACAAGGGGCTTTTAGGTTGATTCCCCGATTCTGATAGGACTAATAGGAGTAACTAATTAACAAATGAACTGAGTCAACAAAAGAATCATATTACAATTACATGCCTATTCTAGAAAGGATGCTGACAAAAATTACTGAAAACAGGGAGCAGTACGATATTCAGGTGAATGAGGTATGCACTAACATATTCTGAAATAAAGAACATAAATGGAAGTCAAAGCTAAACCGAACACTAAAGGCTAAGTTAATAAAATTACATTGCATATAATCCACTAGTAGGAATATTGCCTCTTTTATAGCATTGCCTAGCGAGGGTAGCAGAAAACATAACATGCAGAACAAGCCAATACAGAGATGTTTTGACTCTGAAATTCTAGATCATATATGCCAATTAGAACCACATGCTAACTCACCACAAACTACTTTAATTCCAATGTACAATTATTTTCCACACTTTGATAGAGGGGCGAGGGCGTAAGAGAACCCTATAACTTTTGTTACATGGCAAAGCGAAGAAGCCATTAAGTCAAGATATTTACCTCTTGCCGTTCAATATATCCATTGCCGTCCAAATCATATAGCTTGAATGAAACTACATAGATGCATAAACTAAAAGTTAGTCAATTTTGTCCCTTAGAAATCTTGTTCTTAATATAGAACAAGATTATAGAACTACCTAACTAAGTAGATATTATTGTAACTCACAATTGATTTTATCTTCTTGCGGTGCATTAGGGTGGAAAACACTAAGTGATTTAACAAAATCACTAAAATCAATGAGGCCTTTGCGCTTCACGTCAAAGAGATCAAAAATCTGCAAGGAGGACGAAATTGGACATGCTATAATTAGACATGTGAAAGTGGAAAAAATTAAGAAGGCATTATGATGGATCAAAACTTTCAAGAATTATGTTAGAAAAGAAAAACAAGGAAGGATTGTAGCCCTTAATCATCTAGAATTATAGCTAAAACTGACTAATTACTTTTCTCCATAAATGGTTTTCCTAGTTGGAAACATTTACAAGGTTTACATCCATCAGTGATCTTCCTAATCCAGGCCTCATTACTGTCATTGACAAACTAATATTATCTTTGTCAGGCTCTGCATCAGTCTGTTCGAATAATGTGTTTTCTCTTCTTTTCTCTCCTTTCTACATTCTTAGTTCTCTTTTTAATTCTTTGCCATGATTCTTTTTCTTCTTCCCTCTATTAGTTCCAGCAGTCTAAGTATAGCTAAACATCATTTCACCACTTAACAATGTCCATCCTACCTAAACCACATAAGCCCCTACAGGATTCCTATTTCTCAGTCTATAATTACCGGCAATAAACTGCAATATTATCCATCCAGTTAATAATACACCACTGAGGCAAACGAAGTATAATTTACAATAAATTTAAAATGCCATGTTCTCATATTTCAAAACTCCATACCCGGTTAGCGAAAAGATTTTCTCTCTTTCTGTTCTTGAACAAAGCTAGTTGAAATTCTTCCTGCATAGCGAACACATTTAATTTAAAAATAGAAAAGAATAATCTTGTTGTCCATCAGGACAAAAACGATTCCAGAAGTCAGCAGTATAGTACACTTATCAATTAGTAACAATAACAACCACTATGATTTTGATCACTAAGGGTAACAAATAATTATATGAACTGGAAGATATTGCACATAAACAGAGCCTTGATACCATGTAAAATAGTGAAAGAGAGCTACGGAAAGGAAAAGTTTTTTATGCAAATCATTGTTTAGGAGGAAAGATTGACGCCATTAAGTACTTTGCATTGAGCAAAAGATGCAACAAAAAGAAGAAACATAACCACAAAACGTCAAACAACATAGTAATAGTATAATATGCTAGATATACAATAGATTATATGAATAAACAGTGGCATTTAGAAACCTCTCAAAATTGAGATTGTCAATTGACCCTCGGCCTAAGTATATCCTACCTTCTTATTACACCAAAATAATTGTTTATATTTAATATTGCAAATAAGACAACAAACCATTTCAACAGTCTAATATTGACTTACACAAACACTTAAAAGAGCAATCAACTTTATGGTATAACTTACCTTATTTATAAGCCCATCATCAATAACAGAACTGCTAATGCTCTTATACAGTTCGAAAAGAGCTTCAACCTCACTAACGCTAACTGCAAAGCAAAAAACACATCAATGCAGATTCTAATTGTAGTTAAAATAAATGAAACCACTAATAAGCAAATAACTCTATCAATGTCAACACAAGATAATTGAATGTCAAGCTCAAGAGTCGGCATAATCAGCATCTAATGACATCAATGGATAATATTGGAGCGAGGAAAAAATGAAGCAGGTTGAAGCAAACAATGTAAAGTACTTTATGAGTTTGTATATCAACAAAATTTAAGAATTGAGATGGCAACAAGGAAGTTTACAACTAGCTTCAAACTCCACCCTGGCCAACAAGTCACTTCAAATTGCATGAGTTAAGTAGATTGGCCAATGGCTTAAAGAAAATACTTGACAACTATCGCAACCCAACATTTTTTATTATCACTTGTCATATAACTCAAAGACATCAAATTCACATAGAGATACAATTGTTTCATTACAATCATACGGCTGAGCCAGCCGTAATTTTCTCTTTAAAAAGGTAAAGAGATAATATTAACAACAATAATTTGAACTAATCGACATGAAGGGGCCATGGACCAACTTACAGGCTGTTTGGGAAGAAAGTAGAACAGGGTCTTCACGACCAGGGAACTTCCTTTTCGATTTAGAATGAAAACAGCCCATTATTGAAGGAAGAAGCTTCCTGCCGAACTAGCGCTTAATTCCTCAGACTTCAATCCAACATATCATCAAAAACCTTATTAACCTACAAGATACATTGTACGTTTCAAACAAGAGGTGCTCCCATCGATATGCAACACACAATACATATATCAATACGCAGAAGATATATAACATGTAGCAAGACCATAATAGTAAAGCTTTTCATAGCACCATAGCTCTGCGACGGAGCTAAGAGAACTGGCTGCTGTGTTCGTTCGAAAGTTAACTACCAATTCACCCCAACCATACCAAGCACATTGAGTTGCCAAATTAGATTCATCAATTATCAAATATGCATTTTGCTTTAAACAAATATTAACGGAGTGAAGCTCACTACACAAATTTGTTGTACTTTTGAGACACTATATAACTCTTGCTTTCTACTTAACAAGTTCCTCTTATCTTCAATTCTCCTTCAAATATCATTAGGAGTCAATATTCGTATAAATCGTCATTCTAAAAATTCGAATGAGTACATCAAAACATGGCCCAAAATACGGAAAAAAATAATACACGATATATCAAAATACGATACAACTACGCAAGCTAAGGTCCACGAATACACACAAATTTAAAAAAAAAAAAAAAAAAAAAAAAAAAAAAAAAAAACTAAAAACTACAGATCTTTTGTCTTGTTATCTATACTAACAATAGATCGCACGAGAATACTAATTATCGACGAAATTGAATCAATCTAGCACAAAATTTGAACAAACGTTCCGAAGAATCGCCATTGTTTTCAGCTGTTAACTACACAAATAATCATAAAATCTCAATAGAAAAATATATAAAAATTCAGAATTAGAATCGCAGCAAATCTCAAAATTCAGCACAAAAACACAATTTTGAAATAAAGAGATAGAAGAGGCGAAAGAAACATACCGCCGATTGGATGAATGAAATTGGCTCGAATGAGCGGAGCGGTTATCAGTTTTCTGTGGAAGAAGAGGGTTTGCACCTTTAACCCAAATTAAATTAGAGGCATATTATTATAATCTAAAATACTTAATTAGGGTCTTATCTTTATTATTATTGTTATTATAGTTTGAAACAGAATAATTTGCTTCACCTATTTCATTTAGTACCAACTTTGACTTATTACGGACCCGATTCGCTGATTGTTGACTTGTGTGGAGACCAATTGATTTAATTTATTTTTTGGACAATCTCCCACTTAAAACGTTATTATGAAATAATTGGTAGCATTTTACTTTTGTCTCGTACTATTATCAACTAACACTTTTAGACCATTAAAATACGAAAACACAAGCTTTACATATTTCAATGTTTTTCATCAATTTTGTCGAGGCTCACCATTTTTGTTTTTATTTTATAGGAATAAAAACGTTAAATCCATGTATTTTAACCCACGTTGCACTTTGCCTCTTTTTGACAACTTACCCCTTGTACTATGAATAAATAAACACTTTGTTCCTGAGTCGTTGATCCACAGTTAGATTTGACCCCAAGGAGCAAAGTATTTATTTGTCCATAATACATAAGATAATTGCCAAGAAAAAAAAAAGAATAAGAGACAAAATCCAACCAGGGACTAATACAGGGAGTTGGATGTTTGTATATCTATTTTATATCAGATGTGGTTGTCAAGTAATATATAAATCTCAACATCATTTCATAGTTCAAAGCTCAAAAAAACAGGTAAAAGATGAGAGAGAAGAGGCATAGGTTCAATCCAGTAACCCAATCCCCACAAACCCACTTGATGGGGGACATCATCGCTTGATCTATATTGGTATTCCATATAAGATGATCTAAGTCTTCTTAAAATCTATATCGACTTTCAATTCAAGTGACATGCAATTAAAACACCACGCATAAACTGAGCCAAGGTTTGACATGATATTGACTCCTGATGGCTAAGTCAGTAAGGTGGAATTAACTATCACGATTGGGTGATCAATCGAACAGTGAGCGCTAAGTTGACCGACATGACGTGTTTGGTTAGGTCGAACAAGTCAAATTGACGTGATTTATGAGTAAGTAGTGAAATACTGAAAATAGCATACATTCCTTTCGTGAAGAGTACTAGGGTATTTATAGGTGATTATCTCCATGATTCGGGATGGATAATCCAGAGAGAATCTTAGCTATTGGTTGATTATCCATTGTTCAGCCCAATCAACATGATCAAACAAGTTTTAATATTCGAATGGATACTTTCAGGTTAGGTCAAAAACCACACCGTATCAGCTATGCTTCTTCTAGTGTGCTTGAACACAACTCACAGACTCGAGCTAAGAGTCGAGCACATCTATCAAGCCTGAGCTCAGGGTGGACACAACTCTTACGCTCAAAATTGGGATTGAATACACATATCAGGCTTTGTTCAATATCGAGCAGACTTCTCAAGTCGGAGGTCAAGGTTGAACACCGCTCTCGAGTCAAAACTGGGCTTCTTATATGATTAAACAAAGCCTCAAGATCAATCTCATAGTCAAACACAGCTCTCAGGGTCAAGCTCATAGCCAATGATAAAAATGTTTATTGTATTTGATGTCAATTTAATTGCAAATAGTTAGCTAGACACTCGGGGCAATTTTGAGAGGTTTCATTAAGTTGATATTCATGACACGTTAAGTATAAAGAAAAAGTTGCCATGCACATTTGACTAAATGGATGAACATAATTCTTACTCACACTTCAGAGTTGAGACTTGCAATAATAGTATGTTTCAAGTAATCAGGGAATCAATCTAAAACCTCCTTGTAGTTTTAAAAAGCCTCACAAAATTTCCTTGTGGTTTGTTAATTATCTAAAACCCCCTTGTGGTTTCATAAACTCTGCACAAAATTCTCTTTTTATGAAACCACAAGAAGGTTTTGTGCAAAACTTTTTGAAACCACAAGGGAATTTTGTGCAAATTAGGAGATCTTGTGCAGAGTTTATAAAACTAAAGGGAATTTTACACAATTAACAAACTACAAGGGGTTCTGTGCAGATTTTTAAAATTACACGGGGCCTTATGCATTATCCCCAAATAATCACTCATCGTTACTAATTAGAATCAACTCATGAGACGGTCAGACCATAATTTTAGGAGATAGAAATAAGACAAAGTTCGTCAAAACACGTGAAAACCTCTTAAGAAAATATAATAGTTTATTCATACAATAAAAAATAAAGAGATTTTGCATTAATCCTATATTCCTATGTGAAGAAAATGCAATACAATCAATCTTTTTTTAAATTCAAAATAACAGTTATCTCTTCATTTGCTTTATGCGTGACAAAATCACAATTGCCTGTAATATAATCAATACTTCATTATGAATGTAATGACAATTATATACTTAAACTAATCATATCAAATAGCCTCCACATAAGTATAATTAGATTAGGCACATAAGACTATGCAAAAAGAACATAATCATAAGTAAGTACCATTTTTCAAATTTATCTTAAACAAAAAAGAAACTTGTGCAAATTACTTTCACTTCTACAATTCGAAACAAAAAGACCAAAGGACAACTTATTTTACAATAACATGCATCAAGAACCCTTTGTCGTTGTGGCCGGAACAGAGATGGAACTATTCATGAAGCTCGTGATCGCTGACGGATGGCAAATGCAAACCGATTTAGGATACGATCCCATCTTCTGACACTTACCCATTGCACAATGGTTGCCGTTGCAATATAGCTTCTTACATATACGAACACACTTTGAAAAATTGCAAGGAGATAAGTTGATGAAATGACCTCCAACGACATACTTTATTCCCACCATAAAGATTAACAGATGAAACACGAAAATTAGTACTTGGACATTCTTTGCACCTTTCATTGTTGAACTTGTGTATGTCATCTATATTTTCTCATGTTTGATAAAAGTTACTTATAGACATGAGAGACGTGAAGAATGTGAACTTAGATGACTATGACACTGTCTTGGTTTTTGAAATATGGCGTGGACTGCTACAATCCAAGCGAATGAGGTGAAGGATTTCGTGTAAGGTGTAAGAAAAGAACAAAAAAAGGTGAAGAGCTTGTCTTGTTGTGAGGAGTCATTGGTTTTCAAGGTAAAGTTTTATGTGTCAAATGGTGTTGTAATGTTTGTATGAGTAATTGATATATTTATGCCACTTCTAATAACTATAAGATAAAAAATTAAATTCTTATTTCTATAACCACGCATCATTGTACTTATCAAGATTTCACTATAAGTTGCGTACATGTGTTGTATAAATAACGATGGCGTTTAGATGAAAACACAGTTTAACACAAAAGAATTGGATCGCTTGGTTGTGCAGTTCAGTAAATTAATTCACGGGTAACAATTGTGGCATTTTGGTCTTAGAAAATGCGGGTTGTCAATTTGTCCAAACTAAAAGGGAATACGCCAACATTAAAGTGATACCTTCCCCATACTAGCCCCTTGTTGATTTGGAAAATTACAAATGAATTTGCTACTTTAAAACTCATGTTAGGATATTTAAAAAATAAAAATAAAAAAGATTTAGAATTTTTTTTAGGGGTGCACATGTGATTTTGTGAAAAATATGGTGTATAGATATAAAGAAATAATCTAAACTTAAGTAGTCAAAATCGTTGACTCCGGTGCCGGAGAACTACATTTGGAAATATGCCACTTTGCAGTTCAAAATTGAGTACCGACCACTATAAAGGACTAGTTTTGGAAGGTACTATCCTAAGGGGCTAGTATTGCCAAATATGTGATTTGAATATCGGTTTCCCTCGTAACCATGTAAACCACATTCGGGCGGGTCAAGCCCACTTGACAGAAGCTCTAGGACTGGACCCCTAATGGTAGTTTCTAGCCAAATCAACGAGTTTCGCCCCACGAGGCTATATGATATCCGGAGAAAGAGTTTTCACCTTTTTTCCCTGTTTTATTGGGAAATGGAGGTGGAAATAGAATTGCTAAAAACCTAGGAAGCTATTAGAACTACGGGACTCTAGGTCTACCGGTGGGTCGTTCTCTGAGTCACTCTCGCAAACAAAGAAAAAAAAAAGATGGAATATAAGGGAAGATTTTATCCAGCCTTGGGTTCAGATAAAAAGCTGAAATGAGAAAAAAGAAGTTGATGAAGCAAAAGAGATTCTTGCTGTGAGAGACTAAAGCACCAACTGCGTATAAGGCGATAAGACATCAAAAGAAAGTTACAGGAATCAAGCGGCTAGTTCGAGGTCTCAGAATCAAGAATTTCTCATGCTGATATAGTTGCTCATGAGGAAATCAGTACTCGCGAGGCTAGCGAAGTCGTCACTAGAAGTAGTGGAGTAGAGGGAGCAGCTGCGGGCTCAGGTCATCGGAGTTTCCTTGGGGTTCGTAAGGCAAAATAGGGCTATCGTAGCCCATCGAGTGCTCTACCTCGGGCCTGAGATAATATTGTTTCTGTGAAGTAGAGATCCAGGTTTGTCAAAAAATACATTAGAATATTCCCTAGATCTATATGAATTACTCTTTGGATTGAAAGGGATTCGTGAACAACTGTCGCGTCTGATTTTGAGAAATACCCTTCTTGTGTTTAGGCATGTAACTGAGGTATGGACTGCTATTGTGGTCTGCCCCTCCCTCGGTTTTCATCTAGTAGGTAACACGAGTCTTGTAGGGTCTCGCTATGAAATCATGTTGCATCGGTCTTTCCTGGGCCTGGAAGGCCTATTCGATTAGGCGAGGTTGGTCTCTGCTCTCTTAATTCAGTCTATAGGCTTTGGTTTAGGTTCAATCAACTAAGTTTAGCTTAGATCCATCAATCAATCTCTCATAAACCCCTTTCTTTGCTCTGTCTCTCGACCCGAGAGCGAGGTCCGAACCGTGCTAGATAATGACCTATCACACGGCTTTCAAACCCAACCTTTGGTGGATCGCGCGAGAGAAAGTCAAAGCGCTTGATTCTTTGCCCCATACTTGAGATGCTTCTCCCCGTCGATCAAGGATTTTGATTCTCGTGATAGGCTTAGCTTTAAGCTTCCATCGCTGATGATTTTCCAAAAGTATGTTTGATGACATTTCGTACAATGTTGTTATTTTTAAGTCTAAATGATTTACTTAATATGTTATTAATGGAAGCCTTTTGAACATAAGATAAATTTTAGATATTATTGTTGCGCTGAGCTGGTTCAAGATGCTAGTAGATTCACTCTCGCGCGCATTAATTTAAACGCTTTCCATCTAAGCAAATATTTTTTCTTGCCTTTTTTTTTCCTTCCAGTTTTTTTGTCTTCGCACTTGAATATGAACATATAATATTTTAGAATATAAAAAAATAATATACGCGGGGCTCCGCGTGCCCCAGTAATATATAAATGAAGAGGAATTTGTGATACCAAACTTTTGATTTCCAAGTTTAACCTTATAATTTATATTCCACTATAGCATCTTATTATTAATTCTCAATTTAACCCTACAATTTAAGTTACATGAAATTAGTTATACCATTTACTAAAAAGGATGATTTAGTTTTCCTATAATTCACATTCTTCAATGGAAATTACCTTTCTTCTACTCTAACTATGTTGATTCACTCTCCCATTAATTCAAACTCTTTCCATTTAAGCAAATATTTTGTCTTGCCTTTTTTTTTCTTTCCAAATTTTTTTTCCTTCACAATTGAATATGAATATATAATACTTTACAATATAAAAATTTAACGTGCACGAGACTCCACGTGTCCCAATTTCTAGTATATATATAATGAGATTTTATAGTGGTGTGTTACAAAAAGAAAAGATATATTTCCTTTCAATCGATATTTATGATTGTAATCAAGTTCGACACTCTTAACAAAAAAAAAAGAAGATTCATTAAATTTTCAAAAGAATAAATATAGTCAAAAGTTAGTTCAATTAAACTTTAAATTCTGCATGAAGAAATTAATATTCCAATGCAAGTAAATCAGTGTTATTTTAAAAACGATTTGCCTTATAAGACATTCGAAAGCAAATTGGTCTTCCCCTTTAGTCCAATGTACCTTATAATTCATATTCTTTCAATGGAAATTGCTTTTATTTCTATTCTACTCTAATTATGTTGATTCACTCTTCTATTAATTCCATCTAGGCAAAATTCTTTTTTCTTGCCTTTTTTTTTTTTAACTTTCAAGTTTTATTTTTTTCTTCACACTTAAAAATGAAAATATAAAAACAAAAAAAATTAATGTGCGCGGGGCTCCGCGTGCCTCTAACTTTTCTACTTTTACTTTAATTGAAGGATTTGACCTATACTCCCCTATGATATGCACGTAATTAATAAAAGAATCCATGTGGATAAAAAGAAAAAGTCATCTTGCATTATGCACAATAGACATAAAATCTCATTTGCAAAAAAGAAGCAAAAGCTCCTCTCAATGTGGAAAAAGTGGAAGCAAAACACCTCCTCTCAATGTGGAAAAAGTGGAACAAAGTGTTTTGCTTCTAAATTCTAAATTCTAAATTGCTCAAATGTGTGAGAGGCAATGTGCTCTTATTGTCTTAGTATCTCAAAATGCATAATTTGGTCAAAAGTCCACAAAGTAGAACAAAATATTTATCTTTTCAAAATTTTAATAAGCTCAAATGTGTAAGAAGCAACGTGCCCTTATTTTCCTATCCCAGTTTTTATTAACTAAAAAACTGGGGTAAACGAAGCCTCGCACATATTAAGTTTTTATATGGTAAAGTACTATATGTTTATATTCAAGTATAAAAAAATAAAAATAAAAATTATCCCGGAGAAGAAAAACGAATTGCCTATATGGAAATAGTTTGAATTAGAGGGAGAGTGAATCATCACAATTCGAGTAAAATGAAAAGAAAAGTAATTTGCATAAAAATAATATGAATTATAGGGAAACTAAATTATCATTCTTAGTAAAAAGTATAGTTAATTTCATCTAACTTAAATTGTAGGGCTAAATTGGAAAATTACTAATAAGATATTATAGTGGAACATACATTATAAGGTTAAATTTGGAAATCAATAGTTTAGTGTCGCAAATACCTCTTCCTTTATATATTAGTATAGATGTAACAAAGTATATAATTTTCGTGTTATGTCATCTTCAATTACTGAGATGTATGCAAACTAAACAACGTATAAAATATCATAATATCGAAATCTGCATCAAAACACGTGATCGACTAATTAGAAAAATAAGCCTCAACATTTGTCAATCTATAGAATATAATTTCATGTCAATCAACTTACTTTCACAAGATACAAATTTTTGAATTATTGATACTCAACACAACATTTATTAATATCGTGATCTTTAGAACCAAATTTATTTAGAATGTCCTTGTAATTCTCTTGGATCGCATACGCAAACAAGTTTGGAACCATATCCTGGATACACCCTGCAAGTACCACCCGCACAATTACTAAATCCACAATTTGCCCGTTGGCACGCCAATGTGCATAAGTCACCCATGCAAGCTACTGGATCAAAGATGATGACTACTGCTCCATGTGTATTTTCAACTCCAATACCAAAAAATACTATCATTATACCCACCAACAAATAGAAAGAATTGTTCAATCGTGCCATTTTTCTTTTTAAAAGAATTCTCAATGTAATAGTTTGAGAATGAGAAAAAGATTATACTTCCACTGTAATAAAACATCTATTTATAGAAGTAGTATAGTATCTGAATATATAACACACTTCACCTAACATTCTTACCTAACATTTTTCCACACGTCCTTCTTACCTAATATATTTCCAATTCATATCACAGAGCAAAATCCCAAATTACAGAGCATTCTTTCATTTGTTATTATTATACCCCTTTGTAATTTATTTTTCCTTCTTAATACCTATCTTAATTAGTAAAATCTTTGAAAACTTAATTAAGACAATACTCTTTCCAACTTAGAGAATGGGTAATCTTTCTTTATACAAAATAGTTAATAACTCATTAATAAATATCTAATTAATTATTTGAACATATTTATTTAAATTTGGTTCTCTGCTACAATAAACCCAGGAATGTGTTTTGCCAAATTTTGCCGACGAAACATTACCTAACAGAAGGTGGGTCAACTTATTACTAGTTTTAATAATGTGTAATTGCAAATTTATTGTATTAATGGTTGATCTCTTATTACTTTCTTGTTTTCGTCATTTTCATGCTATGAGTTTCTGCTTTGCTTTACATAACTGAGGTATGATCACTCTCATTTGAAATTTGATTGTTGCACTATCAATTGCCTGATTAGTGCTGCAAGTTTGAAAAAAATAATTTACATTAACTACCTTACTTAATTTGCAGTAACACACTTCTAAAGTACAAGTTCAATGCAAGTTTTTTTTAGCTTATATATAAATTTATTGTGAAAATTTTCGAGCTTGTTATATTTGAATTATTCTACATAAAGTATATTGTTCCAAACTTGCTTGTGAATAAGTAATTTGTGTAGATTAAACTGAATTATTGTGAAAATCATATTGCTTATATTTATTACTTTGTTTGGTTTTGGTTTTTGAAATTTAAGTTGAATTCATCTACAGAGCTGGAATTATTTTGTCTCTTTGTCTTAACGAATAATTTATGTGTTAAAGTGTTGAAACCTCTACGTTATGGCTTTTTCTACGTACCGTAACAACTTTGTCACATGAGTTACTTATTCAGATGAGTTATGTATCGTCTTTATATAAAGAAAGGTAATCTTTACATTTAACAGATTAGAAAGAAGAATATCTTAATTAAGTTTCCACGTTATGCTAATCATTAATGGATGTTAAAAAGGAAAATAATTTGAACAATAAATTTTAAATGGGGTATAATAGTAAAAAATGAAAAATTGCTCTGTAATTAAAGATTTTGCTCTGTATATACAATCTCCCTACATATATATAGATATCATACAAGATGTAGCCATACATAATTTGTTTTATGATGCATACAATATCCCATGGATGCACTTATTATTTATTTATTGTAATGTTAATATTAATAATATGCTTGAATATCAAAAGTTATTATATCATACATATAAATTTAATCTATAATAAATCAAAAAACTACCTTATAATAGAGGAATAAAATCTAAACACACATGTCATCAAGTTTTTCAGTCAAAAAAGTTGGTGCAAGTGCAACACAAAAATTTTAGAAGTATCAAAATACCCATGTAAGTTCCTATCAAAAAAAAATAAAAAATAAAAAAATTACCCATGTAAGTATATCAATAGGGGTAAGAATATTTTACCAAGTAGCCACGTTTATAACATGGAGTCTTAGACAAAAAATGCATAAGAAAACATATATACATCACACTTGAGAAAATATCCAAAACCTTAATAATTGGAAGTGGCACATGACCATGATATTATTAGGTAGGTAGTCTTATTGTTCTCAGATATTTGGAGAACTTGTGTCCTCTTCGCCTCTGTGTGTGTGAGATGAACTTTCATTACATGGTTTCTTCTTCTAACTATCGCTTAGGAACTTGCAGATTATCAAATCTAAGCTCTTCATGTGAAATATTTCATCATCAACCCCACATCACAGGATGCACCAAATCTTACACGTACAAAATTAGTAACAAAACTCTAGTCATCACACACTGTTAATCTCAATTTGATGATCATGTTTTAATGAATATTTCTCTGCAGTACTAATCTCTTTGGCTGCAGTTTCAGCTACCCGCAACTGGGATTGAGACAACTACAGAGTTGGAATTTTTCAGAAGAAAAAAGGAGGAGAAAGATTAAGAAGCTTTTGATAATATGCTCGAGAGATAATGAGCCTGTGGCTGTGAGAATTCCAAAGAAAAAGGGAAGTGTTGCTGGTGCAGTTGCTCTTATCATTGGGACGAGTATCGGTTCTGGGATTCTCGCTCTCCCGAAGAAAACTTCGCCTGCGGTAAATTTTAGTTTTATCTAGGCACTTCATGATGTCGATCTCAAAACTATTTTAGTTCATTATAAAGGATTAAGTTTGATCAATTAAAGTACATAGTTAGTATATGTCATTAGTCACTAGTCCTGTTATGATAAGATTCACATCACTAGGTTGCTCCTGAGTTCTCGATTGACCGTTCATCTTTGACACATTTCTGCATTTTCATCCATTATATTTGGCATCGGAGAATTTGCACATTGTTTCATAGGTTAAGAGGACAGTTCGCACATTTTAATAGGTTTGAGGGTACTTTGCTTTAGACCCCATAGTCTGGAGGGTTTAACGCAATTAAACCTATATTAAAATGTAAATTGTTTTCGCGAAAACTTTTAAAGTTTATCTTTTCACCCTCTCTATAAACTCAGTTGAAGTTTCTTGCTTCTCAGGGATTATTACCAAGTTTAACAACAATGACACTGTGTTGGGCTTTTCTGTTGATTGAAGCTCTGTTACTAGTAGAAATAAATGTGGGGTTGCTCAAAAAGAAGAAAATAGAAGTAGACAACGATGAGTTAGAGGTAATATCTATCAGGACAATGGCCCAAGAAACACTAGGACAATGGGGTGGAACTCTAGCAAGTGTGACATATGTGTTCTTAGGTTACACTTCTATGATAGCCTACAGTTCCAAATCAGGGGAGATTCTATGTCACTTAACCAATCTTCCCGAGTCGATTTCCGGAGTTTTCTTCACTACCCTTTTCAGTATTCTCATATCTGTAGGAGGTACACGAGCCACGGATCAAGTCAACCAACTACTAACTGTGTCCATGATAGGTAACATTATCAGAAATTGCTGTCTTAAATAGTGAGTGACTTATGTAAAAGTTAAAAATGTTCTTAGATTGGTATTATGATGAAACAGGTCTGCTCACAACAATTGAGGTTGTTGTTGTTGTCTTTGGGAGGTGGTCAGGATTGGAGGTCAGTAATGGTGACTGGGAAAAGGTTCCGGCAACTCTTCCAGTAATGATATTTACATTGGTTTATCACGATCTAGCCCCGGGTGAATAGTTATATGTAGTTCCTCTCCTCTTTTGTCTTATATTTGAAAGGTGAATTGTTCAACATATCACAAACATGCGCAACTTAATTTCTTGTTTGCTGTACTTTTGGTGCACTTTGTAGTACTATGTGCGTATTTGGGAGGTGATCTTATGCGTATAAGGACTTCAGTCTTGCTCGGTAGTCTCGTGCCATTGATGGCGCTGCTTATTTGGGAGGCAATAGCGCTAGGCCTCTCAAATCAGGCCGACCAAGTATCTGATCCAGTCGAACTTCTTATGAGGTCAGTTATTGCTATTGTTGTAATAACTCAAAGAAACACAGTATCAGTTTCCGATGAATTGAGTTTAGTTTGAACTAACATGGTCTTTTCCTGCGTTAAAGTGTGGGATGGGGTGGTGTTTCGTTTATGGTCGAGGCCTTTGCACTTCTGGCAGTTGGAACTTCATTAATCGGAACCCTTTTGAGTTTTTCAGAGTTCTTTAAGGAACAACTTAACAGTCTGTCCTATGATCCAGCATCAGCTCAGTTAGTAGAGGTGAGATTCCTTAAGTCCATAGTACGTTTCACGCTAACACGTGAAACTCAGTCTTATTGAAGCTTGTTTTTTTTGCAGAAATCTGACACATTATATTACATTAGTAACTGGTGGAAAAGAAACAAGGTAAATCTCACAGCAACCGTAATGGTGATTGTGCCTTCTCTTCTTGTATCAACACTAGTACCAGATGCATTTTCTGCAGCCACAGACATTGCTGTAAGTTGAATAACTTCTGTCTTCTAATATATACAGATATGTACATATCATATGTCGGTAAACGCCATCAGATGCATCTCTTGAACATGTTGCAATTGGTAAATAAACGAACGCTAGCTGCTAGGCTAGAAGTGTAAACAAGTCATAAACGTACCTGATCATTTGGTACCTATATGCTTTTTTGGCATTATGGTGAGGGGAGAGGATAGGATCTTGGCTAATGTGTTGTATTACATCAATATTTTCAGTTATTTAAATTTAGTTTTAGCTAGCGATTTTCGAAAATAGTTGATAATCCAAGCTTACTAAATCCTTGCTTTGTTCCTGAACCACAAGAAAGATATTCCTTTTAATGCGGGATTGCCTATCGAAAAGTTTTCATGATACCATCATAGATAATGTGATCATCAAGAACTGATCTTTTCTGCTTGTATTTATGCGACGTGATCATTAACAACGCAAAATTGATCGACAGGGGGGCTACTGCATGACAATGCTATACGGAGTTCTTCCTCCTGCTATGGCGTGGGCGACGATCAAGAAAGAAGGTCAAAAAAGTGAGAGAAGTACAATATCATCAAATGCAGAGCCAGCACTTTTATGTGTGGGATTATTTGCTTGTGGGATTATGGTAGAACAGATACTGCAAGATATCTCATTGTTGCATCCCTAAGGAAGCAACCAACACCAAATGTCACAACTCTTGATTATATAGCAGCAATATTGTTTTGGAGGGAACTAATTAAGTGGTTGTATAGCATATCCGAATAGGGAAGAAATTTGTCGTCATTGCGATGTACATAATATTTTCTTTAGATAATAATACTTACATTAGTATAATTCAGTCTAATTATTGTAACTAGAAAAACGTGCAACAAACAATGTATATACGTGTCTAAGCTTTAATAAGTTTCTGTGTAATTAATTGTTCAACTTTGATTTTGGCCTGCTAATAAAGTAATAAGGCAGGGGAATATTTGCTAATTTATTTTTTTGTCCATTAGAAATAGATAATCAGAATGAAATTTGTTAAAGCACAGATCTAAAATTGTGCGAGTTGTTTTTTCATATTGGAGGTCCAAATTTATTTCGAAAGAGAGAAGTTAATGCATATGTGACTCTTGGTTTATTTTCAGTCAGAAAAAGTGCAGTACGTGATATTGTTAAATCACAAGTCCAGGTTTGTTAATGTTTCGTTATAACTGAGTAAAATAACTAGATGATCGAGCACTTAAATCTTTTGTTTTTCTAGAGTACAAAATGCCACGAGTTTAAAACAATTGTAATTATTAAAGAAATTATGTTTCCTCTCCTAAAATATAAATAAATACTTCAATGGCCCAAAATAACCACTGAATCTTGGCTTGGGTAAAATCTCAAGCAATTCTTCCACAAAACTAATGCTACATAATGTATTGTTCGTGTCGACATAATCACAGACATGGCCTCATACTGATCGTGTAAGGTATAACAATTAACAAAGAACAGTAGAATTTTGCTTTTCAAATAGGAATTTTGCTAACTATATTATTTGCCTTTATATAACAGTATAGATAATTAGAAACCAAGACATGTAAACATCTCAAGTAATCAGATGTATGTTTCCACCTCAAATCGTCAACACACACGCCGTCGAGTCGTTCAATTACTATTGAGGTAATGACAAAAATTACCCATGCGTTATTCTTAATCGGCAGATAACCCCTCGTGTTATTCTAATTAGCAAAAATCCTCTTGTAATATTTAAAAGTTAACAAATAAAGACTCTACTACGATATTTTTAATTTACTGTGCCGATAGCTGAAAATCTTTATTCATTAAAACTTTATATCAAGCGTATAGTGTTTTAGAAAACTGTTGTAATCTTTCTTATAATGTTTTAAGATTCTGTTAAAATTATTTAATAACATAACAAAATATTTAATGCCAAATTTGTTTCCAGATCAATAAAGTAATGTTATTTTCAAGAAAAAGGTTGTAACATATTTATAATTTAATTTGAGAAACATTAATTTTTTATGCATCAAATAAGTCCAATAAAAAAGAAATTTTATTATCAGGTTCAGTACGTTCAATTACTATTTCAGTACATCAAATGTCTGAAAAAGTTTGGAATAGACAGAAAGTTCATGTTAGTAAATAATGCGAACACGTTACTTTGCAAATTGCAACTGAAAAAGGAAAAAGTAAAAAAATAGTTCTCCTTTTTCTTTCTCATTTTAACGTCTATTCTTCCTTTTTCCTGCTTTCATCGAGTAAAAGCAATGCCTAAAAAGGATTAGTTATAGCTTGTGAGTGGATATAGGAGGACATCCTTAATTACTGTGGACATGACTTGAATTATAAATTACAATTACCTTTTGAATAATTATAGCACAAGCTATTCAATCTTTTATAGCACAATTCGTAAAATCAGGTCAGATAAAAATGAGCTCAAAGCAAGAAAAATGTTTAGCTACATTTTAATATGATAGAACTAGCAAAAAACTGTTTTATTTCATTTACACACACTTGTGCAATAAACTTATTTGATATTACAGTTCTCTTAGGCTTATTTTACTTGTATCCCTATCATAATGTGTGTTGTGAAAGAAAGGAAGCAAATATTGCGCATAAAATAATTCTTGAGGATATTAATTAATTAAAAAGGTAAATTAAAGAAACATATAAAGAGGACATCACCTGGCGGCAACTGGACCAATAACTTATGAATTATGATCTTACCTTTAAAAGCCATTAAAGCATAAATATATATTTATGTAAGTCCTGATAGTGATCATTTATACTTTTTATTGATTGCTTCTAACTAAAAACTTCTGATGTTACATTTATCTTATTTTACTGTGCTTATATTGGAAGCGGTTTCAAATTTGCTAACTTATACCTGTAGCAATTCGATTTATTAACTAACCCTTATTGATTCTTTCTTTCTTTTTTTAAACAGAATAAACAATTTATTGTTTTAGCAAACTGAAATTACTAGCTAACCCTTAATATATGTAACTAGAGCGCAACCTTTTTAATTTATTAATTCATTCTCGAGCAATATAAAATTCTCAGGTGTAAAATTGTGAATGGCCACCAATAGTTACATCCTGGGAGTATTTGCTATGAACTTAGGTGGTGTTATCTTCACACGTTTAAAATCTGAAAATTAAGAATGAACAGTATTCTCCTGTAAAGGAATTTGAGGGCAGATTGGATATTTACAATTAATATTTTTTACAAAGCATAGGGTAAAATTGCACACGTCCAAATGAAAATAAATAATATAAACCTCCTGAGCCATATATGTAATATTTTTTTTGACGCATTATTCATACTTATTTGCATATATTATTCTAGTCCATTTAAAAGATTTAGTTACTTCCGTACTTTAAAGTTACTAAAACAAAGTTTTTGCTATACGAATTATATGTTTTTAAGGGACTTATACTATATATGGCTATATATGGTGTATAAATATATACATGTGTTCTAAAAAAATTGGCATTATTTCGCCCCTAAGTCATATTTTTGGTCTGCCCTTGTCTAGGTCGAGAGTTGCTTTTTGTCATCAATTATATAATTCTTAATTTGGTGCGACACATTTCGCCCTCCCAAAGTTAAATTATTGGCTTCGCCCCTGGCGCTTAAGACTACATGTCCGCAGAGTTTGTGCATGATCGCGCTTACGTAAGAGCCGATGACTTAGTCTATTTTTTAAGGTGCAAATTTTGAAATAATGTTTATTTTTTTCGAGAGGTTGTCATGTATCGTGTTAGTGTAGTGTGTGAAATATGGAGTGGTAAGAATTATAATTAAATAAAGCTGAACAATTTTATGTGAAGGTTAACATATCATATATATATATATATATATATATATATATATATATATATATTTATATATGTATAGATATATACGTGCACACAAACTATACATGCACACGCACACATACATATATATATATACTTTTATTAATTTTTAAGGAGATAAATAATAGATGTTGTTAGTATGGCGTATGAAATATGAAGTGGTAAGTATTATAATTAAATAAAGCTCAAAGATTTTATATGAAAGGTTAACATATTGATGAGGTCAAGTGGTTAACAAAGGGATAAGAGTCCGGAATAGCCTAATCTCTCGAGTTAATAGTCGAAACGTTCTAATCCTGAGCTCAAAGGTTATATTACGAAGCGTGCCTCGTATAAAACTAAGATAGGGGTATATAACCTACTTAGTGTCTCGTTCTAGAGTTTCTGCTTGCTCTTTACATGAGTCTGGTCTAGGGTATGTATAGGTTGGTAAAAGGGAAATTTCGCAACTTTAGTCCTTTAATGTGTATGCTCTCCAACTATAGTTCTTTAATGTGCACTTTCTCTAATTTGGTCCTCTAATGTGCAACAATTCCTAAGATAGTCCTTTTTTTACTTAATCCAAAAATAATCAAGTGAGAATTACACAAAGAACCCCTGAACTATAGGTAAATTACACAAACCATCCTCTCATGTTTGGAAATTGCACAAACTACCCATGTTAATTTTCCCTTAAACACCCTAACAAAAGGGTGAGTTTTCATCCATGCCCTTCTTTTAATATTTCTTTCAAACAATAAAACTAAGGAAAAGGAAAAGAATTTATTTTAAAAAATTATGTTTTTAATTTATAACCTCAATTAATGTTTTTTTTTATTTTAATGTATTAATATTAACAGCATTCGGCAAAAAAAAAAAAATTAATATTAACAGCAAAGAAAAAGGGGAAAAAAAAAAAGAAAAGAAAGAACCAAATCAAAGACTCGTCTTCCCCGACGAATTTTTCACCGGCAGAACAAGGTCGCGCGACAGCCCGACCTGGTCCGTCGCACCACAAGAGATTGTGAGTTGCTAGCAGCAACCACCATCTAGAGCAACTCCGGCCGCAGCGAAGTGACGATTCTCGCTACGGCTGGAGCTTCGCTGCAATAGATGCGCCACCCCTAGTCGCGACGATGCAGAGTAGTGGGCGTGGGTGGTGGTGGCGGTGGAGGTGGTGGGTGGGGCTTGGTTCCGCATTTCGTTTTCCTTTTTTTTTAAAAAAAATTAGTTGGAATTTCTTTTTAAACTTTTTGCTGTTAATTTAATTCATTAAAATTAAAAACCTTTTAAAATATATTCAGATTAATAAAGTACAATAATTTGAATTTTTAAATTAAAACATTAACTTGTTAAATAAATTCTTTTTCTTCTTTCTTTTCTTTAATTTAATTGTTTAAAGTAATTAAAGCAAAGGTATAGATGTAATTTTGCTGATTTGGATAGGGTTTTTAATTGAAGTTAACTGTAGGGGTAGTTTGTGAAATTTTCCAAACATGAGAGGGTGATTTGTTTAATTTATCATAGTCCAGGGGTGCTTTGTGTTATTCTCTTTTGATTATTTTAGGGAAGTCAAAAAAAGGAACATTTTAATGAATTGATGCACATTACAGGACCAAATTAGAGAAAGTGCACATTAAATGACTAAAGTTGGAGACCATACAAATTAAAGGACTAAACATGCGAAATTCCCTTGGTAAAAGTGCTTAGGCTTCATCCTTATGCCAAATGTCAAGTCCAACATGGTATTTATGAGTAACATGTGTCACACCCGACAGGTTCTTTCAAACCCCACGAGTACGGCGTGGGTGAGCTGCTTTGACCCTCGAGGCTTCAGGCAAGTTTCTTTAGTATTCTGGTGCGTAATTCATGTAAAGCGCCTAAGTTTCTATGTATTATTGCTCGAATAACGTAGTTAGTGATGTAAGTGTCGTTTAACAAGTTAATTCAGTTGTCTTTCGTGGAGTAGTAGAAGAGGTCGGAGTCTGAATATAAGCTTCCAATGTTGTGGGCTTCAAGCCCCCGTGTGGAGCTGCTTACAAGCCTCAAATCTTCCTGTTGGGGTGGGGGGAGGGGGGGTAAGGGTATTTCGAGGGTAAGGAAGGCATTATAACGTTTACATAACCATGCGTATGATCCATCTCTATTGGAGGTTTGAGTAGAGCTTGATGAGCTAGGTTATTTACCTCATCATATATATATATAAAAATAAATGGTTTTTCATTTTTATTATGGTATCATAGCAAGACGTATGGAGGCCTACTCACGTAAAAAGCTAGTTAACACCAATCAGAAATGATTGAGCGGGTTGAAAATGGTCCAATCTCATTTGGTAAAAAACTTGAGTAATTATATATAAAAAGAAATTTATTCTGCCTTCAATAAATTCTTTGAGGAGTGAAACAAAAGGGGTTTGAATATCTCTCTCTCTCTCTCTCTCTCTCTCTCTCTCTCTATATATATATATATATATATATATATATATATATATATATATATGTTGAAATGTGACAAATCCCCTTGAATTGGTCTTACTATATATCTCTTTTAAAAATTTGGAGAAACTTAAAACCTAGCATATATTACCTTATTTTTTTTTACTTTTTGTCAATAACATTTCAATTGTGATGTGCAAAACATCGTTTTATTCTATTAAAGAATGATAGATACAAAAGTGGCCATCTTTCATTCGTGAATTAATACCATTTTCCACAAGTTGGTCCTGTAGCCAAATATTTGTTAATGCTTTTCCAAAATCTCGTGAATGTATAGTTCTCAAACCACTAATTGTCGATAATAAGTGAAAAAAGTAAAACAGCCGAAAGTAATTTATTTTGACTTTTATCCATGATAATTTTGACCGTCATTACCGTTAATTTGGCGAAATAGATCAACTAGTGTGGAGTACTGGGCCGCTAGGGATGACAGTAAAGCACCGTTCACCCACCCCCACACATAATTTAAATGTAAACTCCCTTAACTTTCCATTACGTGAAAAAAATAAGGAGTTTATCTGTACCTTTTCAAACTTCAAGGAATGTCACTATAATTTTTCAAATATTAGGATGTCTATTTGCTTTTGAAACTTCAAAGGCGATTTTGTAATTAATCAAACACCGTGTAATTAGACCAAACTTCAGGATTGTAAGTGTAATTGTTTACTCTTTAACTTCACTTCAAATTCACCTGTTCTATTTTGTGTGGAGTTTGGATAACCTTTGATAACATTTTACCGTGTTTAAAGGTACAGGTAAATTTGATAAAAAGATTCGATCAGGAAGCAATAAAAACTAAGATGAGAATATAGAGCATTACGTGTATTACAATTAAAAATTGACTCTTGACGAAACAAGTAACAATATACGGTATACCCGGTGAATTAGGAAATTTCTCTTTCTCGCTAAGCTGTAAAAGAAGTTCAAGTACTAGATATATTCAAATTTACTGTAGCTCAAAGTATATAATTATGTCCTTTTATTTTATAAGTCCTTTATTCTGAATTCTAATTTAGATGTTGGTACTTGGTACTTGGTACTTGAGAACATGGATTAAAGTTTCTTTTTTTTTTCCTCGAAAAGTAAAACGTCTCCATTTTTTACTCTATCGAAAAGAAAAATTCAATATTTTATGTTTATTGCAACACAATTTTTACGAATTTTTCGAAACACTTCGAAAAGATCTCGAATCATTTCGAAAAGTTTCTAAGGTTCTGCCTAACAAAACACAATGTGAAAACGAAACTTTGATCCATGCTTGAGAATGGTAGTTAAGAATTAATATTGATAAAATATGAAAGAGGAAGAAATAATCGATGATTTAGAAAAATGTCTGAATTTTGCATTCGCAGTTTAACTGCCGGCGATTGCATATAATGGGGGATGTTCTTACCTGCCCTCAATGGATCCCTTTCGTCCGTACCCCCACACGTCATGCCAATCACACCCACACATCACGGGACAAATTGTCCTAAATCAATCTACACCGTTAGCGAATTTGATTTGACAACAGCCTCATCATCTCAAATCAATCAATTCTTTTCACCAAATACAATTAAATGTGACAAAATTCAGCCACCGTAACATCTAAGGAAAATAATGTTAATTGACAAGTCGATAACTGTTTTCTCCAAGTAATAAGTAAGATATAATTAATTTCCTCAAAATATGTTAGAGCTCAACGATTTTATGATTCAAAATGGACAACATAATGCAGCATAAAAAGGATGAAAATCGTGAAATGTTATCTTGTTTTATATTTCAGTTGAGAATAGTTATTCGTGGATAATGTTAGTAGCGAAAGTCATAATTGGTGATACAAAAAACAAAAATTTCTCCTACGAACTTTATCATGCATTATTAGTGCAATACTAATTACATTAATGTGAATTTCTTACTAAGTGTTCCTCTAATAGAGGATTATGTCGCAGTTCATAAAAAATGCACGTTTTTTTTATAGAAATTTATTGATGATAAAACAATGAAAACAAATATGTGAACAATGAAAAAACATGATTCTAGACTCAACGATCTGAAGATCTTTTAGAATTACAGAATACAATACAGATAAGGTAAACTAACATCTTTTATAGTAATACATTTTCTGCATAATGCAAATAGAAATTAACACCAAACATATTATGGTTCAAAAACAATTGAGAGAAAAAATTATCCAAACAAAATCTGATGCTTTTCTCCTATTCAAGTTTTAACATTTTCGAACCATAAATAGAAAATCATAAAGTACAAAGTAAGAAATAGTCTAAGAATAATCAAATTCCAAATGAAGAGAAAATGAGACATAAATAGAGACAATCACAAAAAAAAAAAAAAAAAAAGTGCGCGTGCATGTATAAGTATTTAATTCAAAAGAAAAACTTTGGAGTCATAGAATACATCTAGATTTATTTTAATTTTATTTGTGGTGTTTCGAATGAAGAAAAGAATAGAAATGTGTCAAAGTTTCCATAATCTGGTAATGCCGGTATCGAAACTCTTTGCACTCCCTACCTACAACTCATAAAAAAGCAAGTTTCCTAATGGGTTAGATTTATTCTATTAATATTGCCTAATTCATAATTCACCACAAATATATGATTAAGAAGAAACTTACTAAAATTTATTTTATCCAGAAAATTGGCAGTTCACATCTCTCCGCCTTATTGAGCTTTATATCACCGGCATGGATCAAATTTTCTTTTCCTTTTTTCTTCAAATATTGAAACGTTTTTATTTCTGAATTCATGAAAAATTATCATGTAATATTTTCTGCATTTATTGTGCATACAATTTTTACGAAATTTCCAGAACATATCAAAAAGATCTCGAAACATTGCGAAAAATTTCTAATTTTTAAAGTATCAAACATACTGTCAAAACGAAACTTTGATCCAATAAAAATGCCCGTACTTAACAGCGCTTAACAAATGCATGCCAAAATAACAAATTCTAATCGTGACAGGAACCGAGTCCATAATTATTAAGAGCTGCCAAATTATAAAATTTCTCAAATATTATCTTCTTATATTAAAATAAAGAGAGAGCACAATATTGGTAGACCGGCTGCAACAAACAAACTAGATTTTTGTTACGACTTGTTGTTCCCAATTTTAAATAATTATTTATTTATATTTAGTGGGTGTGAATAAAATAAAAAAACAGACATGCTCTGCAAAAAACTGCATTTGTCTCGTTCTTCGTCTCTCTCCTCTTTTTATTTTCTCCCTCCTCCTTCTTTGTTGACTTCTCCTCCTCTTCTATAAGCCTGCACTTGCACTTGCACGCCCACAAACACAAACACAAATTAATTAATCAATTAATTATTATATATATAAACCAAAATTAATCCAATAATACGGAGGAGAAGAACAACAGAGAATGTTATTGTAAACACAAAACAAAAACACAAAAATGGCGTGCATCGATATCAAAAACACCAATCCGTTAACGGCGGATTTGCAAGAGCCTAGCATCGATTCCGATAAGCTCAGCTACGAGATCTTCTCAATTTTAGAGAGCAAGTTCCTCTTCGGCTACGACGATCAGAAGCTCTGGCTTCCAAAACCTATCTCCGGCAACGTCGCCGGTGATACCGCCGTCGTTCAGCCGATTAAGAGCCAGAGAGGCAAAATCTGCATCCTCAGCCTCGACGGCGGAGGCATTCGCAGCGTTTTGTCCGGTAAAACGCTGTCGTATTTGGAAAAAGCCCTAAAAATCAAGTCGAACGATCCGAACGCCAGAATCGCCGATTATTTCGACGTCGCCGCCGGCACCGGCGTCGGAGGCATATTCACGGCGATGCTGTTCGCGGCGAACGATCAGAACCGGCCGATTTTCGACGCCGACGACACGTGGAGGTTCCTATCGGCGGAGGCGAGGAGCTTCAACCGGCGCGGCGGTTCGAAGACCGGTTTTCTCCAGCGAGTGTTCGGCGGCAAGACCGGTTCGAGCTCGTCCGGTCTGGAGAAGGCGGTGAAGGAGGCGTTCAAGGATAAAAAAACCGGGCGGAACCTGACGCTGAAGAACACGGTGAAGCCGGTTCTGATCCCGTGCTACGATTTGTCCAGTACGGCGCCGTTTCTGTTCTCGCGTGCGGACGCTTTGGAGACGGATAGCTACGATTTTAACCTGTGGGAGGTTTGTTCCGCCACGTCAGCAGAACCGGGTTTGTTCGACCCGGTTTGCATGAAATCGGTCGACGGGGCGACCCGGTGCGTGGGCGTTGACGGGGGCTTGGCGATGAGCAATCCGACGGCTGCGGCGATCACGCACGTGCTGCATAATAAGCAGGAGTTTCCGTTCGTGCGAGGGGTGGAGGATATTTTGGTCCTTTCGGTTGGGGCCGGGGGCCAGCTGGTGGAGGATAGTTTTGACTATGATCAGGTGAAGAAATGGACGGCTAAGGATTGGGCTAGGCCTTTGGCGAGGATCTCGGGCGACGGCGCGGCTGAGATGGTTGACCACGCGGTGGCTATGGCGTTTGGTCAGAGCCGGGGCAGTAATTACGTCCGGATTCAGGTATTATTAGTCATTGAAACGTTTCCGTTTTTGACTTGGTCGAAATGAAAATGAGAAGTAATTTTTAATTTTATTATAACTATAAGTTTATTAAGTTTTCTAAATATGTCGAAATATTATGAAATATGAAATATTTTTAATATTTATGAGATCGAAACATATTTTGGTCCATGCTATTGGAAACATATGAGTTATTTATTTACTCACGTAATCATTGTAATTTGGTAATTTAATTTATACCATTAAATGTGAAGATAAGCGGTAATAAATGCATGAATGGATTAAAGTTTGTTGTGGGATTTGGGAGACAGCTAGCATGATGAGAGCATAGGTGGTGTGTTTTTGGGAGCATGCAAATAAATTCTGTGCATGTGTTTTATTTGGAGTTAAGGTGGTAGAGAAGAGGCCAAGAACTTTGTCGGTCTGCCTGCCAGATATGGTTGTAGTAGTAGCTATTTAGACGTTGACATGAACAACAACCTCCTGTACTGTGTGTGTTGTAGTAATTATCATTGATTAAAAGTTTATCATCTACCTATTTAGACGTAGGTTTGGTTAATGTATATTTGATGATGTTTGTTTTGACCAGATACCCATAAATGCTTTTTCAGATTTTCTTTGTTTTGATAACTGAAATCTTTTGTGGTACAATTATGAAAAGAAACAAGAAAATCTTTTTTTTGGGTACAAAACAACATGATTGTTTTAAACTTCTTTATATTGTTGATGGTCCCTCCTTGCTTTGTTACCTTTATATTATAATAAAATATTGGTATGATGAGTCTAAAATCAATACATTTTGCATAATGAGGATGTTTGGTTCTTCTTTTTGACTGCATGCCTCTGCATTTTTACTGTGAGTCACATGCTTGACTGGCTGGTAAATCGTTGTTTTTAACATTTTCTGTTTATTCCTCACATCTTTTAACCATAACAAGTAAGCTTGAAAATGATAGCTTAACACTTTCAGCGCCCTGTTCATTCATGTGAAGTCATTTTCTATTAAAATCTCTTGGAACTGAAAAATGAAGAAATGGGAGAGAAAAAGGGTAAAGCTTTCGACAGCTTGGACTTTTGGCATTTCTCACCTGTGGGAAAATGTTAACCGGGTCCTTTTCTCAATCATGACTATGAAATTGATTATTTGTACCATTAGTGGACTATTTTATACTAGGTGTACTTGTGGAGAATGTGAGTCAACAACAAAATGCAGTTTCCTTAACATTCAAGATTCTTAAAATATTGAGTGCAGAGTTCAATTCTTTCGGATACTTACTGATTCCTGCTGGGTTGGACAAGAGGGGGTCTTTGTTCTTTTGCCAATCTTGTATTTCACCATAATTTGCAGAACAAAGTAATGCTGTGGGGTTTATTTCCTTATATTCGCATACATTCTTGTCATTAAACAGAAGAGTTCTCCCTGTGCACTTTGTAAGACCTTGCATAATAATCTTCTCAGCCTTGTTTCTTGATTTATTTACTCTTCTTTAAAAAAAAATTATGCTAAGGACTTCTCCAAGTATTATGAAAAAAGTTACGATGCTCACAAATATAATTAGTAGTCTTTGTAAGACCTTTTATGAATTAGAAACCGCACTCTTAACTGTTTTATGTGATACTATACTACATGAACTTGATTATAATCTGAACGGGTTCAGTTGAAGCACATTATTAGGTATGAAAGTGGATAGTGTTGAAAGAGGACCCGTAATTTAACTACGATTTACTTGGTTTGTTGAATCTGAAATCCTGGTTTTATTTGTTAATACTGAATTACAAAAGATATGTAGTTGACCTGGGTTGGGGGACAGGAGTTTGGTAAGATATTGCTAGACATTGTATCTTGTTAACTAGTGGTTGATATTCCTCCTAAGTTTATATTTGAACTGAATTCATGACGAATAACAGGCAAACGGATCAAGCTTTGGACGTAGTGCGGCGAAGGTTGACTCTGACCCCAGTCCGAGCAACATGAAGATGCTAATAGGAGCAGCAGACGAAACGCTGAAACAGAAAAACATCGAATCTGTGCTCTTTACCGGAAAGAGGATTGGGGAGCAGACTAATTTGGAGAAACTCGACTGGTTCGCAGAACAACTCGTGCTGGAGCATCAGAGGAGGAGCTGCCGGATAGCTCCCACTGTTGCATTCAAGCAACCCATACCAAAGCCTTCTTAAAGAACTCCAGATGCTACTCATAAAACTTTCATTCTAAAAGCAAAAAAAATATGGTAAGCTTTCATTCTCTATTTGGCTACTTTATTCTAAAGTCACTAAATTCTATCCGTATATTGTCTGTGATTACTTGCATACCATAGTCTTGATATTAGCTAGGCCCCATCAATGGACCAATAATTGGTACATGACATTTGAGCATCAACCCTCTTTTCCCCTAGTCAATACAACAAGATTTTGCCTAGTCACAAGAAGATATTTGTGATGTCTGTTTCTAGTACCCCATCCCCACCCCTTAGTATTTTATATTATCAGTTGGCATTGGTTTGAGAAGTAATGAAGCTACAACGGCTGGTTTCTACACTTTTGAGGTTTGGTCTAATTATAGAAACATCTTCTGTTGTTTTAAATATTAGACAGACACCCTTTGATAATTTATAAAAAGAACATTTTTAATAGACTCTCTCTCTTAAAGTTTGAATTATTACAGAGACACCCTCTACAGTTTGAAAAATCTTACAGATATACCCCTCCATTACAGCTACTACACTCTTGAGGTTTGGCATGTTTGTTGAAGTTTCAATCATTCAATGTGTCTTTGTAATTATTCAAACAGTAATCAAAGCTTCATACATTTACTCCAAACTTCAAGGGTGTAAATGTGAAGTGACAACCGACACTAGTTCTTGTGAGAGAGTTTGACTATAGCATAGGAACGTGTCCGTAGTCCGGAATGACATCCTTTTAATCTTACCGACAAAATCACTTATGGTAAGCGAGTCACTACAATTGTGTCAATTCTTAGTAGAGTCCCACACCATTGACTTGTCAGCTTCATGTTTTTGGAACTGGGGTCATGGTCTTCAAAGTTCAAATAATGTGGTCTCATAGATGTAACAAATTTTGTTTGCTTTACTATACTATTCCATTTATCATCTGTGAATTTGTAACATTTGTATGACCCCTAATATTTTTATTTTTATCTTCAGTGCAGGTAAAAATGATAAAAAAAAAAGGGGGAAGTTGAAAAAGTAATACAAGCAGCTTTTACTTTTGAAGGAATAGGGAGAAATGGGACTTGAGTGTGAAAAAAAAGACTGACATCTACTAAGAAAAGGAAGATCAGTGGGATCTTGGTGTGATTCTTTGCCGGCCAAGGGCCAGTTTTATTTCCTTGTAACAATTATTTCACTTCTAGTGCCTGATGATCCCTTTACTTCTTTTTCTTTCTTTCTTTCCCTTTTTTTTGGGTGTAATTTTCTTTGACTTCCCTAAAAATGTGTGTAATGTAGTAGTGGACTACCATATAAAAAGAACACTAAAGGTTTAGCTTAAGTTCTTTGTATAAACATTGTGAATTTTTTTTTGTCCTTGTGGAAATTAGTGGTGGAGAATAGAATGGGTTTTTGATGATATCAACCATATATTTTCGTTGGAAATTTAATGTGATGATTTGTACATGAGATGTAGACTTGGTTTGTTGTGGTGTGGCCCGCTTCATATAAAAATGCCACATTTTAGGCTTTTGGTTTTGTCAAGACTTTAATTAGAGACTTTTGGTTTTGTCAAGACTTTAATTAGATGCAGACCTTCACCTTCACATACTCCAAACTTCTTTACTTTTAGGGATTCTATGTTAGTCTTTAGCAAATTCTTAGCTAGTATATTTGACTACTTTTAGGAATATAATGATGCTCTTTAATGTTTGAAAAACATTATATGTAGTCGTGTCGCATAGGGTTTATATTGTAATACATAACCGGTGCTTTAGCTTTTCTTGTAAATGGTAGAGTTCGACTCCATAGTTTCATCGTGATTGTGTATTGCGGAAAAAGCCCAATGAATTGAATTGTATAATATGCAACGGCTAACTTCAATATTTTCTCTTATATCTTCAATTGGATAAGTATATTATGGCCGTTAGGTTTGTTTTTAACTGTTTACCTATCTGGTCTTTTAAAGAAACGACCAAGTAAGCATCTATATCATGATAATGTATTAATGAATTTAGTATGTAATATTGTTACAATCTACAAGTAACTGAATATCAACTAGCGGATAATACAAAGACCAATATTGATACTCAATTCAAAGCTACCTTAAAACATATGGTTCATTAATAGGAGATAGGGACACATAATTAAACGCCATACGACCAAGACGATATATAGTGACTTCTTAAAATTATTAAATACCATAAGAATACGAGTACTTATTTATGTAATTGTGTCATGCAAAAGTTATATAAATTATATTTTAGTATTCTTTATAATTATTAAAGACTAAATTCTTTGTTTTAGCGATGTATTTAAAAACTTGTACAGAAAATTGATAAAGTATACTTCTCTATGGTCGTAGACGTTCACGGGGTTTGCCCCACGGTTACGTATCCTTCACGCTCGGGAACATCAAAACGAGAATGCTCAAAAATCCTCGGGGGTCTTGAAAACACGAGATCTCAATAGCCTCGAGAACTTAGGCAACACTTAAAGGTTGGCTCTTAATGAGAAACACCACTAAGAAGGTGCGTCCAGAAAAGTCGATGCACGAACAGGCACACTACTACTTGACCACCCTTTATGCATAGATCTCTGACGAAGGAACATACAACAAAATGCATTTTACACTTGGCAAAGAACACTTCACCACTTGGAGTGCCTCCAGATCCATAAGTTCATTGCAATTGTCATGACGCAACTGAATAAGGGCGCGCTCAACAACATTAAAGGCATATAAGTGTAAAGACAAACACATTTGAAATAAAAAAGTACACGAAAACTAAAATTACACTTTATTCACGTTCAACAACTAATTTTCGAAAAATACATTTATTCCTACATTTAGTGCAAAAAAACCAGAAACGTAAACATACTCTCACTTATAAAATGCAAGGTCATTTATCCGGGATTCATCCTCGAATCTGTGAGGTTGGGTCACAAACTAAGAGGCATTCAAACCTCACTATAGGGTCCTCGTATACCCACCCTAGTATCTTTATAAAAATATTTACGACTTACAACACTTTTTCTCAAGTTGGGATCGGTATATCGAATATAAATGATATTGTGTGGATATCCATTAAAAATGAATAACACATAGTCACATAACGAATAAATAAACTTTGTGATTTTTTTTATTTGAAATTAGTGGTGGTGAAGAGAATTGGTTTTTGAAGCTATCAACCATATATATTTTTTTGAAATTTAATGTGATGATTTTTACTTGAGATGTAGACTTGTTTGTTGTGGTGTGGCCCGCTTCATATAAAAAATGCCACATTTTAGGCTTTTGGTTTAGTCAATACTTTAATTAGAGGCTTTTTGGTTTTGTCAAGACTTTAATTAGATGCAGACCTTCTTCTTCACATACTCCAAACTTCTTTACTTTTAGGGATATATTATGATAGTCTGTAGGAAATTCTTAGCTAGTATATTTGACTACTTTTAGGAATATAATGATACTCTTTAATGTTCCAAAAACATTATAGGCAGTCGTCGCAGAGGGTTATATTGTAATACATAACGGTGCTTTAGCTTTTTTGTAATTGGTTGAATTCGACTCTATAGTTTCATCCTCACTGTGTATTGTTCAAAGAGCCAAATGATTTGAATTGTATGATATGCAACGTCTAACTTCAAATTTCTTAAATCTTCAAGTGGATAAGTATATATCCGTTAGGTTTGTTTTTAACTGTTCACCAATCTTGGTTTTTAATGAAATAACCAAGTAAACATCTATATGATGATAATGTAGTGACTAATTTAGTATGTATTATTGTTACAATCTACTAGTAACTGAAAATCAAGCACAAAGAGCAGTATTGATACTCAATTCAAAGCTACCTTAGTAAAACATACACTCAGAAATCTTAGAAATGCATGCCATACATACACTCACTTATAAAACAGAAGCTCATTTAACCCAGATCCATTATACGGTGCCAACACTTTGATAAAATCTAGAACATCAAGGGGGGTTTGTCAAGACTACCACGTGGTGCAATGCGTGCATTTATAGAAAAATTAGATTGAATTTTCTTTGATACGACAAATGGAATCCAATGCAGAATTTATTAGTATCCACCAAATTTAACTAATTTTAGGCAAATTAAAGGTTATTAGTGCTACTATTTCTTAATAATTGGTGATGAGAATTAGCAAAGGATATAGTTTGATAACGTCAAGTACCAATCTCTTTTGTTTTTGTTTGGCCCCGACGGTATTATTTTTGTTCAAATATGGTTGAACTTTAAAAGATTCTCCTTACGTGTTGTATTATTTAATAATGCAATTTGAATGCAACGGAAGAACTCGTGGAGTTTACCTAATAACTTGATAGAGACCCGACCCTAGTCACCCGACCACATATATTTAATTAAATAGATTAAAGTGGTAGCTATGCATTAGATTACCATATCCTAAATTCTTGCACATAACTGTTCTCAAAAAAAAATTCTTGCACATAACCATTCATAAAGAAACCTGAAAAATACAAACCGCATGGCGAATAACTATTACACGTCAAATAGAGATAGTCAGATAATTACATAATCTCTTGTCAGCCCAAACTCTAGCTATTCTTGGTAACTAACTTTTTCTGACAATTTTCATCTAAACTAAGTTTCAAGATCTTGTATATTCTCAAAAGCTTTTCCTGTAAATATATCATACAATTATGGTTATGACCTCAAAAAAAAAAAAAAAATCATACAATTTTTATAATCTGGACAATATGGAAATTGTGAGGACCGCGCCCCACGAGTCACAATCCGATCCGAGTTGGTCCGGTGTTGGCCACCTAACAAACTCAACTCAGAACGAACTGTATCTCATAGGAAGGGGTCTCACTGACCAGGATCAAAACTATAGCATTATAATAAAATAATATTACTTTAAATACAGCGGAAGTCTTTGGAATACAAATACATTTTACAAAAATGATATAAATACAAAATTCAAACACTTAACAATTTTTGCAAAGTTTTCAAAAAGCGGACTTGTCGATCATTCGTTTCATCCGTGCTGCTATACCAATCTTACTCTGAGAAAGGGACATATAGAACAAAAGATGAGTAAGTCTTTAATGACTTAGTGAGATTCTTAGAACACGACAATAATCAAACAGTAAATCAGAACAAAACGAACAAGAATGACCAGAATAGTTACATCTGCATCATTGAACTGAAATTATCGGTTTTAACGATAATACTAGAGTATTCAGATGATCGGGAAAATGAACTTGTGCAATTGCATATAACAGATCCAGCCTTAACTCCAAAATTCAGCTGTATACCTCCCTACGAGGAGCTACCTCGCAACAGAACAGAAGACATGCTCGAGTACATGTCAATTTAACACGCGGGTCACAGCCAACTCCTGACTGCAAGCGGCGCTTAGACAGAATGGGTATTAAGTTGAAATACTTAAACTGACAGCCCTTTGCTGCCCAGCAGTAAATCTTCTCAATCCCTGGGCCCAACTTCCTAAAGGCGTCCCAATGGGTGAAACAGAAATATCAGATGAGCTAGTAAGCCGGATAATATCCGTTGCTCGTTTTTGAACTACATAGGCCTAACATAGTTCGTTGCTCATTGCACAATTCAAGAATCGATAGGGTGATCATGATACCAGGATAATTATGATTATGAAGAAAATTTTCGATTAAGAATCAAGTGATAGGTTTAATTTAACAATAGGTAATAAAGCTGTTTTTCTAAAGAATTAACGAATATGAATATAAAACCATTAAAATGGCAATGAAACGTTTCTCGTGATTTGAAACAAAGAATCACAATTGTTATGAAGTTTCTCAGGGCCGGATGCCAAACGAGGTTTTGAACAAATCAGAAATCAAACCTCACCTTTTTTCGTACGGGAAATTCTTCATTAACGTCGATATTTGTAGAACCTTAAATAAATCAAAAAGATGTAATCAATTGTTTGCTCACAAGTTTACAACAATAAACATATATTTTCAATATTTATCATATTGGAAGAAGTTCAATTAAATACCTAATTCTTGTTAATTTTGGATAAATCCAACATTTACCTATTTTAACTTTAACTGTGACGTAAAAATATAATTAATGAGAATTACCATTTCAAAGTAACAAGTTGAAGACTAAATCAGTTACGAAACTATTATTAAAATCTCCAATTCTAATTTATTAACAACATATTTAATATTAATATATACATATGCATCAATGCATATTTAAACCCGTTTTAAAACAATATTTCTTAACAAAATTCTTGTAAATTACTTATTACATAATAATCTCAAATCAAAAGTTTTACCATGATCTTAACATTGAACAAATATCTCAGTAAGACCTTGAATAAAATTACATCACATATATAACTTTGGTAAAAACTATTTTTCTTATAATTATTAGTATAAAATTACACAATATTGCATATATCACTAATAACAATTAAAATAAATTGTAAACATGTAGATCTAATTAAAATTAATATTTCCAGAATACTTATTATTCAAATAAACTAGATTAGAAGGTTAGATCACAAGATAAACACAATAGTTTACTTAAAGTTAAATATATTGAAAGATCAACCGTAAAATAAACTACATGTCATCTTAATGTTGAAAAATTCATGAAAAATATTAAACCCGATTCTAAATTATGATCAACTGATCTAACATCATTATTAGTATGTAATGAGTCCATATTAATGATCAATTTCATGATTTGTGTAGATTTTGCAACATATATAGGTTAACCAAAATGTTTATGCAAATATAAGGCAGAAAACTGTAGCAATCTTAGATTCACCTTCAATCGGTCTTTCAAACGATATGATAATCTGAAATTGGTTGAGGGTTTCAATCTTAAGCATCATGTAGAGTATGTAGTTTCAAAATCATATCAATAGGACAATGTTTGGTATTTTAAATAAATCATGAAAGCTATGAGCTGTTTACGGATTTTCTGGACAGTGGTATGTATTTCTCATTCTTAGACCCCTCAAACGACTTTGGTTGAAGAATGTTTCTGAACATGAAAGTTATCTTACACAATAACCAGTTTGTGGTAAAAATTTCAGAGAAATACTCGAAGTTTTGGTATGATTTTCGGACTTCCAAAGTTTCTGTACCAAAACTGGCAGTTTTGACCAAACTCGGTTTTGAGGATTTTTAAGGACTATAAAGAAGGCTTAAAGGACTGATACAATTTTTCTAGGAATCTAAACATCAAGAAGAAGAATTTTGAAGAAGAAAAGAAGAGAAGTTTCGGAGAATAGAGGTGTGTGAAAAATGTTGAAGAGAGCCTCCCTTTTATAGGTGAAAATGGGAGACAAAGGATTAATTACCATACCCTACCCATTTTTATTTTAATCCAAGCTAGGCCGCCCTAATTATGATGAATTTTCCAGACATTATCTGATAGGATTTTATAAGAATAAAATATTAGAAATATCTAGCATAAAAGACAAAGCAAAATTACCTTTTTACAAATGTAAATGTACATATGTGAAGATTTACCATTGTAAATGAATGCTTGGATATTTTGAAACTACAAGGGACCACTTTGAAAGTTTTGATAACTCATTTGGTCTTAAAGAAAATATTTGTGGTCAATCATAAATTTTTCAAAAGGTGATAGACTAGATTGTAACATTTTCAAATCTTTTGGGGTAAAAATCATATTTTCAAAAAGTTCAAGGACTAAAATGAAAAATTCAAAAATACTTTTATTTTCTTCCGATTTCAGGGGCGTTACAGAAACAAAGGAATAAAACCATCTTCAAAGGGACTCTACCTTCTATCAGCAAACTTTCGGACCAAATCAAGGTGTGCTCTTGGAGCAAATTTGAAGCTAGAAACAAAGACTTTATGTACTCTCTTAATAACTGGTATTCATTCGTTATGGCTTGTTTAAATTAGGTAAATAAATTTAGTTAAATAGATTGAAGTTAGCTATGCATTAGATTACCATATCCCAAATTCTTGCACATCACCATTCATAAGAAACCTGAAAATACAAACCGCATGGCGAATAATAATTAAGAGATAGTCAGATAACTACATAATCTCTTAATAAGTCAGCCCAAACTCTGGCTATTCTTGGTAACTAACTTTTTTCTTACAATTTTCATCTAAACTAAGTTTTAAGATCTTATATATCTCAAAAGCTTTTCCTGTAAATATATCATATAATTATGGTTACGAATTTCAAGGGATAAAAATTGAAACCTTAAATGTATAAATCTAAATTAAATAAGAAACCCCCCCCCCCCCCCCCCCCCCTGGCAGGACAAGACTTAACACACAATAACATTGTTTGATTATGAGTACTGTTTCATGTCCACACCTTAATTAAATTCAGAAGAGGATATACGAACAAACACTAGGCAACGATTAGACTAGGCATTTTGATCTTTAATTCATTTTGTCAACTACATATGGATGATATATTGTCTTGATGTTATCAATGTTGATGACAATAATTAGTTCGGTCACTATTCGAACACTGGCGTGTTCTAGTTGTCCATTATTTACACGTAATGAATTTATGTCCTTTTCCGAGTAATATATACTTATAAAAAAGATGGATACAATTATAATATAACTATATAAATAAATAAATAAATAAAATTATTAGGAAAAACTGTTTGATCGGGTGTTTAAATCCGGAAAATAACCAATTTCCAGAATTCTCTAACAATTCAAATTCAAACATGAACATGAACATGAACAACAAACACTTGACGATTAATAGTGTTAGATACGTACGTACTTAAATCATAGAACTCGTACAAACAATTTCCAGAAGTCCATCTTCACCACATCACTTCACTTCTCTAAACACTTGATATAATATATACAAGCTTTGGGTGTATGTATTATTTTTTCTTCATATGGGACAAATCCACTATCTTTTGCAGTTAAGCAATAACCTTCACATTTACAGTCTTTGGGCTCCCTTAATTGGGCCCAAATTGCCTTCTAATTTATGTTGGACTTATTGCAATAATATTTTGGCCTCAATGTCATAACAATTCTCCAACAAAAATTCACACAACTGATCACTATTATCCTGGTATAATGTCAAATCATGGTATTTTCACGTCACCGTTCAACTTGCCCGACCCACGAGTTGTGATGTTGGAAATTGCAGTCTTGTCCCTTTATTTTCTAGAAAATATTAATTCGCAAAGATCTACTTTCTAGATATCTCATTTTCCTTACTTGGATTAGAGCTCAACTTAGTGCTGGGATGGGATCATGTTATTAACGATTATGACTTGAGAGGTCCACTCCAAACTTGAACTATAAAGTTAGTTTAATCAATAAAGCAACACAACTTTATATTTAATCAATGAGAATACGCCGAAAGGGGGAAATGAGAAATAAAGTGAAAACGTTAATTTGAATGCAAAAGATATGAATTAAATAATTTATCAATTTGACATTAAGTGTTGTGAAGTTTAATAACCATGCAAAAAACACTGGGTGCAAGAGAATTATACTATATATTACAAGACTGCTACACAGAATATAACATGTTCGACATATACAAATATACAATCCACTAATATATATATATATATATATATATATATATATATATATATATATATATATAATGTGTACCAGAATATATTAATGTTTGTAATATACATTCTTAGAATTGAAATTAGTGACGATAGACAAAGATATCAAAGAAAATAAATTAATTGCGGAATTTTAAAAAGTAAGAAGACTTACAGATAATTTGTAACTTGGAATTTTTATTGAACTTGGGAAACTTGTACAAATCCGTAGTATCTCTCAAATGAAAACATTAATTGTGCACTCTAAATTCTTAATAATTTTCTCTCACAAGTACAAAGTAGAAATATAACTGAATTCTAGCACTCGAACTTAGATGCCTTTCATCTATGGAGAAGGCTTCAATTTATAGGCCAAACTTCAGCACTTTTTCGGACTTGAAAATTTGAATTTGAAATCCGGATTATTGTGGTGTGACCTTGGTTCCACCCCATGTGGTGGAGTGACTTGGATGCCATTATTGTAGTGGCATGAATTGATGGCTCTGCAGCCTTTGGGTAGTGGCATGTGAAGGTGCCACCTTTTGCAGACCATTACCAAAAGATTCCTTTGAGCTTTTTCTTTTTTTTTTTTTTTTTTTTTTTTTTTTTTTTTTTTTTTTTGAAATTTCGTCAGCCATATATTTTTTGCCGGGCTGGACTTTGTCTTCTTGCATCATTTTTCACTTTTGCTGAATTTGTGAAAATATTCCGTAACAGTCATCTTCATTGTCATCTGCTAGGTTGACTGAGGAATTTGAGTCTTCATCTTCACTTGCACTTTGTAGGATTTGTTTAACTTCATCAATCGACTTTGCAGCTGCTAATTTGGATTGTAAACTTTGTTTCATCACAAGAAATTCTTCCTGTTTTTCAATTTGTTGTGGAGATACCTGATCCTTATTTTTGTCATATCTCGAATTCTCTTTGAACCAGGCTATCACTGCTTGTTTCTGAAAGTTTGTTGTGTCCATTTTGTTCCACCATTTCACAAAAGCGATCTTGACTAATTGTTGTAAACCAGATGTTGTAGTATGGATGCGTTGTTCGATTTTTAGAATCCATGTCAAGTTGAATTCTAAATAAAATCGGAGTAAGTTGGTACACTTGTAATTGGAACTTGGTTTCTTGTAGTTTGTTTCAAAATAGGTAAATGAATCACTGGTTTTAGGGGGTAATATTTGTTTCGTAGGGCCAAAATTTTCCCACCAATGTAGGAACCAATTTGGGAAGTTGTATGATTCTGATAAATTTTTGCCTAACAAAAAGTAGTAGGACATTGCATGGACGTCATTTTGTTTGAATAAAAAGTTTGACCACGCTTGGATGTAATCAAAATATGTGAAAGTTGCATCAGGATATTTGTAAGTCTTTTGGGTGTAAGGGTTTCCCCATTCTTCTGGGCCAATGACTTTGTTTATGAATATTTTCCTATAACCTATGGCCGAGGAGGTTGAAGGGTGGTTTTTTGGTAATTTATTTTCGATATGAACTGACTTTGTGGCAACGAGGATCGCTTCATAGAAATATTGAGTTTTTTCGGCATCCTCGTAAATCCTGAAAAATTCACTGTCTAGTAACAACTCTGAGAAAGCATTTGCTTGTTCGATTTCTGTTTTTGGGAGATTTTTTGGTATCCATTCTTGTTCAAGGATGCAATCGACATACATCCAATTTGTCTGAATATAGGGACAGTCAGATGGGTTTAATTGGGTCTGGGTTGGACTTTGTAAGACTGTTTGTTTGTAAGTTGGTATTGGGCTTTTTGTTTGTTTAGAAAATGGTGTCAAAGAAATTTTTGTTTGGCTAAGGGGAGCAAATCTGTTTGTGATATCAAGAGCTGTTTGTGGCTTTGTATGGGTTGTCATATTTTGTTTTGGGGGTACTGTTTGTAAAGGTCTTGCTGTGATTGGTTTTGTGTGGGTGGTTTCTGAAAGAAATTGTTGAAGATTTGTCAATTGTTTCGTACCAGAACTACCTCCGGGTGAGGCAGACTTTGAGAAAGATATCACTTGCTTTCTGTCCGACATCCCTGCAAGAATTCTCTAGTAAGAAAATCTGGAATACAATTGTCAGTCCCCTTAATAAACTCAATATCAAAATCAAAAATTGAAAGTATAGCTTGCCATCTAGCAAAAATTTGTTTTGAAGCTAGGTTTTGGACATCCTTAGTTAAAACCTCTTTTGCTGCTTTGCAATCTACTTTAAGTAAGAATTTTTGGTTTAACAAATCATCTTGAAATTTTGAAATGCAAAGAACCATGGAAAGGATCTCCTTTTTTATTGTGGAATAATTTTGTTGTGCTCCTGTTTTCCACACACCAGAATGGTAACGAATAAGTTTTTCTTGATTATTAATAACTTGTTTGAGAATTCCACCATATCCAATTTCCGAAGCATCAGTTTGCACTATTTTTGGCATGTCAGGATGGCATATGGTTAGACATGGTAATGTTCTGACTTTTGATTTAATTTCTATAACTATTTTTGTATGTATATCACTCCATAAAGGTGGATTTTTCTTTAACCTTTCAAAAAGGGGTTTACATATTTGTCGTAAGTTTGGATAGAAGTCTCCAATATAGTTTAAGGCTCCTAAGAATCTTTGTAACTGGTTTTTATCTTTAATTTCATTTGGGAATTTATCTCCAAACCGAAGAGACCTTTGTATAGGTATAATAGTTCCTTCATTTATTTGATGGCCCAAAAATTGAATATTTGTTTGAAATAATTTAATCTTTTTGGCAGAGACTACTAGTCCATTTTCTTTTATTATTTTCAAAAATATATTTAGATGTTTCCAATGTTGGTCAACAGTTTGGCTAAAAATTAAAACATCATCAATATATACTATTGAAAAAGTTGTATATGGAGTAAATATATCATTCATAATTTTTTGAAACTCGGATGGAGCGTTTTTTAATCCAAATGGCATTACGTTCCATTCATATTGTCCAAATGGTACCGTAAAAGCAGTTTTATATTTGTCCTTTTCTGTTATTTGTATTTGCCAAAAGCCTGATTTCATATCAAATTTAGAAAATATCTTTGCATTGTAGAGTCTTTTTAGTAAATCACTTTTATTAGGGATTGGATACCTAATCCATTGTAAGACTTTGTTTAAAGGTTTATAATTTATCACTAAACGAGGGGTACCTCGTTCTAATTCAGCATTCTTTTGAACATAAAACGCTGAACAAGACCAAGGAGACTTACTTGGTCTAATGATTCTTTTTTCTAATAACTCCTCTATTTCTTGTTTACAGTGTTCTAACATTTCTTGATTCATTTGTATTGGTCTTGCTTTTGTGGGTATATTTTTCTCCTCGAAATCTTTTTCATAAGGTAACGTGACAGTATGTTTCTTCCTATCCCAGAAAGCATTTGGTAATTCAGAACATATTTGTTTTTCTAGTATACTCTGAAAATCTGTAATTTTCTTTTGAAAAGTTTTATCTTCAATTTGTTCTTGGATTCTTTTGTAGCTGATTTCTTCTTTTAAATAACAAATTTGCTTTTGTTTATTTTCTAATTTTTTGAAAATTTCGGCATGTTGTAATGTATTAACGTCTCTTTGAGAAACAGGAAATTGAAAATGAAAAATAACTTTTTTACCTAAAACAGTAGTTTCAATGCCTCGATTATCAACTCTTATGGGGTAAAGCATTTGAAGAAAAGGATTTCCCAATATAACTTCTGTATTAAGATTTTTAATAAGAACAAAAGCAGCTCTAAAACATATTCCATCATTGCAAATATGTGCATTAGATAATTTATATTCGATTTTTAATCTAGTAGCATCAGCGGTAGATAGTCTTTCTTTAGTTTTTTCAAAAAACTTTGTTGGAATTAATCCTTCTCTTATACAATTCATATCTGCACCTGAATCCATTAGGGCAATAGTTTGTAATTTAAAATCTCCGATTATTATAGTAACTTGGACTAACCATTTCTGATAATTTATTTTGGTTAGTATATTCACAAAAGAATCTTCTTCTTTTTCTTCTTCTTGAATTTCATGTTCCTCTTCTTGTAGATGTTCTCTTATTTTTATAATCATGAGATCTTGTTTTATTTGGTCATTTTCTATCTTGATTTGTTTGACTTCTCTTTTTAGTTCTTGGATTTCGCTTTGTAAATCTTGAATTGTTATTTTGTTAGTCTTTGGAGAATTGAAGGATTTTATGATGTCTTTGAATTCTGTTTTATAAATATGTGGTTTTTGAGATGTTTCTTCTTTGCTTGTTATCATATTTTTTAATTTGTTTAAATACAAACTTTTTGTGTCGGGATCTTTAACTTTATCTATCATTTCAAATATAAATTCGAATTGATTTTCTCTAGGACATTAATTTTGTTTTCACAATTACAGATTGTCGTCCCTGGTTCACAGAAGCAACCTTGGGATTCATCTTCTGTTTCATCAGAAGATGCTTCGTAATCTGTTTGTATTTGATTTAAATCATTTTCTTTGTCGGATTGGTTGGGTTCTTGATTATTATCTTCTTCCTCATCATGCAGATCTATTTGACCAATAAGGTTTATTATTTCAATTTTTAAACTATCTTCGATTTCTAAAGCCAAGATCTTTTTCCGGACTCTGCATGTGTTGGCATAATGTCCTGGTTTTTTGCATCTATGGCAAATTATTTTCTCTATTGGAGTTTTTGTATAAGGTTTATTTCTGGATGTTTTATTTGTATTTTCGTGCTTATTCTTATAGTTTGGCTTATAATTAGGCTTGTTGTTCGTTTTGTTAAAGCGCCTTTGTGGTTTTTGATGAATTGGTGGTTTAAATTTTTCAAATCCAAATTGTTCACACCAACTTCCTAATTCTTTTCTATTAATTATATTTTGTTTTTTCAGTTGAGACTTTAGTTTTAAATCATTGCACAATTGTAAAGCAGTAATGTTAATTTGGTTTATTATTTCACCATAAGATAGATCAGAAATTTCTCCATACGTTGCTTTTATTTTGTCTCGAACTTTCTCACCAAATAACTTTGGTAAGCCTGAAACAAATTTTTCTTTCCAGTAGTAGTTATTTGGATCATCTCTTTCGAAAACTTTAGTAAGGAAAACATCCTTATACCATCGAAAATCTTGTAATCTTCTACATTTTAGATTTTGTAAGATTTCAGTGTTTCTCTCTTGATATATTTGTGGGTTTCCCACAAAACTAACAACTATATTGTAAATAAGATTAGAAACGGCATTTGGTATGGTATTATTTTGGTCGTCAATTATAGGATTTCCACTTTCATCTTGTTTCATACTATGTAAAATTTTCTCTTTGATTTCATTAGAAAGAGCATTATCCCACCAACCTTTTAGTTGGCCATTAAAACCAAGAATTAAGTTTTGAGCAGTTTCTGTCTCATTTAGTTTGGAAGATTCTTTATAGATGTTGGCAACTATGGCCATTTGTTTACATAAACCTATTATTTGATATTCGGCTAAGCCATCTATGTTCCATTCATAGATTGCTGAACCACTAAAAGTTTTCTGATGTTGGATTTCTTCAAATTGTAAATCTGGCGGGCTTGGTCTAGGATAGTAATTTTTTGAAACTCCTTCCATTTTCATAACAGGGTTTAAAACCTTTTCTTTATCCAATTCATTTTCAGAATAATAACTTGTGCTTTCTAGAGTATTAATTTTGTTAGTACTTAGGTCTTCAAGTTTTGTTTGTATTTTTGATAAAATTTCGTTATGCCTTAACTTTGGTATGTGTTCATTTATTTTGAAAGGTAACTTTTGTATGTCAATTTTAGTAGCAGAAGATGATTCATGAGGTTTTTTACTATTTGTAGGTTGTTCATCTATTTTATTTTCAATTTTGTTCTCGATTCTTTCTAATTGTTTCCCTACAATATGAAGGCTCATATTAGTAAAATTGTTTTGACGAATTTGGTAAAAATTAGGATCTTTGGTATCCATGGAAGCTTTAAAAACAGGGCTACAACTTATGATATTATCTTTTATCATTATCCCAGTTTCTTCCATAGGGGGGTATTCAGATGATGTTGATGAACCATCCGTCCTAGTCCATTTCCTAGTAATTTTTTGTATGACAAGTAATTTTTCAGTACCGTAAGTATCGAAAAAGTACATGAAAAATGGGATATTTTGTTTATGTTTTTTCATAAGATTATACCATTCTTCACGGATGGTATCTCGTTGTTGTTTTGAAAATGATTTAATAAACCATTTTCTGTCATCTTCATTTTCTTTAGAAAGAAATTCAATTTTCAAATAATTTTTATCTATATAAAATTCTTTGGTCAGAACAAAAATTTGTGAAGGATCAGGAGAAGGTGGTTTTTTAACTTCATCTTGCTCAAATTGTTCGTATATAGGTTGGGCATAATTTTGTTCTACTCTAATGCCTTGAAAACTTTGTCTTGATTTTTTAGGAACGCTGCAAGACTTTCTTCTAGGACTAAATTTTTCAGAGGATTCATAATCTTTAAAAGATTCAAAATCTCTAAAATTTGCGGATCTTTGTCTAACAAATTTGATGTCAACAGCTCCATCCGTATGTTGGATAATAGAATCTATATCTGTATTTTCAACTGATTGGGTTCTAGGAACAGATCCAGAGGGCAAAACCCATGAATCTGGAAGATTTATGTTTTTCCATTCTATTGTTTTTGGTACCATTAAGTTAGATTTTGATTTATTGATTTCCCAAAACACAGTTTGTCCAGAAGGTTTTTCATAAAAAACGGCTTTAACATTTAAACCAGTGTTCATAACTTTATAGTGTATTCTATAGAATACTTCATAAATATGAGATCCATGTTTCATTTTATAATTATGAGTCTTAACGTTGAGCGTTAAGATATCCAAAATGTGGGGATCATTTAAAGATATTGTAAAATTTGGGTAACAATTAAAATAAATTGGCCCGTTACAAAGACTTGTTTCAACAAGTCCGAGTAAGGAATCATGAAAATCAAAATGTCTACAGTCTCTAAGAGCAACGAATATGCTCGTATATATATATATATATATATATATATATATATATATATGTGTGTGTGTGTGTGTGTGTGTGTGTAAGTTACTTATATACACTTAGTAGATTTTACAGCGCAGTAAGAAGCTGATAACAAGTGATGTAGACCACTGACTTCTTTTTACGTATGTTTTATATGTCGACTTAAATTCTTCATTTTATAATTATGAGAAAGAAGATCTTTATGACGTTTGAAAGATATTGTAAAGAAATTATTTATACGCAAATACAGAAGTATGTAGAAGAGAAAGCAACTAGTAGGCCTTCAAAATTAAAACGTTTATTCATTTGTACTTTCGTTTTACTTATCAAAATTTTGGATTTCTGTTCTTATTTTGGCTGGGAAAGACAGACGTAGATAAGGATACAGATAGGCCTGTACAGTTTTCGGCCCAAACTCAAAAGCTGGGCAAAATCTGAAACTTTTGACCAGACTGACACCAACCAATAAGGCCTGGTGTCAGGACCAGGCCCAGGCCCAAATACCAAAAACTGGGGTGTTGAACCGACCGTTTGGGATATCGATTAACCGGCCGACCACTTTTTTGAACGTAAATAGTCTTTATTGGCTCCAAATTCATATTGTGGTTGCGCTTCAAATATCATATTATACGATGATAATCTATATATTTTTTTTCGTATTGACATGATCATTTAAGGATTTTAGTTACGTCGTAGTCATGGGCCTATTGCATGTAGATAGGGCTACTAATATTGTCATATTAAATACTGAGCAAACTTTTGTTTTTTCTCAATTTGCCTTTTCGATTCAGGGTCCAATATTTATGCTTGCTTCATGTCCTAATTTACTGCTCATTTCCTATCATCTTTGATGTCTTAGTTCACTACCGATGACTATCAAATCTCCGCAAAATGAGTTCTATTTTCAAAAATCAATCAACAATATAGATTTTTATCAAAGAAGAACTACAATTTGAGTAAAGATTGATTAATCAACAACGGAGCAGTAGTCATAATTCATTTTTATTTATAATTTGTCATATTAAGACAAGTTGAGCTAAAAAGTACTTCTGTAGATGCAAACAAACACAATATGAAGACAAAACTTACACATACACAATATGGAAATATAACCGGAAATTTTTTGAAGAAATTGTTACTTGTATATATGTTTATTTAACTTTTGTAATATTTTAGATGGTTATTATATATCTAAGATATTTTTTTCCTTCTAAGCAAATTATTAACATGGAAAGTTGGAGTTTTTCTCGTGTTTGTCATATTTTAATGTCAATTGTGAAACACTGTCAATAATTCTTGTCCATTATTATCTTTTTGATTGAATTTAAGTAATTTAAAAAATCTAATACAGATTAGACAAAGAAAATAGAATTAAGACCAAATCTTATGCGGTTAATAATTCACATTCAGTTCTCGGAGGAACTAATTTTGGAGACAATTAAATTTACTTGTAAAATAGTTAGTCCTTGAATTTGCAATAATTCCTTCAATAAAAGAGTTGGTTTAGTACTAAAAAAAGTGTATAGTTTTGACTCCTAAAGGTAGAAGTGTGGTTTTGAAGTATTTTGCTCTACTTTTTGAGAATTGGCTCTACCTATATTATTTGTCTTTAGATATGCTTTAAATCCTCGCAGACTCTTATTCACCTCACTTATTAAAACTAGGTAATGAATCAGTTTCCTACATTATCATAATTTGTTTGGTTGGTTTCTTTAGCTAAAAGGTTGGCTATAAATGTTGTTGCTGGAGCAATCAACTTAAAATATCTAATTTGCCTCGTCAATCAAAAAACTATAAGAGTCAAGTGTCTATATTTTCTTCATATCATATATTTTTTTAATTAATTGCTTTATATTATGAAAATTCAATCAATTATGTCTTAATTGCACAATATATTTCTTTTCTTTCACTCCAAAGAATCTTTTCTCTAGCCAATAAGAATTGTGAAGTACAAGTTAGTTAGTTTTTTGTTATTTATTTTATTGAACAAAGATTGGATGTTTTTATTCAAGAATTAACTATCTGCTTATTAATAAAACTTTTAATTACAAATAACATAAATAGGATTTATTAATTTTATATACAAATCGCATTGACAATTAATATCTCGCATTACTCTCTTGAATGACAATTTGTTATCATCAGTATAAGGTTTAATGACGAATTTACCAGTTATTCAAATATTGTGACGAACTACGTCGTTACAACAAAACTTAAAAACAAAAACTTCATGTGACGATTTAATGTTTTTATGACGAAATGTTATAGCTCAAGTGACAATTAACTTGTCGCGAATTCACCTTTTAGTGTCGATTTCTTTTTTCTCACAATCTTATGTGACTAAACCAAAAGTTTGGTCACATACAGAGCCATTATGGCGAATGTTGTGACAAAATATTTTGCATATAACGAACTTTTGGGATTAAGTAACGATATCTATCGCCGCAAAAAAAATACATCTTTTGTTGTGTAAAACATTGCCATATAATTTTGGTGGCCTCATATGTACTATTATCTTATTCACACAAAGGCTAACAATTTAGTTTTCAAGACCAATTTCCTTTGTTATGCTTCAGCTAATTCTTGAAATCATTCAATAATAGTTGTAACTTCTCTATCATGGTAGAAACTTGGAAAGGTTTATTGAGCTTCATTTCCTTAACATCTAAGTAATGCAACATTACTTGTATCTATTGGACTTAACTCGTCATTGTCCAAGATTTCGTTCATCTTAAGTCCAAAATCTTTCCAATAAAGAATTCTTTCAAGCGAGCATTGCTTTTGTTTGATATTTTTTTGGCTTGGACTCGGATATGTTACTATCTGGTTTAAGACCAACTATGACAACCAGGACCTCAATGAAGGTGATGGCTTTGTAATAACAAATTTCGAGTCCTTAAAAATAAAAGACAAGAAAAATTAGTACAAATAAACTTAATATGAATTTAAAAAATTTAGAGTTACAATCTCTATTTTATCCTCTGATTCAATCCTTCATGAAGTTGACTTGAACTTGAAAAACTTTAATTCGAGGGCGTGAGAGCTTGATCTCGAATCAAAGAGAGAATTTCTTTGATCTTCGCGACGAACAATTTGAATCTTTGGATGAACGCCTTTGAAGATGATGAATTTGGGAGAGAGGATTTGAAGAACTTCTTTACTCCAAGAATGTTTGAGTTTTTGTTGTTTTTGTTGTCATTTTTCTTCTTGGTGGAGACCCCTATTTATAGTGTTGGAAGAGAATCTTCTGATGAGATGAATGGTTGAAATCGTTTCTCCAATATGGAAGGCATAATTTGAGGAAATCCTTCTTTCCATGATGAAAGATAGTTTCTTTCTTTTGAGATTTGATGACTAGACCTTCCATCCTTTGAGATTTTGATGACTAGACCTTCCATCCTTCGAGATTTTGATGACTAGACCTTCCATCCTTTGAGATTTTGGTGACTAGACTTTCCATCTCTTGAGATTTTGGTGAGTAGACTTTCCGTCTTTTGAGATTTGATGAATAGACTTTCCATCTTTTGAGATTTGATGAATAGACTTTCCATCTTTTGAGATATGATGAATAGACTTTCCATCTTTAGAATATTGGAGTTTTATGGAATATTTATTTTCTTCCAATTGCACACATTTAATTATTTAATAAAATAAATGTGTCTACAAATTGCCCCCTCGAGACTTGTTCACAAAAGTGTTGAAGACGCGGCATTGAGTGAATAAGTCTCGATCATTTTTGTTTTCCAATTGATCATATTTATTTCAGGCTTGAAACAATGGTTTGTGGGCTCGTCTCAAAATGCATGGCATGTGTGCTTTAACTTTCAGTTCTGTCAACTCTTAGGAGACATTTCTTTTTTCAAAGACATGACCAAGTTTAGAATTGACTTTCAACAGTCATGAGTAATTTGCAGTTTAGACTCATGCGTCAAGGAGTATTTGATTTGAGAACTTGTAGACTTTTTGGCTCGTGTCCAGGAGATTGGAAGACTTGACAATTTGTAGACATTTTTCACTCGTGTCCAGGAGACTTGAAGACTTGGAGAATTTATAGACCTTTTTACTCGTGTCTAGGAGACTTGAAGACTTGGAGAATTTTTTGAACAGTTTCAACTCTTGTCAAGGAGCCTTGATTTGATTTCAAACAATTTATACTCGTGTTAAGGAGTCCTTGATTTGATTTTGGATTTGTAAACAGTTTTTACTCGTGTTAAGGAGTTTTTGATTTGATTTTGGATTTGTAAACAGTTTTTACTTGTGTTAAGGAGTTTTTGACTTGAAATTTATAGACAGTTTTGTCTCGTCAAGGAGTCTTGATTTGATTTTGGATTTGTAAACAGTTTAGACTCGTGTTAAGGAGTTCATGACTTGAATATTTATAGACAGTTTTATCTCATGTCAAGGAGTCTTGATTTGATTTTGAATTTGAATTTGTAAACAGTTTAGACTCGTGCTAAGGAGTTCATGACTTGAATATTTATAGACAGTTTTATCTCTTGTCAAGGAGTCTTAACTTGATTTTGAATTTGTAAACAGTTTAGACTCGTGTTAAGGAGTTCATGACTTGAATATTTGTAGACAATTTTATCTCTTGTCAAGGAGTCTTAACTTGATTTTGAATTTGTAAACAGTTTAGACTCGTGTTAAGGAGTTCATGACTTGAATATTTGTAGACAGTTTTATCTCTTGTCAAGGAGGGCATGAAGAGATCTTAATTTGAAGACTCTAGACAGTTTAAGCTCGTATCCGGGAGCACATCAATTGTGGTGAAATATGACATTTCATCTTCTTCAAGTTCATCTTCATTTTGATCTTTATTTTCATCTTCATTGTTTTCTTCAATATCAGAGGTTGAAGAATCACGGGCATGAGACATATATTCTTCATCAGAGTTAATACTCATCTCGATGGTATGCGCTCGAGTTGCTAATTCTTCAAAAGTTTTTGGCTTGATTGCTTGAAGAATATATGAAAGGTTCCAATGCATTCCTTGAGTGCAGATTTCGATGGCTGAAGTTTCAGAGAGTCTCTCCTTGCAACTTAGAGATAAATTTCTCCATCTATTGATGTACTCAACAACAGGCTCATCTTCTTGTTGATATGAGTTAGCAAGTTCAATCATGCTGACAGTGCGTCGAGTGCTATAAAAGCGATTGAAGAATTTGATTTGGAAATCTTTCCAGTTGTCAATTGAATTTGGCTCGAGATCAGTGTACCAGTCGAAAGCAAAACCTTCTAAGGACCGGACAAATTGTTTGACAAGAAGATCTCCATCAGTTCCAGCACTATTGCACGTCTCGATGAAGTGAGCGACATGTTGTCTTGGATCTCCGCTACCATCAAATCTTTGAAACTTTGGAGGTTGATAGTTTTCTGGCATTTGTAATTGCTCGATCCTTTGAGTGTATGGCTTGATGTAAAATTTGAAGGTTGAAGGTTGAGCTTTGTAATCTTCTGCAACTGCTTCAATGAAATCTTTCAATTGATTGGCAGAGATGAGACTTTGAGTGGAGACTTGAATTTCTTTGCTTGAGGCTTTAGAATTTTCTCCAACTTCAATTTTTTGATGGCATAGATCATGAATTGATTGTTGTTCTTCAGGAGACTTTGGCGCATAGATCATAAATTGATCGTTGTTTTTCAGGAGTTCTGACTTTTGGGGATGGTTTGAGACTTGAACTTCTTGGATTGATGAATGTTCTGCAATCTGAACTTTGCCAATGATTTTTTCAGCGTCTTGATCAGCACTTGTTTTGGCCTCCATCTTTTGGAAAAGATAATTCAGACGCTCTTCATGTTTGTGGACTTGTTTGGTGAAATTTTCAACGGCTTTGGTCAGTGCATCAATTTGCTTTTGCAATGAAGATGGTTGAGTCTCATGTCTTGCCCCCGTTGACTTCTCCATTGTTGAGCAAAAGTTGGCTTCTTGAGACTTCAAATTTGAACTTGAAGGAAAGAGATGAGAGGTAGAGATTGTCCCACTGGGCGTGCCAAATTTGTAATAACAAATTTCGAGTCCTTAGAAATAAAAGACAAGAAAAATTAGTACAAATAAACTTAATATGAATTTAAAAAATTTAGAGTTACAATCTCTATTTTATCCTCTGATTCAATCCTTCATGAAGTTGACTTGAACTTGAAAAACTTTAATTCGAGGGCGTGAGAGCTTGATCTCGAATCAAAGAGAGAATTTCTTTGATCTTCGCGACGAACAATTTGAATCTTTGGATGAACGCCTTTGAAGATGATGAATTTGGGAGAGAGGATTTGAAGAACTTCTTTACTCCAAGAATGTTTGAGTTTTTGTTGTTTTTGTTGTCATTTTTCTTCTTGGTGGAGACCCCTATTTATAGTGTTGGAAGAAGAATCTTCTGATGAGATGAATGGTTGAAATCGTTTCTCCAATATGGAAGGCATAATTTGAGGAAATCCTTCTTTCCATGATGAAAGATAGTTTCTTTCTTTTGAGATTTGATGACTAGACCTTCCATCCTTTGAGATTTTGATGACTAGACCTTCCATCCTTCGAGATTTTGATGACTAGACCTTCCATCCTTTGAGATTTTGGTGACTAGACTTTCCATCTCTTGAGATTTTGGTGAGTAGACTTTCCGTCTTTTGAGATTTGATGAATAGACTTTCCATCTTTTGAGATTTGATGAATAGACTTTCCATCTTTTGAGACATGATGAATAGACTTTCCATCTTTAGAATATTGGAGTTTTATGGAATATTTATTTTCTTCCAATTGCACACATTTAATTATTTAATAAAATAAATGTGTCTACAGGCTTCTCTATCATGGCCACGATTTGAAAAAAAAAAAAAATCATTGAATTTTATGTCCTGAACATCTAAGCTATGTAGGATAAACTGTAGCTCTTGGACTTGACTCGTCAATGTCCAAGAGTCACTCATCTTTTAGTCTAGAAATTTGTCAATTGTATTTTTCGAACCAGCATCGCCTCCATTTCTATGTTGTTTGCTTGGCGTCAAGCTTCTATTATCTTGTTCATTACAGACTTTGACAATTAGGTTTTCAAGACACATTACCTTCCGGTTATGCTTTAGATAATTTTACGAAATTCCTCTATGATGGTGGTAGCTTCTCTATTATGGCACAACTTAGAGGAATTCATTGAAATTCATATTCTCAATCTAAGTAATGGGGAATGTAGCTCTTGAACCTGAATCGTCATTATCCAAGAGTTAGTTAGCTTTTAGTCCAAAACTTTTACAACAACACATATCTTCAAGAAATCATACTATCTTCTCCATTATGGTTCCTATATTATTGCATTTTCATGAGGAAATTCTTCCATCTTTAATGTCAATCTTGAGAAAAGGATAATCCCTCTCTAAAGTCCCTCCCTAAACTTGAGTATTTCGTCCCTAAAAGTCTCTATGAATAGAATTTTCATGTTTACAGACGAACTTGTCTCTCTCTAATGAGTGATTTTTTTCATAGCGTATGTGGTCATTAATTATTTTATTACCATTTATCCTAGTTTCCAGTTAATAAGCATTTTTGACATGTATCTACAGTCAACTTTTATTATTTGACTTTGACCTTGACTTCGTCCAAAAGTCCACCGCAATTTGTTGGAAGTGCTAGAAATTAATTTGTAAAACGTTAGAGAAAAGATCAATACATTTAAGTGAGGTATAACGTTTCGGACACAAAAGATTAGACCTTAATCCTTTTTAATTATGTTAAATTAACACGCATATTTTCTTTACTCATTCTGCCTGACTTTATCTCTCTACCCATTGGCTCTAATAATTACATGATTTCTCTATCTTTTCTTTTTCATTTGGTAGATGATATGGGCTATCATTAACTAATCCATCATTTGATATGAGCCTAAATAAAATTCTTGCTTTTGTTGATAAAAAAAAATAAAAAAATCAATCATTTGATATTTTAAAATTTTAAAATGTCAAATTAACTGGTCAAAAACTCATGGAAATTATATCAATCAATTTTTTATGTCATTTATAAAACTTCAGAAGAAATAAATAGTTAATTGAGACTTATGTATTCGATTAGGCAAGAACATCGTTTGATTTATATAGCCATAATTTATTAGACTAACCAAGTTTTGGGGTTTGGTTGTTGTTGAATGCACACGAGGCAAGAAGTTTTTGGGACGTCCTCGAGAGTCTACTCTCAAGAATTTGATTGACAAAATAAATAGTTATTTAATTTATTAATAGTACAAGCAATTCAAGAGACGAAAGCAACAATATATTTGCAAACTTAGGTTTCTAATAAAAATTCATACATTTATTAGCCACTTAAAGTTTTAACTTTAAGTATCGCTAATTCTAATAATACCAGATGGTAAAGAGACATTGAGTTTGATGTTAAATTTATCAGGTATGTATCTATCTATCACTTGGTATATATATATATATATATATATATATATATATATATATATATATATATATATATATATATATATATATATATATATATATATATATATATATATACCAAGTGATAGTCATGCATGTGTTCCTGATATTTGATGTAGCCCTAAACTTTTTCTATTGGTGCGAATTTGTATTGATAGCAAAAGATTCTCACGAGAAATTGACCATTCAAAAGAAGAACAAATAAGTTTAAACGTGTTATATGCGAGGCCTGGTCTCTTGCCATGCACATATGAGGCAATGTGACCGTGCTAGGCTGCTAGCTACTGCTACCAATTGAACCCAAAGCCCCCAGTACAGAAAATTTCTTATAATGCTATAGATATTGAATTATTGACATTAACACATTTTAATTAGGCCATGCAGGATAATTTCAACTAGGAAATAATTATTTGGTATGTTGAAGAAATGCCTCATATATATAATTAATAATCTCGTGTGGTTGCCAAATTAATGGTATATACAATATTATTGGATTAACTATTATGTCACAATTAGTGATTTGTGCAAAAAATATTTTATTATCAGTTTTTCACCATCCACACGATTTATCTAAGTTGATGTCTGTTTATTTGGCTGAATTAAACTTTTTCTCTACTGTTTTATTTGGCTTGACCTGAAGATCTTATTTTTTCTTATTTGAGCACTTCTGGTGCTCTTCCCATTTGTAATATTTCATTTTCTTGATAAAACTTTTGCTGAAAAAAAAAAAAACATGTAAAAGAAATGTACGGTTTCGCCTTCTAATCCCTTTGATTGAGATATGTTGCTTATTTATTACAGAGAGGGCAACCAATTGCTGGATAAAACGTCAAAACGAATTTTATAAGTATCAGGAGTTAAAAAAGAATGTCAAATACATTAGGGAAAAAAGGAAAAAGAAGAAAAAGAAAAGTAGAAAGTCCTATTATTTTCATTTATATGTAGATGGCAAAGATTGGTATTATAATAAACCAAACGTTAGTCCATGTGGCCTTTCACTTTTGCATGCCTTGATATGGATATGCATAGCTGTGTACCAGTACCAAAGTACAGATTTAGAAGTTTTAATTCGCAACTCAATGATCATGGAAATAATGTTACATATAAAGAAAGAATTAAAAAGATTACAACAAAAGAGTAGAGATATATATATATATATATATATATATGATCTCAAACATATGGAAATGTTCATTTAATTTTTTCTAATTTGACTTATTTAAATTGGGGTGGGGGCCTATGAGGGGAATCAATGTCGTCCAAACACATAAAGACAAATGAGGTTCAGAAGAGAGATGCAAACTTTGCTTTCCGACCCTGTAATGGAATGAGAGAGAGAGAGAGAGAGAATTTGAAACCCCTAAATTAAAGAGAGTGTGTGATGAGGGCTTGGGAAATTGCGTGGACACTACTAGCTAGTAATATTACATAACCCTATTCTTCCTCTTTGTTCTATTTAACACACAATATATGTGTGTGTGTGTGTGTCTATATTTAGTGCTCAACTTGGGATTGAGTTTCTTCTAACCCCACAAATTTCATTTCTCATTCCTTTATCTATATGGAATTAGGAACCCTTTTCTTTCGTTGAGTGAGCGAGCGAGTGACTTATTCATCCGGCCATGCTTGTCTTTTGCCGTTTCAAATGGGATCGAAACTTATCCGTGTTTTGTGTGTATGTATGTGCGTATACTTTCTTATCTTCTACTATATATTTCTAAATTATGGAGTTTGGTTTGTTCTCAATTTTCTCATGTTTTGGATCCTCCAAATTAAATCTCTTGCCATCCTCTCTAGCTACTTCTTCTTATGAGTAAGCTGGTACTCACACAAACATGTGACACCCTAACCCTATTTCTTACTTCCACTTCAATCCTTATTTTCTTTCAATTTCTAGTCATTTATACCCTTTTAGTGCTCCACCATGTTCTTGTTTCGATCTCCTAAGAGCAAATTCAAGTGGAAGACCCTCGTACATACTTACACTTGTGTGTGTGTGTGTGTGTGTTTGTTTGTTCTTGTCTATATCATATATAATTATAGTCGCAATTTTGCTAACACAAAGATGTTGTGTACATGTGCTAAAGATATACGCATATGCCTGGCTCCCTGTATGCCACTTGCAGAGCCCACCGGTGAATCGATGGCACTCCGTGGATGGCGTATGAGGAGCCAAGCATATTCATTTCACACATATCGTATGTTAATGTGTACATGTTATAGTCTTATTAACTATTATGCAGTCGTTATACTTTTTTTATTAATTGTTAATAATCTTAATTACACAAAAACTAACTAGATCGATATTCTCAAATCCTTTGATTAATCTTCTTGAAAACCGCCGTGCCAGGTAAATAAGTCTTCCTACTTCCCTTTTCCCCACTTTGCATAATTAATTGAATCTCATTTATTTCTTTGTCTTAATTAATTTTTTTTCAGGCATGATTATAATATTAAATGATGATAAAGTAGCTAGGTGTATGATGATGATGATGTATAATTTCTTGGAAATGATAGCTAGTATATTTATGCAGTTCCAAATTGAATGAGCATATATTTTGTGCTGAGTGTGTTGTCAGATATAAGACTACTTTCACGTGGAATAAGGGCAGAAAATTAAGTCATGTTACAATGATGCGCAGCTCATATTCCGATAAGGAATCCCCGCCTCTGTATGTACCGACAACATGAAAGTTACAACCCAGCTTATATGTATACATTTTTGCCCATTAATCAACTTCACCCTTAATGCACCAGAAAAATAATTCTATATATATCTGTAGATCTGTGTTTTCTATGCCATTTAGATTTTGACTTTTGATTTATACCTACAGTTTTCAAAATTTTCGTATATAGTTAGTTCCATGAGTATTGTTTCTAACATGAGAGATAAGTATATTGAAAACAAGTTTGAATAATAAAGTGTTGAAAACTCATTCTCCGTGCAATATAAATTGGTTTCTTTTGGACCGATATATAGAATATAAATTCATAAGTATGTCCACGTTTTTGTAACTGATCCAATTACCCATTGGACTTTTGGCAGAATAAACTTTCATTCTTTTCAATATTCCAGAAAAAAAGGGGGAATAATTAAGCTTCATCATAATAATTCTCCACCAACACGAAAAGGCAGAATGAAGAACCCTCCAAAAGTATAAGCCATGTTACTGAATTTAATCCTGATCCTTGTTTTCTTTGTTATCTACTTCATTAACTTGGTAAATTTTTTGCCATTTCTTTTTTACCTTGTGGGAGAGAATCAAAGTAAATTAGGGTTTCTAATTGTGAGATTTTTTGATATTCTCTCTCTCTCTCTCTCTCTCTCATGGGTCTCTCTCATCAAAATATTATGTACATTTGCTATTCATTTTGGTAGATTAGATGCTAAGTAATGTTTTACCAAAATTCAGGGTACTGTTTTATTCAGTATTAAGTGCAACATATGAATGTAACAGTCCTTTATTTTAATTGGTGGCGGATCTATGTTGAGGAGTACAAATGCAGTTTCTTTTCTAGATTCATGTGAGAAGTAATTAATTAAAGTATTCTGATTAGACTTAAATCACTGGTTAAAGCTTCCTTCTTATGCAGTTAGACTGAATTGTTTGCATAAAAAGTTTACTATAATTAGAGACAAAAAGAATTATAATTATTATTAGACTTGAGCTGAATTGTTGTAACGTGGTCTTCTCCTCTTAACTATGGAGCTGAATAGTTCAACTTAATCGGATTGCATCGCTACGATGAATATAGTTTAATTTTATATTACTTAATTATACTATGATTATTATCAACGATTTGTTTATTTGTAATGTTATTTGTACAGTTAACACACATGACATATAATTAACCTGATCAGGTGGCAACTTTAAGGAAATGTATAAACTTTCCTGTGGTTTCAAAAACCTCTTCAAATTCCCTTATGATTTGATAATTGTTTTGAACCCTTTTGTAATTTCATAAACTCTCTATCAAATTATCTAACTTGCACATGGTTTCATAAAAATTTGCACAAAACTCCCTCTTGGTTTTATAAAAAAAAAAAAAAAGAATTTTGTACAAAATTTATGTAACTCATAGGAAAAAAAGTTTCAAACAATTAATAAAATACATAAGTCTTCACGCTGTTTTTGAAACCACATAAAGGTTTTAGCTTGATTATCCCAACTTCAGTATAGAATACAATAAAATTTGTGGAATGGGGCATGTACGTACGTAGCGCACTTTACAAGAGGGTTTAGAGAAGACGAGGCATAACTCTACTACTTCTTTTGCCAGACAGATGCGGATTCCTCGATATACTCATAACGAATCATGTAGACCTTGTAGAGAATGCGCATGCGTTGTTTTATTAATTATATATACTAATTGAGCCTCTTTTTGCATAAACATCTCTTAACACCAGATAAACATTCTGATTTTGTAGGTACCTACATGGCTACATCTAATTTCATATACTTTTTTTCTCGGGTAAATCTCATCTACCTCCCTGATGTAATGACTATTTTTACCGAATTAACTCCCTCTAGTTTGAAAATTAGTTATTTACCCCCCCTTCTGTTGAAAAAGCTATTCGTTAATCGTTAAAATGAAAGGCAATTTTGATCATTCTCAAAGTATAAGAAAATTAAAAATCTAAATCTCAGAAATTCATATAATTACTTAACTGCAAACGAAAACATAATCTCGGTTCACAAAATCAAGATATACGATAGCATGTTTGGCTTTTAGCAATATGAAAATAAATCACTATTGTTGTTCATTTCATTTCTCTCACAAAATTGAATAAAACTCAAATGTTTTAATTTACTCGTTGATACCATAGTACATGTTTGCGACGCCATTTATTTTACTTTTTCTACAAAACTAATTTATTTAAATAATTATAACTGCACACTACAAAATATCTTTTGTTGTTCTAGTCATTCTAAGATAACTTTTAACTAACGAGTTTCAGGAAACCTAACTGATGCTAGCTAGTTGAATGATAAAGTCTTTCTTAATTATTATATTAGCATTTAAGTAGTAAACATTTGACACTAGGGGTTTCCATACCATACTATAATGCAAACATAACAAATAAAACAAAACAAAAATCTCATTTAATTGCGGTATGCATTAATTAAGTAGTTTTAGATTGTATGAGTATTTGCTTGTACTTATGCATTTTATATATCTTTCAACGGTACAATATTCTCTTTTTCCATCTCATTGTTAAATTATTTATTATGTTCATGTATTTCAATCGTAAGTAACCCTTCGTATCATGTTTTCTAACAATCAAATTTTTACAATGTTTTTTCAATGGTTGAAGTTATTTTACGCTAGCTATGAAGAAAGGTAAAATATGCCAAATATGGGATACATCATTCACATTTCAATCAATTTCAACAATAGGTAAGAAATTACTAACTATTACCAATAGTCAACTTACTAACATGGGGGAGGCCAGGGACAAAAACTTACTAGTGGCCAATAAATCACGGGAGGTGGATGAAATTTTAAGTTTTGCATGGACCGAAAGTTAAATTATTTAACTTAAATTTGTCCAAGATTTGACATGATTAGCCAAGTGTACTATTTATGCTACATAAAGGTGCAAAGTGTAACGTGATGATACAGGTGCTAGCTAGCTACGAAGAAACTGAGGCAGATGAGATTCAAATTCAATGTCTAGGTTTTAGGTCCATCTGCATGGACCGTAGGATGGGGCTCATCATTCACGTATAGAGCGTAGGATGGTACTTTTTGTTAGGGTGCGTTTGGACAAAGTTTCCTTTTCAATGAGCGAAAAGAGATTTTATTACTTTTGCTCATGAGCTTGAGAGAATCTCATTTCATCTGAGACCAATGGGATTTGAGGCTTATATATATTTTCAGTACAACAATTTTACAGGTTTTATAAAATATATATATAAGTATATATGTATAGACACCCACTACACACACCATGAAAAACCTAGCATAGTTTGGGAACTATAAAGAACATCCCCCTCGATAACATTTTCAGCTTTGTCTGAAAAGAAGAAAAAAAAGATAAAGAAGAAAGGGGCCATGGCGGTATCATATCAGTGTCACCTTTCTTTTTGCGTTATGTTGATCAGACTCATGTCCTTAAAGTAGATTCTATTCTCTTCTTTCCAAATACTTTGAATATTAGTATAATAATATATCAATCTTTTGACTTGGGTTTTTACCCATGATGCATTAGATTATAGTTTCTTTGTTTAGAACTCAATATAAGCTCTCTTTCTCAATCTGGTTAATCAAATGATGATTAATTCTAAATGTTATATTAATTGATAAGGCATATATATTTTCATAGGCCAACTCAACACTCCGCTGTATACTAACTAAGTTCAGTCAACTTAATTGCTTTGCACACTCTATTTAGCAAGCTTACGTTCTGCCTGCACTCAAAATTATCGTTAGGATTCGGCGGGACAACTTCGACAAACACCATTTAAAGCTAAAGTAATCAGATTTCGAGAGAAAATCGTCAAATTAATTGTAATACATGCTTACCTAATTGTCCCAAACTAACATTTATAGATTCCTCACAGATTTGGGGCGGGTAAGTGTAGACCCATAGTAAGTTGGTTCATGTCATATGTTGATTCTCTTAGTCTCGTCGGTTGACCTAAGGTTTTATGTCGAGTCCAGCGATGTCGAGGTGGGTCGTTGCATGAACTGACTAAGAGTGTTGATTGATGAGTCCCTCGTGTACATTTTTTTTTTTTTTTGTGTGGCAAAAAGACTAATTAAGAACTTGTTTCTTGAGTATTTTGAGTTTGTTTACTTGTTTTCTTTTATTTTCTTGTTTCGAAGTCATTTTGGTGAAAATGACAAAAATAGTTCAAAAAATGGAATTCTGAACAAAACATGCGAGAAACCTTGCGACGGAGCGAAATCGCATAGAACTATGCAGTAATATGTGATCCCGTAGAAATGAGGCATGCAATCGCATAGGTCGAATAACTTGAAGATGACATAGTCTTAATTACTTACTGCCGCATGTGAAGGAAGTATGCAATCTCATAGACTCGAAATTAGATTTTTGAAGCTGAATGAAAGTCTAAAACTCTCCAAACCCAAGGATTGTAAATAGAAAACCAAAAACTCAAGAAAAGTATGTCATATGCTATTTTGAGAGCCTCAGAAGATAGAAGAGTGCCCTTTTTGTGGAAAAAGATTTTTTTTTTTTAGGATTTGAAGAACTTCTTGAGGCACGGGAAGAACGAGGACAAGATCTAGAGATTAAGTTGATGTTTATTCGTGTTTTTACTTTTAGATATTAGTTTTAACACTTTGGATATTCTTAGTTTTTTTTTTTTTCTTATTTAGTTCGTTATTGTTTTGAACACGGATCTCTTTCTTAGTTATTTTATTAAAGATAATGTTTATTTTAATCTATTGTGTTTTTTCTTTAGTTTAGTCGTGTATCGTAAGGCGATGAAAATAATTGTGATTATGTTGTGATTGTTATGCTTTGGTGGATGTGTGCGGAATAATTATTCTGACTTCATGACTTGAGTTTAAGGCTTTTGTATGCTTGATCACCACCTAGATGATTAGATTGCTTATGACAGATCGATCGAAGAACTCATAGGTTTAGACCTCATAAATTATTGAAATTCACGTGTCTTTTGATGTTCAATATCTAGAAATTAAGACATAGGTGATTCGTAGAGATAAATTCGTTTGCAGGAACAAAATACACAGAGTACCGTTCCGAGTGACAGAGTGGAAATCTCAAAATCACAAGAACACTTTATAATTAATATATCCCGCACTTTAATTGAACATAATTAATCACAAACAATAGTTTGTCAATGAACCTTAGATCAGAACTATCCATTGAAACCTAGTCCTGATAATACCCTATTTTATTATTGAATTAAGTTTTGAATTTAAGTCATCTTTAGTTAATATTTTATCCAATCCAAAATCCCCCCAGTTATTTTTTTTTTATTTTATTTATTGTGAGTCGTCGTGAGTGTGAAAGGTGACATATTTACATTCATTTATTCGAATTAAATACAAGTAGATATAAATAGTTAAGATAAAGCACAAATCTCCCTGTGGATTGATCTTTGGAGTCATAATTTACAACCCTTTTATTACTTGTGATCCGTACACTTATGGTGAAATATCAATTTTGGGCGATCATTGATGTTGAAACATGTTTTACAATAATCTCACCTCCACTTCTTGATTTCTATCTTTGCCCCTGTATATGTGTGTTTTATACAAGGCACAAGTAGTCATTGAATATAAGCATATGTACAATAAATATTTCAAATGCTAGAAAATAAGAAAGAAAAAAAAAAAGATACAAGATATGCTAGCCCCTCACATTGAACGTAAATATTGTTACATGTATAGTTTTTCAATGGGTATATATTTACCACTAAATCAAGGCAAAATTCCTCTTAAGATAATGATGTCCCCATTGGTGTTATGCCATGGATCTGCCAGGTGAGTTGCCAAGTTCTCTAATGGACCTGTGCCAGGGTAAGCCGATTGTTGCACACAGAATCCCACAAATGCCAACAAAGCAAGACGCCCTAACTAAAAACACAAATATGGAACACAAACTTAGTGAAGTGAAGAAACATGTTATTGACAATAAAAACATTTAGATGTCTACTTATGAACATTTTATATAACAATAATAAAGAATTGCACGAACAATGAGGCGCATGCATGTGCCACACAATCAGTTTTAAAAAGTTAAAAGTCCTAGTGAAGAAGCTAAAATTCGGAAATTGTAAGGTTTACCATTTTTAATTTCCTTGACTTTAAGCTCCTCAAACTTTTTAGGGTCCTTGGAGTAGCCCAATGGGTCAAGAGCTCCACCCGGGTACTTTTTCTTTTCCGGGTCCTTCTCCATGCTCCTCTGATGCTCTACGAAGGCGATCGTGAGGAGAATTCGATCGCCAAAATGGTGGGTAGGGTGCCCCATGGAACCGGGTTGCCCAAATAGGTAGCTTGGCCTCTTGGAACCACTGCCCATTCCTGGGCTTTTACCCAATTGCCCAAGCCCAAAGCTTCTGAAATCAGGATCCCGGGCTTCAGACATTTTTATTAGTCAATTTGTAACTTATTTTATCGAGAACTAGGTAACTTATGGTACTAAGACTAGGAATTTTAGTTAGCAACTTACAACAGCAAGCATTGCCCATCTGCAGTGAATAAGCTCGGACTCTTTGTACCTCTCTAGGTTTGTTGGGACCTCACCTAGACCCAACGGGTCGAATCCAAAGTCTCTATAATAATTTAGAAAGAAAAAGAATTATAATCACATCACAAAAAAATGAAATTCTTAAATCTAAATTGTTGGCTTTTGTACTAATGGTACAAATTAAGTATGTTAGAATATAAGACTCTAAAATGGAACGTAACAAATTATGAAGTAATGCACATAGTATATAATTAATTAACAGATTGTAACATTGTAACATACCCTGGAGCTGCTCATTAATGAATTGGCTGCCATTCTCTATAATTTTACAGATTATTGGATTAGAAATAATGTTATTATAACAAGTTTATTAGAGAATGAGCAGGGATGAAGAAAATGTTGAACTAGTGCTTCAAGTATATGGCAGTGAAGGGTGATATTTACAAATCCAAATGTTGATTGTTGATACTGGAATCTGTTTTGTTATTGGGCCACGTGTTGCCTGTTAATCGAACGAGATGTTGATGTGGATATTGTCAGGATTTATTTCATTGATAATTTCCGTTAAGGTTTCGACTTCCGCGTGACCTCCCTCCCTCCCTCTCCTCTTTTTCTTTTTTTCTTTTGTCTTTTTAGCAGAAGGCACTTTGTTTCACTATAATAACTACAAGAATTTTACTGCGAAAAAATGAAGCTTACAGTCCTATTATAAAGGCTTAGATATGCACAACACTATCTGCATTCACCAAAATTCATAAACTATAATGCCATCGATCAATCACGCACAATGGTTATGATCCCGATTTTTTTTTTTCCTTTTTACCATATTTTGTTGTCTATATTTTTGAGTTTTTCTTTTGTTATTTTATCAATGTCTGAAGGGAAATCACCTTTAGACAAGAAACCAAGACACTCGATAAACTCTTCGCCTAAAGGTGTACTTTTACACCATATTTAAGTACACAAATTATCAGAACTATTGTAAGAAAAATTTTGTTCTATTTATCTTCGCCCTAAGTACTAAAATCCATAACTACCCTCACAACCAATGGGTCGTTAAATGTACGTTATGAGTCCCCTACTGGTCTCTTGGCTAAGACGATTCACGGCCGTTTGCTACATTACGAAACTGGGCCAGCGAAAGTATGGGATGGATCATGTCAAGAAAAGAGCGGAGTATCACTCAGTATTATTACATTGCTGGAGTGTTTTACTATCATTTGCTTAGGGCTCTTAACACTTTGAATCTAGTGGCTCTTCTACCTTTTGCCAGTTTCTCACACAAACTACGAGACGTTATACAACGTTCTTTCCATTCTAGGTTATTGTTTATCGCTGTCCTCATTCTGTTTTGAAGTGTTTCCTTCCACTCCCATAGATACATTGCTATTCTCTTGCTTAGTGTCTTGCATTAATCTTTTGTCTGACTTGTGTACATCCACGAAATTTCCATGTGCTAATTTGACATTACATAGTTCGAATTTCAGGCATTTCGCGCGATGTAAATGCAATTTTTGAAAATCCAAATTGGGGTTGTAGGTGACTTTTTTTACCCAGGTGCTTTGGATTTGTTTAGTCGCTGTCTTCAAAAAAGGGCAGATTGCATAAAACCGTATTGCACCTTATTTCAGAAAAATATAAAAGGTAAAAAAAGCAAGAAAGGAGCTCGAACATACTACTATTTTGTAAATTCCATATCAGAGTGAGGGGAAGTATTGGTTTTGTTGAGTTGCCTGGGACAATTTTGGGGCTTACAAGTGAACTGCGCAACCAATCATTCTGTGAGCAATTTCAAAGCTCTATATCATATGCTGCCTCACCCTACAATTGAGATTCAATTCAGCTTAAGCAACTGAATAGACACTAACCAGCATATTGTTGATAGAAGAGAGAACTCAAGTCACAAAATCTCAAAACTTCACTTGCTAACGCTATTCGTATGAATTAACAAAAGTGAAACGGGGACCACAATACATAACACTGTATAGATACCAATAGAAATAAGCAAAAGCATTCAAAAGAGGTAAAAAAAATCAAGAACTTTCTATACTGGATGAGTCGCACGACCAACTGATATCCAAGGCTCAGATATTGCAACTTTGGCAGGTTATTTGTGATGCAGCAAGCTCAGATTTTTCTTCTTTTTGTTTTTTTCAACTAGATTAGTCAAGCTACTTTGCAAACCCAGATTCAGCGCTTCCAATCACACTCCAGAATAAAAGTTACCTCTAAAACCATAAAACTGGACTCATTCTCAACGTTCTGCTGTGGTCTTCCATAATAAATCAACATCGAATAAGAGGACAGATTCCAAAACTCAACATACATAATGCATAATGCATAAAAGCATTCTGGTCCAAAGTATTCACTGATTAAGCAAATCATGCTCAACCTTAACATTATCCATTCTTATTGGAAACCTGGATTTGAGCCAAGCTGCAATCCGCAAGAGGGACAGAGCACAAATTCCCTTCTACTGTAGGAAAGAAATAGTATCTTAGGCCAATTGAACTCTAAGATATCTGAATAAAACATGTAATCAAATGCATGGCGCTAACTAGCTACTATCAAGACTGATAAACGTCAGGAAGCCTAAGTCCAACGCTGGCAGCAGATTTTCCGAGTACCCGCTTCATTTCATCAGATCTATCCACTGCAATGTTGTATGAGAACAGTAAATCCTGCACATCATTGACAAAGATTCAGAAATCAAGGGAAAATATAAAGTGAATAAAAGACTACAGCAATTGAACCAGGAATGAGGCAATCCACAAATAAACTTAGGGAAAATATTCCAACCACCCAAGAAAGTGCAAAACAATGAATATTCTTTACATTTGGAAGAAGTCTCTACAAAAGAAAATCGTCTAAACAGTAACAAAGAATCTGAAACCAGACCGATACATGAACAATGGAACTGTCATTTGTTTTCTTTCAAAAATCCTACACTAAGTAAACAAAAAAGGCTGGTGAGCGCAAGGCAATAATGACGTTTGTCGGCTCTGAACAAATAACAGGTTGAATAGGATTAAAACAGAAATTAATAGCAAATATCTGATAAGAACTGAACCAACACATATACTAAGAGCTAAGAATGATTTCCAACCACAAATAAAATCCGACAAACAACTGATGCAAAATGAGCTAAACCTTTACCTTGCTGGAGATAACTTACAAAATCAATTAAATTGTTTTCCGGTATATACCAAAAACCCATATCTACCGAAACAATCAACGCATAAATAGAAGCATAAAAGTATAAAAACAGTACATAGAAGATATCATAAACTACCTTGTGATGATGGACGCTGTTAATATAGTAAGTGTAATCAAGGGCAAGCTTCAAATTTTGTGGGTTCTCTGAGTTAATATCTTTCTTGAATTCCTGTCTGATAAAATCTGTGAAATGGGATTTGTGCTCTTCTTTTCCAACATGTGTCCTCACAGCTTTGAGAAGGTTCCTATAAACTCCCTTTGCAGTCGTATTTGCAACTTGAATGGATGAGCCCATCTCAATATCCTGCTTCTCTTTTTTATGCTTTTCTGGTCTCGTAAAGACAAAGCAAAAGATTCTTCTTGTTTTCTCCAATGGCTTTTCCCTCTCTCTCTCTACAGAAAGGCTCTATGTTCTTTTAGCATGACCTGAACTGAAGAAGCAAATTCTGTAAATTCCCAGAATTTCACGTGTATATACATTAGCTAAGATGACATTGTGCAAAATTTTGCTGAACCAATATATTGTTTAGTTATGTTCAAAATCACGATAAGATGCTTAAAATTAGACTACAGAGCATTAGAAGTGTTTGCAGAGACTGCTTAAAATAAGAAAATTAACTCATAGATAATATTATTCAGAAGTTGCTTCTTTGGCCTTAATAATCACCAAATTTAGTTGACGTAACTAACATTACAGACAAGCCCAATAGCTTAGGCTTATCAACAAAACTGCCACCACAATCAAAAAGAACTACAGGACCAAGAGCTTTTGTTGTTCCTTACTTTCTACACTCAAAACGAGCTTACGTTAACTCAAACGCTAACAAGCTTCTCTGGTAAGTAGATGTATAAACCACCTAAAACTAAAAGGTCCAACAACTAGTTAATGCCTCAGGAATCCAGTTTACATCAATTCATGATCTCATTTTTTTAATATTAAGTTATCATCAAACTGAAACTTTTTCATATTGAGAATCTTGTTTTTCAGTGATGGAGGACTTATATACTCATATGCAAAAGATTCACATATTCTATCTTAAATTAACCGAAGCACATGCTAAGTATCAACAATAAAATCAATAGAATCGCTTATGACAGAAAACGGTAATCAAAGGTGCTATAATGAACAACAAATTACATGCATATTGGTGAAGTTCATTTTAGGGCGAAAAATTACTCACAGAGCCAAAAGATTTGTACTTTCGAACGGTCGGCGAGAGACGATAAAAACCCTGGGCGAAAATTAGGGTTTTTCGATTTGGGGGAAATTCAGAGTTCTAATGGAATAACCTTCGCGGGTTTGGTCGTAAAGGGTCAGGGCGGGAGAGATTATTAGGTGCATCGCGCTGTACGACAGGAAGTGGTGCAGTAAATCGGTTATTAATATAAATGCAATGTTGAGATGAGGCGTGGAAAAGTTACTATAATTTAGAAATAACATTTAATTTTCACCGCACGTTGTACCACGTCATCGCACAGCAGTTGCACCTAATAATTTTTCCAGGGGTGGAGGCAGAAATTTTGATGAGGGGGGCGAGTTGTTTCTTGAAAAAATTAAATATTCTATTATTTAATATTTATTGCTTAAATATATGGATGTATTTTGTTATAATTAGTCACTCAAAAGAAAAAGCAAATAATTAATCTGTAGTAAAACTCAGTAGTTACTAGTCTTATAGATAAAGAGAGGCGTAAATAATAACAAAAATAACTTCAACATCTTCAAGTACAAATGTATAATTATACGAAAATATTAAAGAAAAAATAAACAAACAAGTATATATTGTGTGTATGCATAAAGTATATTATCTTGGAGTATACATAAATGAACAGTTTTGCAATATAAATACATAATATTGCACTATTACTACTACAGATCAACCAAAGTTAAATCTCACTTATGCATTAATGAATTATGCTTAAGTTTTTTTATCAGATCAAACTCATCTGACTTGAATTCGTTTCAAAATATTAATTACTTTCATTCTTAGTACAAACTATTAAATAATAAAAATAATATCATACTTTGTAATAGCTTTTTCCAAATCTTTTAGTTGAAAATGCATGCACTTTAAATATTAATACCTTTCACGAGAATGATTAAATGCAAGAAACCCAAGACGACTTATTTATTTCAATTACTTAATTAGCAGCTTAGTCTTTTGTTAGTTAATTACATTTATATGGTTTAAGCTATGCACGAATTAAATTTAACAACTTAAACTAAAAAGAATATATACTAAGAAAAAAAAAAGAAAAAAGAAAGAGAACTGAAAGAGGATGAAACTTTTCGAAACTAATTTGTGCAAATAATTAGGGGTGCAAAAACCAATAACATCACAAATTTGTATACACAAACACATGCCCTCTAACGTTACATGGCTGAAGGCTGGGGGTGCAAAGGCCCCCACATGCACCCTATAGAGGGTTGTGCAAGAGTAGGAGTTGACGGTAGCGTCTAAAAATCTTTTAATGTAGCGTTCTATATGTATTGAGCATTATTATAATATTAGAGTACGGTTCTATAATTGTTAATCATGTCACGTGGTATATCGTAAATAAAAGATAATAATAGACATAGTGACTACTCCATGTGTCTACTGAGGTTGGTGGTACGCTAATGCTAGAGTTTAAGGGTCATGTGCATCATATAGAACTTGTCAATTTATATTACTTTGGTCTTTTTTTTTTCTGTTATATATTGTTTTGCCTTGGAGAATATAGTTTTGTGCATGCCAAAATTTATCTATAACATTTAGTTGGATGTGGATGACTAGTAGGTAGTTCATTCATAAAATGTTTATTCAATTAGTGCTCTCATAGAGAATGTTGTATACGTGATACTGATACACAAAAGGAATAACTTAATCATAGTTGTGAGCCTTACCCCCATGATTCCTATACAACGTCCTTCATTTGAATGTGAGCGCTTTGACCAAAAAGAATGAATTTTGATTGGCCATATTTATTTGATAATTACTCATATGGAAAAAAATGACTTGAGGGTCAAGTGGAAGAATGTAAAAGTTTCATCATTAACTAAGTGTTAAAGGCACATTAGTGCCTTCGGGAAAAAAAAAAAAAAAAAAAAAGAGGGACGTAGTGCATGGCTAATAACTAATAAGTAATAATTATGTAGGACAGTAGGAGTATGCGCTTTTTCAGTTTTTCTTGTTGTACAAATTAGGGAAAGAAGAACGAGGGAATGTCTTGTTCACTATACTAAAGTCAGACATAAAATATACACGTATCATGTATGACACACCTAGAACTCACTTACTAAACACTCATAGTGTAAGGCCAACAATTAGGTATTTACAATTGCTAAAGAGAATTGAACTTTTCTCTTACTTTTTTTAAATATTATTTTTAAAAGGCAATTCAAAAAGTATCGTAAACCATCTTTTTGCGTTTTGTGCTTTTCTCTCTTTTTTATCCAATTGGGTCCTTGCAATTACGGATTGAATGTCTAATTCCCAAATAATAATGATAGTGTCTTGTACCTGAACCAGTGGGGTTTGTGGCTCACTTTTTCTAAGTAATGGAGAAGAGGACGAAACATGCCACTTGAAGACTCTACTGAGACAAAAACGGGCTATCAAGAACGTCGAAGAGATAAAAACTAAAATGCTTATGTGGACCTATAAGCAAATCGGCCCTTTTAATCAGCATTTGGCGACACCACCTTAATACAAAACAAAGTATAAATTTTACGATTAACATTACACACAATTTAAGAACACAAATGTATGAACCAAAACCATACATATATTAAACTTCAGTTGATAATAGAGATCATAAATAATCATGTAATTTAGTTACTTTCCACTCTCGAGTAAATAAATAGGTATTAGAAAATAAAGATTTCATTTCATAAGAATAAGTTTGACTGTTAACAAAAAAAAAGGTTTTTGAGTTAAAGAAGTGAAAACACACACACAATGACACAATGAAATGATCATCACCACATATCGCTCATCACCACTCAATTCTATCTTCTAAACCCAAAAACTTGTGGAAACTTCGCGCCAATGGCGTCAATAGCGGCGCTAGTGCCCGTTGTTTGTTCCAGTCAAACAATTAGGAACCAGAAGAAGATTAAGAATGAGTTACACAGACGAAGAAGAAGCAGCGACAAGCTCAACTCTGGCCCCTTGGCGAATGTAGCTGAAGTGGTGAGAAAAGACTTTGCGTTTCTCAAATTAGGGTTAACCAAATGGGCGGCCACGAACAACAACAAATCATCATCATCATCGTTTCACCTTCCAAAGATACCAAAGCCGATTGAGGATTTGATTTGGCTGAGGAACATAGAGGATCCGAAGTCGTCGGGCCTCCGGTTTCCGTCGTTTCCGCAGCCTCATTATCCAGGTACTGTTTGATAAGATGATGATGATGATGTGGCGATCAATCGAAGAGAGTGTATTAAATGCCTAGTTTTGTACTCTAGAATTTTGTTTCAATTGAATGGAGGGAGACATTGTGTTCAATTTGGTGTTGTTAGAATGCTATTTGAGTCTATTTTCAAATGCTTTGGATTTTGTCGATGTTTGGTGTTTTGTGGAGGAAGTTATGCACTTTTTAGTCGAATGTGGCGGTGCTGAATATTACGTTTGGGATTAAGGAGAGTTTTGACTGGATTCGTGGATTATTATCGTCTCGGATGATTTAATTTGGATTAGATGTATCTTATGTCAACTCTTTCGTGCTCTAGAATGTGGAGATGTGGTTAAGAATTATAAGAATATAGTTAGTTGTGAGATATTAAGGCTCTAGTAAATAAATCAATGATATTGTGTTTTCTGGAGAAGCAATAGAAAGGTTTAGTCTACGAATAAATTTCTAAGTTTCTATGACTTGTTAAGAAGAATGAGGTATTCTCATGAACTCTTTATGTTTTTGTGGATGCCTTGTGGTGGCAACTTAATTCTTAGACCTTTGATGGATTCCACTAGCTGACTAACAATTTACGCGATTGTTATCTCGTGTTACTTCCTCTAATCTCCATGATGCGGTATCCGATAGTCCTTTTACTTCCTAAACAGTTTGCATCTTTGTCCATCAAGTTTGATTATTTGATTCATTGTTGGAAATGTAAATTTACTGATTTAGTTTAATTAAAAATGCAAATAAATGTGGATTTCACGTGTACGTTGTGCGCATTATGTCTGCGTTTATCTTCAGCATCGCTCAAAAGTAGTTATCGAAATTCCCTTCTTTTACAGGGTAACTTTCTTAAATTGATTCCTTTTCTTGATTTTACAGAACTCTCTGCCTTTGATTTATTTCTGGCTGATCTTAAAGCCTTGGAGGTGTATGCTGGCTACTTTTACTATCTCTCAAAGATGTGGACCAAGCCTCTTCCTGAAACCTATGACCCTGAGGAAATTACTGAGTATTTCACCTTGCGGCCCCATGTAGTGGCTCTCCGACTTCTTGAGGTAATCAGATATGTTTTGACAGTTTGTGCCTTGTTATCTTGGGGTTTAACATCAAAACCTGTATGCTTTTTTCAAACTTGAAATCAAGCTTCTCAAGATCTACAGAGATGATAAAAAAACCTAGAACAGAACTCTAGTCTTAGTCTCCTCTGCAAAGTTCCACATTCCTTAACAAACTCGTGACTCTGCTACTACAACTTATGCTTCAAGCTCTTATTTTGGCACTCTGTATACATTGTCCATTGCATCTTTAGCATCGGGCGCTTTAACGTTTTTTGGGGCCTGAAGTTTGAAACTATGTTGTTCTGTAGTCTTCTCATGGAGCACAATGCAGGAACACAAGTCATGGCCTCATAAAATACAAGATAGGAACCTGAGTCTTGATCTCTTGAAGCTACATCGTTACATACAACAGTTCTGCTATTTCAATTTACTCTTCGTGCATTGCAGAGCACTATAAATGATATCCTGCTTTATTTTTCTATATTAAAAATTGTTTCAAAAACTCGCCCGACGCTAATTTGAACCTGAAATGCCCCGAGGATTAACTTTTATGGGGCCAAAGCCCTGTGATTTTGGAAGTATAGAGCGTAAAAGATGCGCAATTTGCCCCCAAACAGTTGGGTTTACACCTTGAAAAAATAAATTATGGTGTATTTTATTAATGGATCTAAAAGATTTCATCCTTATTTTACCTACAGAAAAGTAAATTTGATATAACTAAAAACTTGTTAACAAGTACATTGAAAATTAATTTATTCTTTTTAAGATTTTGCATATAGAGGTTCTTTTAATTTGAAATCATCTTTTCTTTTATAGGTTTTAATAATAGAAGTCAAACTTAACATCATCCTCTTCTGTAGCCCTGTGGTTTTCTTTTATTTTATGTTTTACATTTTCAATCTTTATTATCTCCAATTAATTTCGTAATATGTGGAAAATATAGAGGCCTCAGAGATCTTATCTTTTAGTTTTGATTGTTATCAATTTATATATTTATTTAGTTTAAATACCAAAATTTGTGGGGCTTTGCCCTCACCTCTAAGTCTGCACGATGCCCCCTACCTTATGGCCCACGCCTTTAAAAACACTGATATTAAATGCTTCTAAATTATATGGCCAACTTCATTGTGCACAGCTGAGTAAAAGTTGTAGACATGGAGAAAAAAATGACATCTTTTTGCCTGAAGTGTGAGATAACATGAAACAGCTTAATCACCAGTTAGGCAGGTGTTCTTTTGTGATTCTTTTCTAGTTGTCTTGACGCCTTCTTCCTTTCTCTAAGAAAATCATTGCAGAGTAACTGTGAAGATATATTCATTGGTATCTGTGTGTATGGAGACTATGGAATTGAATATAATGAAAATATGAGAACGCATTTGTGCAACTGATTTCATATTGATGAGGTCTTGGCTTCTTCACAGACTTGCGTTCTATGCCGTGCTAACTGTGTTTCTCAAACTAAAGACAAATTCTTCTTCTTTTTCATCAAATACAATAATTTATATATGATAGAAATTAGGAGCCCCTCATGTTTCCTCCTAAAAGGCCTTATTAGAGAGAGAGCGGGAAATCATTAATATACAAAGTCCAAGTTCATTTCCCGACCGATGTGGTATAGATTCAACACGCCCCCTAAAAGGCTCTGATACATGATACAAATAAGGAGCCCCTCATATTTTCCCCTAAAAGGCCTGGAGGGAGATCATTATGTAATATATATAAGCCCAAGTTCATTCCCAAGCGATATGGGATATATTCAGCAATATATTTTTGGTTTCTGTTTGCAGCACACTTGTAGAAGCTTGTGCAGTAGTGCAAGATGTTTCAGGAAAACATATTTACATTTTCCATCGGAGAGATATAGGCACCCTCTTCATGCTAGCAATATTAATGCCTTCCCATTTGAAAATAAATGATGTATCATTTTACCATTCACATTGAAATTGGGATTTGATTCTGCCCTATTTGTTTTGAGTTTTTTTGTTTCACATTTATGTGATGTCTATTTAATTTGACCAATTGGCTTTATTTTTATTTGTACTGTCGTGAAGTTCTTGTTGTTACTGTTCCAGTCATTATACGGTAAGTAGGCAAGATCCGTAGCTATTATATATTGAACTGCAACCTTACCAGACTTTATCACGTGGAAGGTCTTTACTGCCTTTGCCTCGGCAACAATCAAATTCAGGATCTCTAGGATCAGTTCTGCTGCTGATCAGGCTGCTGATGAAAAAAATATTACTTACAACTTCGGGATAGTATTAAAAGAAACGCTACTAAACTTGGGTCCCACTTTTATAAAAGGTAAGATAGCTTATGTTTCATTGTTATGGAAGTCAGAATACAAAATTATAAAGAGCAATAATACTATTTAAGGTTACGTAAAAATGTTTCATCCTTGAACTCTCTTTTATTGCCAATTTCCTAACGCATGCATTTGTTTGAATGCAGTTGGTCAGTCTCTTTCAACAAGGCCAGATATGATTGGTTCTGAAATATCGAAGGTGTGATGACTGGAACATCTCATTCAGTTTAGTTTCATGTTATACAAAGATAAATTTCTGTAACTACATAGCAATAATTATTGAATAAACTTGTATGAATACTTCAAGTTTGTGTTTAGGTTTTCCAGCATGGTTTTTTGAGTGAAGTGTGTACTCTATCAACCTGTCTGTCATTTACACTACAGATATAAAAAGAAAATGGTATCTTAATATATCTGTTCGAACTGTCCTAGAAAAAATTTAGTTAAGCATTTATTCTGCCAGAAACCCAATTGCTATTAGACCATCAGACTAGATGCAAAATATAATTCTTTTTTTATTTTTTTATTTGCTGGTTAAGCTATGATTGCAGGCATTCTCAGAGCTTAATGATCGAATTCCTCCTTTCCCGAGGGCTGAAGCGATGAAGATTATCGAGGAAGAATTAGGTTCTCCCGTGGAGACTTTTTTTCGCTATATCTCTGAGGAACCTGTAGCTGCAGCTTCATTTGGGCAGGTGCAAAATTTAATATTATACATCATTGTCTCTAGATTTTATCTCATAAAAGAAATTCAACTTTGAATAGGGAAAAGATGAAAGAATAGTTGTTGACTGATTGTCTTTATGTTTTTAAATCATGCTCCATTGACGTGTTCTGATATACGCGGTGATACATTTGCTCAGGTTTACAAGGCAAGTACTCATGATGGGTTCGATGTAGCTGTGAAAGTTCAGCGTCCTAACTTACGCCATGTTGTTGTTCGAGATATTTACATTCTTCGTATAGGGGTACGTATCGAGCTCTTCATTTTGGCATCTCTTTAGCAAACTAATAGTAGATACTGAAATTTTAACTTTGGCTAAGTGTTTCAGCTAGGTCTCTTGCAAAAGATAGCAAAAAGGAAAAATGACCTTCGTGTGTATGCGGATGAGCTTGGAAAAGGCTTAATTGGGGAGTTAGATTACAATGTGGAGGCAGAAAATGCTTTAGATTTCTTGGTAATACTCTGTTCTAAAATTTAGTTGGTTTATTGTCATGCAACAATCCTCCCCAAGCCTAAAATCTTTATTGTAAAGTTTTCATATGGAAGGTGACAGTCTTGTCTTGATTCATATTGACCCAGAAAACAGCATCTTACTTTGAGTTTGTTGACCAAAAATATGCAGAGAAGATTATAGACTTAATTTATGGTACATGGACAATAATTGAAATACCTTCCACCAGTTTGGCCCATTTGCTGGACTCGAATATAATTTAAATATACAAGAAGTCTCGATAACATCTCTGGTGCACTGTACTTGCCATTGAGAAGGAATATCATTGCTCCTCTTGTCATAAATCCATTGTGATTGGAGGTGAGGATGATAGTTCTTATGTTGCTTGTGTTCAATGGACTTGGTGTTGGGAAATTCAGTTTCTCATATTACTCTGGTTTCAGGATATGTTGGTATCTATATATGGCTTTAAAGTGTGATATGAGTTGCCACCTTTCCTGAATCGCTTGGTACCAGAACGACAACTCCACTGAAATTCATCTCTATAAGATCAGATGACATGGGAGGAAAAGTTCATCATGTGTCAAAAGTTAGAATATCTGAAATTTACTGTTAATTTGTGACTCTTGAGGCAAAATGTATCTCCTGAAGGAGAGAAACTTAAGTGTAGAGTTTTTATTATTAGGCTTGGATCGATAAATTGTTTGACCCCATGCATATGGGTTATGATCAATTATGTTCGGTAATCACGTTCTAGATAATCCTAGACCACTTGACTTTCTTATTTTGTTCGTAGCTGTTCCAATTTTGAGATGCAAACTTTGAGTCTCTTTTGATGTTAGCTTGTATGGATTGAGACTGAAACCTTCAATTTCACAATCGTTTACTCATTGGAGATGTTTTGCTTTACCCTCACCAGTTGAGTTGTTAAAAGTAAACCTATCACTAGTCCACTTTATTTCATTGCTTTAACTTCCGTACACGTATTCTTTGTAGGAAGCTCATTCTCGATTTCCATTTATAACTTCACCAAAATTATTTCAACATTTGAGCAAGAAGAGAGTTTTGACTATGGAATGGATGGCTGGTGACAGTCCAACTGAATTAATATCTGCATCTTCTCCAGAGTCGAACAGAAAGCTTCTTGATCTGGTATATTGATTTATCAATTGTGTTTTAGTACAAGTACAATATTGTATCTAGAAAAGTAGGTTTGTATGGTAAGTTGAGCCTACTTGTGAGGCTGGAATAACATCCACCTTAGCTTGAGCTCAAAATGTAGTTGTTTTGATTGCAAGCTAACATCTAAAAGAGTATTTTGAATATAGCCTGTTTTATATACCCTTTTTCCGTGTGTAATTAATCATTCAAAATAAATTAGAGTGAAGTTTAGAACTTTATAATACAATTACAGTAATGTTACTTTAAAATCTATTTTTGAATATTATCAAAGAAAAATTATTTATGAGTTGAAAGCTATTGAAGAACAATCATTCTGAAGCAAGCCAAGTTTGAGATGAGCTTTTGTGATTTCTCAAAGATTGGTTTGAGCTCAACTTTTTTTCATACAGGAACGCTTGTTAATCCTGGTCGAAGGAGTGAGAACTTTTTACACTATCCCTAAGGAAGGGTTAGCATGATATATCATGCTCCAGTAAGTCAATCCAATATTGGCCTGAAAAGTTAGAAAATAGTTAATATTCTAGTTGGAGCAAAGTGGTGTGCGAGAAATGCTCAAAAGTTAACTCTCAGAACAAAACCTTGTTTCAATGTTTCTCTAGCATCTTTCAGGGCTTGATACTTTAACCATGCTTTTGGAAAGATTAAACGATGAAAGTGTTTTGCTCCTGGGTTCCTTTGTTTATTTGGCATATGACTCACAAATTATTGATTTCACTAATGCATCATCCTTGCAATGAATGATTTAGTAGAAACATGTCTGAGCTAAAAAAAGAATCAAGAAGCTGGTCCTATGACTCTTTGTTATCTGGATCAAAGATATTTCTGTTTTCAAATGATTTGTGAGTATATAAAGTCATCTTAAGTTAGGACAACGAAAGCAATGTCCTTTTAGGCAACGGATGTGTATTCATGTTAATTATTCTTGAAACGGTGATTTGACAAATTAATTAAACATGCATTTGGATTATGCTTAGCACGAGGGGTTCTCAGGTTGTACCCTTATCTCAATCTTTTGATGACTGCCAAGTGTTTTTCTACCTCATTATAATATTCATGTTAATTATACTTGAAAGGGGTATTTGACAAATTAATCAAACATGCAATTGTATTGTGCTTAGCACGAGGAATTCTGAGGTTGTACCCTTATCTCAATCTTTTGAAGACTGCCAAGTGTTTTTGTGCCTCATTATTTCAAAGACTTATTATCCTCATTAAGAAGTGCCTAAAATAGAATTTTCGACGAATTTTGGTAACTTTCAGAATTATGATCACATTTTATACTATTCTAACACTGGATCTAGTAATATTTTCTACACTAAAATAGTCTGTTCATTTTCTCCTGCAAACATTTCTTCCTTTCGTCTTCAGATGATTATCAATTCCTTTGCCTAAATTTCTGCAGGTTAACAAAGGCGTGGAGGCAGCATTGGTTCAACTTCTTGAGACTGGCATATTGCATGCTGATCCACATCATGGAAATTTGCGTTACATGTCATCAGGAAAATTAGGGTGGATTTACCTAGTGCTGATTCTCTGCTAAGAAAAATATTTATTATTTTTCTTTATCATTTTTTTTACAACTTAAACATGCAAGTCTCTAAACGTTTCAATGGTTATCTAATGTGTGTATGCTTCTTTCCACCTCTTTATTCTGATAGGTTTCTTGATTTTGGCTTGCTTTGTCGGATGGAAAAGAAGCATCAGTTTGCTATGCTTGCATCAATTGTGCACATAGTAACTGGAGATTGGGCGTCCCTTGTGAATGATTTAACTGAGATGGATGTTATAAGACCAGGAACTAACATAAAGCTTTTCACCATGGTAGTGTCTCTATCTGGAAGATAAATGTTGTCCTTCAATGCATAGTTGTTATTTTCACCTTTTGTCACTGAGATACCTTTTGGTAAAGAAGCTCTTAACTTATTGTGGGCTTTGTTCTCAGACTTGTGAGGTTCTCTTTGTAAGGGTTTGTTCCAAAGACTGCTATTTGTTCCACTGACATTCTGTGAAATGCTCCAGGACCTGGAGGATGCCCTGGAAGAGGTCAAATTTAGTGATGGAATTCCTGATGTCAAGTTTAGTCAGGTGAGGAACATATTTACATCAATATCCTTTTCATTTGTGAAATCCGCTATTTTTCTAAAAAATTGTCCTAGATTTATAACTTCCGTTAATACCTATGTTTTATAAATATTATTTTAATATTTTGTGTTGTGCCGTGCTGTTAAGTTTTTTTCTTCCTCTTTTTTTTTTTTTTTTTTTTTTTTGGTAATTTAACTTCTCAAATGCTTTCTCGGCTTAACAAGCAGCCTGGGAATTTGATGCCCATGAAATGTTGGTAAACCAATAAACTGCTAGTTAGGGTCAAAAGATTTATTTTCAGATGTTCTAATCATAGTTGACTAATGTGGGATTTTTTAAATATATTTTTTGGTTGATCATGTTTGGGTCAAAAGATTTATCTTCAGATGTTCCCAAATTAACTCTGTTAGCGGATATCTGTAATTCGAAAATGATTGAAAGTGCATTTGCTTATTCACTTTCTTGATTTTGTCTAATTCATATTATGAAGATTCTGGGGAAAATATGGTCTGTAGCATTGAAGTATCATTGCCGCATGCCACCTTATTATGTACTCGTCCTTCGATCTCTGGCATCTCTAGAAGGTAATTTCATCTCTACATCAAGAAGAAAAGTACCCAAAATGTTAACAGATCCACTTACATTTTTCTTCATTGTCCTTTTGTTACAGCCTTTGAGGTTCGTATCTTTTTCCTTTTGCTCAGAGAAACTTGAATTGTATCTTATTTCATCTGAACACGGATAGTGTTTGTTATGAGAGTAACAAGTAGATGTGTGCTTGCAAGCAAAAGTGTTTCTTTGATTTTGATTGCTCTTTTCCTTTGTGGAGTGACATAATTCATATGCGTGGAATATTGCATCTATAACTGGAAAGCCTAACCATTCTGTATGAGCAGCTTCTTGCGGACAATATTTCGATCTGCTGATGATGAGATCTTGTGGCGTATGTGTAAATTTCTTTTTGACTCATCCGAAGCCAAGTTTGTAGGTTTAACGACAAAACCCAACACCTCTTAATAAGATTTTTTTTTTTTTTTTTTAGAATCATACCATCCGACATAGAATCATGGGTTTAGATGTATGCATCCAACAAGCTGCATATGTTTAGTACTAAGTGTCTCTCTTCCATATCTCCTTGCAGAAGCAAATGAGCTATGAGAAAACCATGACAAGTCTTATTAAGAATTTAATAGTCATATAGTTGTTTTTTTTCCTGGAAGCAAATAGTTTTCCTACTAGGAGTATCATAATGAGATTCTTCATGACTATCAATGTCCATTATTGTTACCTGGCTAGTGGTGCTTATCTGCAGTCAACAAGATGACAAAGAAAATCTGAAGCTCACTCAGGTATACAACATGTTAGTTGCTAGAAAACTCTTACCAGAATAATTTTTTGCTTGATTTTTTGAAGCCATTTAAGCTAAAACCTAATGGGCAATGCAAAAACAACTCATAGCCAGATTTACTGAACTGAGACAATGTACATCTGCCTTTGTTTTTGTTTAGAGTTTTCTAAATGATTGAGACTAAGTTCTCTTTGCTCTTTGTATAAAGAATGGTACGTATCCACTGAATTTGTAAGTGATTTATTTTGTCCGAATATGCTTTATTTTCTTTCATCTTCAAATAGTCTGTCTGGTTTGTGTTACATGTAGAATTATCGCTTCGGATCATTTATTTGATTCTTTTATCTATTCCATAGGATTGGCATTAGCTGCAGATCCAACATTTAAAACATTTGAAGCTGCATATCCTTATGTTGTTCAGAAGCTTCTTATTGACAATTCGGCTGCCACAAGGAAAATTCTACACTCGGTACTATATAACATTTTATTCAGCTTTTTTAATGTTGCTTTAAGTAATCTGCTGACTGACTATTATGGCTTAAGTGAATATAAGAGCCATCACCTTGACTATTTACTCAGTTATTTGTAAATAGAGGCACTGAAAAGAAAAGATCTTTATTCCTGCATGGTACTGAGGCCATGTGTCTTAAGTCTGTTTTGTTTTATCTTATCTGGAGGATGGTTGTACATGTGTGAACATACATTTAAGATTGACTATTGTCTAATAATGCTAAGTGTTTTTCTCTCAACGTTTCCTTGTGGAATATATACCTTTAGTTTACAGGATTAACTATAATTTAACATTTCAGGTTGTGTTCAACAGAAGGAGAGAATTTCAATGGCCAAGGCTTGCTGTTTTCTTAAGAATTGGAGCAACCAGGTATTCTAGTTCCAGTATTTCTTCTCAAGTTTCAAGTTTGCACAAAGTAATTCTTTCACTATTGTTAAACATATTGACAACTATAATATTGACAACTTTATCAGAGTAGGACAATTTGCCTCTTTCCTTGAAACAGTTTATGGCTGAAAGCAGTTATCTGTTTTTGTCCCCATTGCTTTTTACATTAACTAAGATTACCATTTGATTGTCCAGGAAAGGGTTGCAAGCATTAGTACCATCAAATACTCAGATTTCTCTTACTCATCCTGCAAATAGAGCTGCTCCCGAAGTGAATATTGCAAACCTGGCTTTGAACATCTTACCGTCAAAAAAGGGTCTAGTCTTGAGAAGACTTCTAATGACTGCAGTGAGTAACGTATTGTTGCTTTAATTAAGTTTCACTGGTAAACTTTTCACATTCCTTCATAGTGGTGGTTGAGTTTTATTCTTAGTGTAGATTTGTCGTGTTTTATACTGAGGCATGAGAGCTTCAGGGCTTTTCAGATGTTCTGCAGGACGGGTGAAACTGAAACTCTGTTATTCTTGTTATTTGTACATTTCACAATCCATGCCCCTCAACTTTGCTTCTTTCGGATTTAATTACACCTTAAAATTACCTGATTTTGCTACTTCATTTTAGAGTGGCAATTGCTAGTAGTAAGAACAGTAAGCTGTTGTCATTTTTATGAACCACTAGCCTAGTCCCGCACTTTAGCCTGAAAACACATTCTGACATGCAGGATGGAGCTTCACTGTTGAGGGCAATGATTTCAAATGAAGCTAGCTCTGTTCGTGAACAACTCTGCCAGGCTGTCGCCGATGTACGGTACCGGTGGATGTCTGATGCTATAAGAAAAGGTCTAAAGCTTTCCAGATTTAGTTCCCCAGGAGTTGTCAGAGCAACTGCAGCCAAAAACACCCAAACTTTTTCTAGTAATGACTTCAGTTCCATCCTGAGAGATCGTCGACTCAGAATTATCTTCTTTAAGGCGTTAAATTCTGCTAAAAAAGATCCCATATTAATGTTGAGGTTTTGCTGGGCTTCATTTGTCCTGTTCTCCATAGCATCAGCTTTGGCTTGTCACAGATTGTTGGTTTCTCTCAGTGGAGTTTACCTGGACCGATTATCGTTTAGTTCCAAGCAAATAGCAGTGAACGCACAGAGTACATGATAAGCCATATCTGATTATCCAAGAAGACTGAGACATCATAGTCTTTTTGTCGTGACAATCCGGAAGCAAAATCTACTGAAGATGATGGAGTTCAGTCACAGGATAAAGGTTTGACTGTTTGAGTAATACTTTACCTTCTAGTGACAGCAAAATCATCTTACACACCTGCTGTGATTGTAGCTGAACATCCGGTGGTTCTTTTTTAGTTATTATGACACATACGAGTACATAGCAACACAGTGGCTCCAAAGATGCAACGGAACATATACTAGCCTAGATGTCATGTAATTGGGAGGCGTGCTCTGTACATATCTGTATGAGTAGCTAGCTACTTTATTTTTGAATGTAGATTATTTTGATCAATGGCTGTTGTAAACCCATTTCAACCATTTTAACAAAGTTCTATTGCCTTATTTGTCGCACCCTTTCATTTAATTATTTATTAGTTATTTGTGCAGTAAAATGTATTTTTGTTCTATCCTTGAGCTCTAAACTACATGAATAAACTGATATATAATTTAATGACATCCAATGCGTACTTCTGACTGCTTAAGAAACTTGAAGCTACAGGTTGAGACTTGAGACATAACTTAATGTAGACTTTAATGTTGGTAGACTCGTGGGGTTCAAAAAGCTTATTTGCCCGAGTTTGATGTCTAGAGTTCTCAATATGGGTTGATTAGTTTTCTTCAAGTTCTTTGTCACTTGTACTGTTGAACAGACTAATTTGATCGCTGAGTGATGGCAAATAAAATACGCGGTGATCATAGTAGGTTTTGTTCAAGTAGAGATGGTGAATTCGAAATTGATCATTATTATGATTGCTTCAAGTTTGAAAGAACTATGGTGGCTGGTGGCTTTGGTGGAGCCATGGGAATGAAGCAAAGATGATTCAGTTCTTACAATCTCCTGTTGTGCATCAGAGACGTCGTTTTTTGATTGACATTGTCATTATGTAAACAAGTTGATTCGTACCTTTATGTTCATCAAGCAATTTTATATCCTCCATTCATCTTTCCTTATATTGGTTTACTGTATTTGCAATAAACTGAATTTATATTTCCTAAATTAGATCTTCATTTCTATCTTCTGAGTAGGGAGGCCTTTCTTAGCCATACATATTGATAGGGACGGATTTTACAATTCCCAGTAATTACTGAGGTAAAGTAATGGTCCCCTGAACAAAATTGAGGGTTGGTTCCGCACTAATATTCCCGTTGATAAAGAGTACATTTTTTTTTTTATTTTACTATGCTGCCTGTAGTTTTTAGGTCAATTGCGTTTAACCTCCTAAACTATTGTTCTTTTGCAAAGTGCCCGTAAATGTATTAAAATGTGTGAATTGCACCATAAGTCCTTAGTTTCGTCCATTAGATCTGGCATCAGAGAGCAATTCGCACACTATAGCATACGTTTAGAGGTCACATTTTGATAGGTTTGGAGGATATTGCAACGGACACATAGTTTGGAGAGCTTAACGCAATTGACCCTAATTTAACTATATCATTTTCATCTATCCTGCTTACTGATAGTGAAACTGCCTCTCAAATATGATGACTAGACCAAAAACGACAAAAAAGTAGTGAACTATTACAAAAGTTCATCATGACCTGAAGTTAAATTGAAGCAAAGAGAAGGGAGGCATTTGTGCCCCCAAATCCAAAAGAGTTGGACATGGCCGCTTTAATGGTCATCTTCTTGGATGCAGTCAAAGGCATGAAATCACCATTAAAGATGGGATCCGGTTCACTCAGATTCAGTGTTAAGGGAGCAATTCCCTGCAATAAAATATAGTCACAAAACCCATGTCAAAAACACGCAATTCACAAATTACAAACTCACTCCTGAACTTTATCTTTTCTGAGACCTAATGTTCAACTTAGATACAGCATTCTTAACAGATGGGATACAATTTTCTTACATGGTGCATGGCTAATATAGTAAATATCGCTTCAACTGCTCCAGCTGCTCCAAGGAGATGGCCAATGGCACCCTGATAGAGAGGTATAAGTAAAACATAGGATCAATAGCTTTATAACTTACATGGGATTCAGTCTATATCAAATACTTTATTAGCAACATATAATTTCAAAATGGTTCAGAAAACCAGGGAGACATGAAGGAACTAATGAAAGACAAATTCACCACATTTTCGGGGGAAATAAGCAGGGCAGGAATCAATAAAGTAGAAAATCATGCTCTCAAAATAATCATAAAGAATTAGTCACAGAGTTCTAAATATGGACTACGGAAGTTGATTTTGAAATCCATATTACAGATATGGACTTGATATGACTGTCAAATTACCTTGGTGGAGGATAAAGCCAAGGCACCTGATGCCGCATGATTGCCAAATAAAGACTGAATTGCCTTTGCTTCCACCACATCACCTGCGAGAAGATCAAACAAGTTAGCCAAAATTTAAGAGATCATGACAGCATTAGTGATACTCTGAAGATCACAATGGAATTTGTAGTTAATGTGATTACCCAATGGAGTAGACGTGGCATGAGCATTGATGTAATCAACCTGGTTAGGGTTCAGACCAGACTGCCAATAACAAAGAAAAAAAAACGCAATTTAGAAAACAAATAATATTTCTCCTTTTTCCCGGATTATAACTTCTTTTTCATTCTTTTCTAATGTTCTCGGTAGTGGGGCAGAGGGAGAAGGAGTTTTAGATCATAATTATGTTGAAGATGCTCTAGAGAAGTACATTGAAGAACAGGCATAGTTACGAGGAATTAAAATTTACAAACACAGTAAGTGTCATCATAATTGAGCAAGGTGGACTCGAAGCAAGTCATGAGTGTCACAATGAATAAGAATATTATTAAATTCGATGAAGCTATCATAAAGGGGATCAAAGTTCAGAAAACTATATAAAGGTTGGTAACTTGACTTCATTACTTGCATAGGCTTCTTAGCTTTCTTTTAAGAAGGTTTTCAGAGTATTTGTTGTATTTTACACTTGATAAGTTTTTGTACATGCCATGGGAGCTAACGAAATGAATCCTTCCGTAATTATAACTTTTTTTTTGGGGGGGGGGGGGGGGGGGGGGGGGTTCTGAAAGATAAAACTACTATATTTCAGCAGTTGTGCTTGGTTTGAGCTAACTTGGTGCTAATGTGTTATTGAACATCGACACTTGCCATTGCTCAGATGAAACACCAAGTAACAACGAATATCTGACCCGCTCTTACTGATGCTGTCTAACATCCTTGTGTCTAGAGAATTGCAATCACAGAGATGCAAATAATAAATTAACAAGGCCCTCATTTTGATAAGACAGGACACAACACCCCAGTTCTATATTTAAATATCAGAGAGATGGATCACTGAAATTCCCACAGTTATGCCAGCATTCACTCTTCTACTTTTGAGACTGGAATACTTTTCTCCACCAGAAGCTGTCAACTCCAACTATTCAATAAATGAAGGATCCAGCCAGTTTTTATTTCAAAGATCTTTTTAAAATCTCTTACGAAGAAAGTATAGAATGACATAAATTCAGAAAACTTGCACCGGATAAGTCAAGACACTATAGCTTCAGGGTACATGACAAGGAATTTCTTATAATCACCTGCTTCAGAGCACGTGTCATGGCCAAAATAGCTCCTCTTCCATCTCCATGTGGTTGAGTAATGTGATATGCATCTCCTAAACAAAGAAACAAAAACTAACTTTGAAGAAAAATCAGAAAACTGATAAACAGAGCAACAAGTTTGATCATTGAAGAACCTACCTGACATCCCATAACCACGAACCTCTGCATATACTTTAGCTCCTCGCTTCCTAGCTTGTTCTAGTTCCTTAAAGGTTTGGCAAAGAGTGTAAAAAGGCGAGCTAAATATCTCGAGGGGGAAGCTAAATGAAGATCGAGGCTTGTATTAAACTAATATACTAGAATTTCAACACTGTTAAAGGAATGTCATAATTATTGATCTGCAGTTTTATTGTTGAATACGAAGTTAAATAAATAATATAATTTGATATGACAGTGTATCTGCTACTGAACCCCCTCAAAGGAAATTGCAGGGAACACACTTAGACCATGCTTGTCCTTTACATAGAGAATGAAACAACTCTCATTACACTTAATAGAATGAAAAGTTTCTATCTGGCGCACTAGTGACAGCACTCACCTCCAATACCAGGATGCCAGAACCTTCACCCATACTGTGTTCAAGCAGCTTATTAGAGTGATGTAAATTGAAGGAATTTGGTCCAATCAGCCACTTATATCATGCAATAGGACTCATTACTTACACAAATCCATCACGGTCACAATCGAAAGGTCTGGAGGCTTTTTCAGGAACAGCGTTGTGCTTAGTTGTCAACGCCCTGGACCTGCATAAAAGCAGCATGTCAAACAAGATCGTGAAGTTTCATCAAAAAAAAAAAAAAGAAAGAAAAAAAACGAGATCATGAAGGGGCGTGAAAGTTTTATGAATGGAGTAGTTCTTGAAAATTCTCTCGACAAGCTTGAGCTTTTATATGAGACGGCAATGCAATATGGTACTAGGGTTTGTTCTTCAAACCCTAACTCATATTAGCCAATAAAGTGCACTCATCCTCCAGTATGAGTGGGATAAAAGAGGAATAAAACTGGAGTGCACACTTCATCCTTCCAGATTCTGGTAAAAACACTAGAAGAAAAAAATAATAAAGAAAAAGAGAATTCCCGGCTTAAAACCTTTTACCCCAGAACAAATGGAGCATTTTAGTTATATGTTCTCACATTTGCAAATATCCAGACAACCAAGGCCCTCTTGGTTCACTAGCCCATAGAGGTAACTTTTCAAGCCTTAAGCACCACCATTACAAACAAAAATTCCTTCGATCATTGATTCGGGTGCATTAGACCATAAAACAGATTCTTATTACCTTTTCTTATCATACTCATGTTGTGCTATGAACTTGAAAGTAAAAACTGTAAATGGTTCACTTCACGAGTCGCGGGAAAAGGAAAGACTCAAATTCCTCAGACTGAATTCAGTTCTTCATCTACCAATTTTTTCACGAACATACTGTCTGTAAGCCAGTTAAGAAAGAATCCCACCATTACCCATCCATTAAAGAAAGGGTCATATGTCAAACTTAAAACAAAGATTACAGCCTGCACAACAGGGGCACATTGGAAAATACATACAAAATGGTAAATGTCTAATCTCTCTACAAACTTGAGCTTTTAGATGAGATGGCAATTCAATATAGTATCCGAGTCAAATCAAAAGGTCTGGTATTCGATTCTCACCACTTGCCTATACGTCAAAAATAACCACATGTTAGGCGAAGATTTACAGCCTGCACGTGAGGGAGTGCTACGGAAATAAATGTCGGAAATTGGATTATGGCCAAAGTAGACTTACTATCGGTTGGACTCTCGCTACAGTCTTAGTCGAAAAAGGCCCTTAGAGATAAGTTCCCGAGTTTACGCAGAAGAAGGCCATGTTGAATAGTGTCTTTCTAGTAACGGTAAAACACACTTAATAGTGTGCTAATAAGCACTACGATTCTCTCTACCAACTTGGGCTTTTAGATGCAACGGCAATTCAATAGTAGTATTGCATTAGATCTGAAGAGTTTGACCACCCAACTTCATGGCAGCCCGATATGGAATCCGTACAGAATCCCTTTCACCATTTATAGATAACAGAAGGAAAATATTCAGCTTTTAGAGCTTATTTGACTTGACGTGAAAAAACCTAGGTCACCCCTAATTAATTGGGACTAAAACATACTCATTGCTTTTGCTGTTAGAAATTTGTGTCCATTAGATTTGCATGCCAAATATTGGTAATAGAAATTATACCTCCAAAGGGTAATAGAGTTAGAAAAGATGGATGACAATGGAAATGGTCACCTAGTAAGAAAATGAGCAAGGTGCTAAAAGTGCCAAGGATGCCACTGCAGCTCAAAGTTCAGACAGTCCTAAACTCGAAAGCATTTTACATAATTCGTGATTTATCATTAGATGCTTCTGGGAGTTCATTCAAGACTAGAAGCTTCATGTGGAATAAAGCACTTCAAGGAAATTCCAAAGTTCTCTCAAGAACCCAGATAGCTTCACAACAACAACCAAGCCTCTGATTCTAATTGATTAGGACAAGAGATAGCATTATGTAATTGGGAACTAAATATATGTGTGTGTTCGCACGGGTGTGTGTGTGTTTGTATTTGTTAACTCACCATAAAGGTGCAAAATGAAACAATCCTGAAAATCACACGACTGCTATATTCAGTGTCAAAATAATATACAAAATGGATCTATCACCATCTACTTCGAACAGATTACCGATACCACCTATTAACTCTCTGAGAGCATGTAATGCGCACCATATAAAAATTAACACCAGCTCCCAAACTCATTATCCATGGGGAGTGGTTGCTTATTCTTCTGACTAGCAACTAGACATAAGACAGAACAAGAAGATATAGCACAGTTGTCAATCGACTATTACCTACAGAAACCTGCAATTGATAAAGCATCAATGCTTGCCTCAGTGCCCCCAGCAATCATGACATCAGCATCTCCAAACTGAATCATCCTAACAGCATCTCCAACAGAATTTGCCCCAGTAGCACAAGCTGTCACTGCAGCATGGTTTGGCCCCTAAATTCAAAATCAAGACTACGATATGCAACTATATCATATATTTTACAAAATGATTCCACAAAGTATGAGAAGACAATATACATACATATATATATATATATATGTATATATATATATAGCATAAACCATCGTTCTTTCTTCACTTATCCTTTATTATTTGCCTAAAATTACATTTTTCCTGAAGCAAGTATAAATAATTACCCACATCCAGTGCTGCAAATTTTCAAGTTTCCCTTCAACTAATTAAAACTCTCTTTTGCACTGTTCACCATCAATTACGTTATTGCTTTACTGTTCATCTCATAAAAAGCTAGGAAAGCGCAAGTATTAAAAATATAATGAGATCACCAGCTTTATGCCACTTAAATCCCAGTCGAGGACACACAATTAGCGTTTTTAATGATTTGAAACTAAGAGAAGACAGAAATGTATGGTGCATACCTGGAACCCGTACTTCATACTTACATGACCAGAGGCCATGTTAATTAGTATCCTTGGGATGAAAAATGGACTGAGCCGGCGTAGCTGCTGCACTCCAAAAAGAAACAAAATAATTTCATTGACAGCAGTTCTTCTATGTGCAATGCACATGTAATTTATGAAACTAGAATAATAAGGTGCCAAACTGCCCTTGGGTCCATCAAGTTGGAGTAAAAAAAGGATATTTGTAACTTACAGAATCTTAAGAGCACTTTCTAAATAATTGATAAAAGATGTAACTGTAAATCTGCAAAGCAGCATAATTCAGAATAGTAGGCATAAAAAATAAGTAATGAGTAGACCTTCCCACAGATCATTCTTGAAGCATCCAGTATATCACTAATGCTGCCAGTCCCTGCACCAATGGAAACTCCCTGTTCACACTTAAAGTCAGGATTCAGATACTACCACAAATTGCAAAATGCACCACCATCGTAACTTAGATGAGTACTTACCGTTCTTTCCTTCTCATCCTGCTTGGTGGGTATCCAGTTTGCATCCCTTAGAGCCTCATCAGCCGCACATAAGGCGTATCCTATGAACCTGGCTATAGATCTGTGCTCCTGTAGGGCATTTAAAAGGTAACATCTCAAGATTCATAATCGTTGCGTCCCATAAACTTTCCAGACTACCATGGATCAAAATTTCCATACGTTTCCTCGAAAATCACCGAAACGTTTCCTTTTTTCACGTAGCCGAAACGAAACCTATAATTAGTTTCCAATTTCATTACAGCTATAACCATGGATCAAAGTATCGTTTCGACAGTATGTTTTGGTTCTTTAAATATTAGAAACTTTTCGCAATGTTTCGAGATCTTTTCGATATGTTTCGAAAATTTCGTAAAAATTGTGCGCACAATAGATATAGAATATATTGCATGTTTCTTTTCCATATAGTCAAAAATGGAAACATTTCGGTAGTTTTCGAGGAAAAGAAAAGAAACTTTGATCAATGGCTATAACTTTTACGAAATTTTCGAAACACGTCGAAAAGCTTCCGAAAAACTACGAAATGTTTCTAATATTTAGGAGACTGAAACATACGTCAAAACCGAAACTTTGATCCATGCAGACTACAATCTTGTGATACAGACCAATCACGTACTTGTTTGGGCTTGTTAATGTAATTTCAGAATTTGATGTTTTTCCTTTTATAGAAAGATCTATTCAGCTTTCTATGCATCCATTAACGTTGGAGATTACAGGGGATACCTCAACTTAAAAGAAAAGCTCTCAGCTAAAACTTATAAGCAGTCTACTCCTTTATTATCATGAACTAATTTACATGAAAAGAAAAAAAATTTGATTTATCGGTCCTATTGTCACTCTTACTACGAAACTTAGTTGTAGGATAAAACTGGTGGCATTATTTAGTATTAAGGAGTTCCTCCAAGGGTTTCTGAATTTACTTTCCTGGTCTAGGAATAAACATTGTTCCCCAAAACACAGAACCTAGCTCCAACAACAAAAGAGTGCAAGGATAAGGAATAGACCATAATAGGCTTCATAAAGGAAAATTATTTCAGTAATATTCAATAGAGAAACCTTTTTTTTCTAAGACTACAATCATTCAGACTCTAATTCTTCACTTGTTCTCGGTAGCTCAGGTGCATTCCCCTCCAACCACACACCAGAAAAAACTGGAAATACCACGTAAAACTTGACTCTTACACTTTTTAGCCCCATAAATGTATAACTGGCAACCAAATATACTCAGTAATTATTACCTTTGAATTAAGCCATAGCTCCTCGTTGAATTCACCAGAGTTGGCTCCGCAGGGTACGATTGCAGCGATTTTGGATGTCAACTGATCAAATGTATGCAGCTGCGTCTCTCTATCAAATCCATTCATTCTGAGATCTTCAATTGTTAGTGACCTAATTCCACATTCTCCATTTATTAACCGCTTCCATGTAGCTTCCACACCACAAGCCAAAGGTGTAACCATTCCTAAACCTATGACAACATCCAGAAAGCACAACAAGCTAAAAGGCCCAATTCCAAGAGCAATCAGGTGGCTACGTAAAAGCACAATATGTAGGTATGCAAAGATAAATACGTGTAGAAGCACAACAATGCTTAAAATTCCAAAATATATTTAGGTGTGCAACGCTTCAGGTGTAATGTGTTTTAGTGGGTGAAGGAGTTAATATTGCAATATAGAGAATAGAAAAAACATGAGGTCTTCTATATGGTCAATTATTTAGGGGATTTTGGACTAGTTGAAATCAATATAATGATATGAGGCTACTTTTGAAGCAAAAGAATTCTTTGGGAATTCTCAACTATATCACTGTCACAAAGAACAGTCAACCTATATGGCTCCAGAGAGAACCTCTGGTTGTTGTTATCCAGAAAAATATATTTCTAATACTTTCTTTAGTGCTGTAGTGCAATTTACCTTTTTCCTACTGGTAGATTAAAATCAAGTTTGTGTTGATTCCGATTGTTTACCTTTCTAATACAATGACATAGCATCTAACTAAATCGTAAATGCTAAATGAAATTGTTCCTACATCTTAATAATGTTTGACCAGGCTCAATCATCACCATGGAGAAATTCTTTTGCTCCTGAATTCTCGAAATCACAGTCTATATTGTACCATTCTAAGAAACGAAAGGGGTTTATACAAATTACATGTTTCAGCCTCCTGTGACAATTATATAATGTATATTAAGAATCTCTAACAGATATCTCAGTCCCTCACTTGAGACTGGAATGATCAACTTCAACTTCCGAATTTCTTATTAGTACACAAAGTAACTGAACCTAGGAGAAGAATGATATGGACACAAATCTGTAACAGAGACATCAAAAACTGTCAAGACAACATCATAAATTATCAATAGGATGTTTCATTAACCAACCAAATTTCTAGTGTGTACCTTTAGTTGACATATTTCATACTAATTCAAAGTCTTGAGATGATTTTTGTGATTTTCGATGACACACATGATTGCAATCAATGGAACATAAATTGTACCAAAAATTCTCCCAAGCGACACGATAACGAAAAATGTGTAGTAATTTCTGTGCTACATTGAATTTGGTCCACATGATAATCATGAGACAGTTACTCGTTAAAATCCCACTACATTCCACCGCCCCAGTGATTTAGAGTGCACGAGTGTAATCGTATAACACTACACACATCACCAGATTCTTTTTGTCCTAAAAAAGTTTTAACAAGCCAAGCATATCCCAGAAACACCAAAGACCAAAAAAACCAGAAATTGATTGCAAAACTTTCACCTGATGGATATTTTTTAGAAAAGTTTAAACCTTGACAAATATAACAGCTAATCTGTGCTGAAAACTAGAAACTTTAATTTACCTGTGACGACAACTCGACGAGGAGGCAATAGAGGTGGCGGGTCAAATGGCAATGAAGAGAACAAACGACTGAACCGGATGAGCCTATTCCTGTTGCGCATTGCCGCAGCCATTTGCTTCACAAATTGTCAAACAAAAATAAAAAAATTAAGCCTTAGAGAAAACAGAGAAGTATTTAAGCCTTTTTCTCAGTGGGGAATATTGTCGAACATGTTATGTGGCACCCAAACACACACTAAATTACAGCAAAAAGAACCAATCTTTGCGCTTGAAAACAAGTGTGCAACATATCTGATACGGTGAAATAAACAGTAAATTTGGAGACAATAGCAAGACAAATTTACCTCTTCAAAAGCGAATGAAGAAAAAGAACTGTTCCTGTTCGTAACGAAATGATGATATAGCTGGTTGTTTTGCCCAGTCGGATATTTTTTTCAGAATTTTTTTTTTTGAATTAATTAATAATTTAATTACATGTGAACTAATGTTTAATTATGTTATTTGCGATTCAATATTTTTTAGTACTCCTTCAATTACTTTTTTTATGTATATTCAATTTAAAATATATTTGAGTTGTTGTACATATTATGAAAAATAATATTATGAATTGCAATTAAAATAAACTTAAATATGAACACACGAGTACTAGATCAATATTTTTTGTAAATAATATGCCTAAAAGTATACTATCAATTTGATCAGTCTACCCTCCTCCTATTAGAGAGTGAACTATTTAACGAATCGAATCAGTGACCAGTTAAGTCATAACTTGGACAATTGGACTTAGGGGTGGGCAAAAATTTTGGGTACCCATACCCAAACCCGTCCCAATCGGGTATTTTCCATTCGGGACGGGAAATATGGGTATGGGTACCCAAATGACGGGTACCCGCATTGAAAGAGTCGGGTTCGGGGTCGGGTTCGGGTATTACTAACCAAATTCCCGAACCCCGTAGGGTACCCACCCGCTATATATATAATATTATTATACTTATAGTTATACTATTAATCTTTATGCTTAACAATAAAATTATACTTATAGTGTACTAGTCTTTTGGTTTTATTACTTATATTAGAGTATCTTGGGATTAATAATAATAATAATAAAAAAAAAGACTAACGACCAAGAGTCCGAAAAGGGATATTCACTAAGTTCCGAATACCACACAAAAAATAAAATAAGTCATCTTTCTAATTTGTAATTATTCAAAAGATTTTCACCATAGTGCCAAAAAACGTAAGATCACATTGCATCATGGAAGATTAAAAATTGAAAAACATCAACTTTTTCCAACACCAAAACTAAAAAAATGAGATATTTGGGTACCCGCTACCCACCTTCATAGATACCCTACCCTAACAGGTACCCGCCTTCGGGTACCCGCATATTTCGGGTTCGGGATCGGGAAATAATTTTTCACTACTCAGCATGTCGGGTACCCGCCGCGGGTACCCATTCGGGACGGGTACCCACGAATGCCCACCCCTAATTGGACTTCCACTTTGGAAACATGGGGATGAAGCTGTAATTTAACAATTATACCAGCTTACTTTCTCTCTTCAAACTTCAAAATCAAATTTTTGAATACCTTCAAGTTCTTCATTAGTTTTGAGAATCTATAAATGAAAATGGAAATAGGATATATATTTGTTGTTCACTAGTGAAGCAACTCAATTTCAACTTTAAAAAGTTTGATTGTTAAATCTTGATTTGATATTATGTGAACTGCGCAAACTTTAGTTAAAATGTGACCGAGTATCTTCAAATGTTCCAACGAAATAATTATAACTAAAATAGAGACTGGTTGACAAACTAAACAATGTAAATAGACAAATACAAAAAAAAAGTATTACTATATTTTTGTGTGTGCGTGTGTCGGTGGTATGTTTCCTTTTCCATTTTGAAATGCAAGGCTGAAACATAAAAAAAAAAACTTAATCCATTTGATTAGTAGTGGTTAAATTGACCATAAGAAGCACCATCATTATTATATTTAACTTTAGCTAAATTTGTTTTTCAGGCTGATCTTACCGACCTCTGCTTACAAAATGCATTATTATCATTAATTTTCACTATATCTTCAACTATACACAATGCTATTGATAAAACAAATTAACAAACAAATATAATGGTGCAATTGATATTTATCATACAAATATGATGCCATTTAGTCGAATAAGGTTTCAGTCGACGACTTTCATTCATGGATCAAAGTTTCTTTTCCACTGTATGTTTCGATGTGCCATATTTTAGAAACTTTTCGCAATGTTTCTAAATCTTTTCGATATGTTTTAAAAAATTTGACGTTGCAGCAGACATAAAAAAATACTGCATGTTTCGTTTCTATAAAGTCAAGAGTGGAACGATTTTCATATCTTTCTAGAAAAAGAAAAGAAACTTTGATCCATTTTTATCAATCCGAAAATTTGGATTGATTTTGGTGAGCAAATCAATTAAAAATTTAAAACTATGGGTACCAAATAGTGAAAACAGAAAAAGGTAAAACTGAAAACCTTAAACCTTTGAGGGGGCAAACTGATATTAGTTTTCCATTGACTGCAAAATTAATTACACACACCACCCTACCCTGTTTGTTTTACAGAGACAGAGTCGACGATTATCTTCTCTCTTACTTCAGAATCACGATTTCTCTCAGATCACAGTTCAAAATATGAGTTCTCCTCAACTCTCAGGAGTAAGTAGTACCGATTAACACTCGCTTGCTGATGCACACATGCATTGTTTAGATCTGAGAATTTTGTTGCGATTATACTGATATCTTAATTATTGCATTGTTAAATTAGGGCACAATGAGCATTTACAGTGGATTTACGAGGCTCTGCAAGGGACTGGCCGTGGTGCTGATCGGCGGTCATCTGGTTGTGCAGATTTTGCCGTCTGCAGTTTCTTATCTCGCGCTCATACCAGCAAAGTACTGTTTCTCTCATTATATATATGTATGTTTGTTTACAATGTGTGTATTGTGTTGTTTACTGTTAGTGTGTACATGTACTTCCTTGATTAGGTCAGATTAGTGTATTGTGTTGTTTCCAATGTGTGTATTATGTTGTTTACTGTGAGTGTATATGAGTACAGATTAGGTCAGATGTGATAGGACTATTGTGAATCGAGCGGTTATGTTATAATGAGATGACGATTTGATGCTTGGAGAGTGCCTAAAATCTTGTGATTCAAACTCAGCATGATATGTTTTCGAATTCGCTGCCAGATTTGCACGATAGAGTAGGTTGCGGAGGGAGTAGAGTTTTGTGAAATGGAGTAAGTGAATTCATGTTATGTGAGGTAGTCCTACTAGTGATGTGGTACTAGTTTGACGGTACTAAGAAAAGGCCGAAGCAGGATTCTAGGGAGACAGAGGACATTTTAAGGAAAAAGAAAATGTTGTTAGAGAACTGCCGTGGTAATTGGTTGCTATATTTTGTTGCTTTGTGATGTTGGGAAGGAGGGGGGGTATCAATCCAATAAAAATGTTTGGGACTATGCAAATGGAACCAAAACCACCCGCAGGTAGAGAGAGATGACGCCTTACAGTTTAGATGATCAAAAAGTTGTCCATACTGTCGTCAACATGTGCTTCAGTTTTGAGCTTTTTATATGATATGTGAGATGAATTTGAAGCATGTTAATCATTTAGTTGGTTTTTTTTAAGGGGACTATTTTTTTTCCCACTCAAACCTTTGTGTATATTCAACAATTGTTTGGCTCCTGCAGGACCATTCCCTTTGTTTGGAATCTCATTACAGCTGGATATATAGAGCAGTCAATATATGGGGTATGAAGTTTTTGATTTATGCATACACAATATATGAGTGTGTGTGTGTGTCTGTATATGTATATATTCATAACTTCATTCTTGTCCTTTTCCATTAATTTGGAGGCTTTTCAAATATTGTTACTGTTTTGCAGGTGGTCATCAGCACGCTTGGTCTACTTTTCATTGGAAAGCTGCTTGAACCCATATGGGGTTCTAAGGAGTTTTTGAAGTTCATCTTTGTAGTTAACTTTCTGATATCTGTTTGTGTCTTCATCACAGCCATTTCCTTGTATTACATTACAAGGCAGGAGGTGTACCTGTAAGTGATACAGGGTTCTAAAAAGTTCTATCATTCTCCAGTTTCAGTTCCCATTTTATTTATCTTTGAGGCCAATGCAGGCGTCTCTCTAGTTTTTAGTAACGTGTGGGTGGTTCTATCTTGTTCTTTTACTGAAGCAAGTTCTTAAACAATTTTAATTGAGGGAACTTGTGAAATTATGCTGAGCGGAGGAAATCCTGTTAACTTGACTCTTGGGAACCCAACGATCAAGAAACTGCATTCTCAATAAATTAACTTATAGAAGTGTGTCTCTTAATACTTGAGACTAATCCGAGGATTTAATATTTATCTTTGACATTTTATGTTGTTCAAGTAATGTACTCATTTTTGTTTATGCTCTGCCTATCAAGGGTAAAATAAAATTTCTGATTCTCTTACTGTTCTTTTGCAGCTATATGCCTATTTCTGGTTTCCAAGGGGTCCTGTCAGGGTTTTTAGTTGGTATCAAACAGATGATACCTGATCAAGAGCTGTCTTTGTTAAAACTAAAAGCAAAAGTATGATTTTTTTGGAAATTTCACTTTTTGGTTGAAGTACTTCACAATAGATAAGCAGTTGTAACTTTGCCCCAATTTCTCTTGCAGTGGTTGCCTTCCCTAGCACTTTTGCTGTCTGTTGTTGTAAGCTTTTTCACAACAGAGTCAGCGTCGTATCTTCCTGCCTTACTATTTGGCACCTACATAAGTTGGATTTACCTTAGGTACTGGCAGAAGAATCCAGAGACCAAACTAAGAGGCGATCCAAGTGATGAATTTGCTTTCTCTAGTTTCTTCCCTGAATTTCTAAGGTAGTTTCGTAGAGGTTTCTTCATGCTTTTGAGTTAAGATTTGCTCCTTTTTTCTTTTCTTTCTATATCTGAATTTCACATTTAATTTTGGTTGATTATGAACAGGCCCGTAATTGACCCTGTTGCTACAATTTTTGAACGGATGTTCTGTGGAAGAAGATCAGAAATCTCTGATGAGTCAAGAGGCTATACTTTAGGAGGTGGCTCACTGTCCGGTGCAGATTCCATTGAATCTTCTAGGAGAAGGTAATTTGTCTTGATACCAATTGCCGAAACATGTTATTAATATGTGGAGGAAATTGGTAAAGTTACATGAATCTGCTATCAGTCTTGGAATACTAGTGTGGCTACTATGAAAATTATCATACTTATTCCTTATTCACGAGTCCATGTTATCTTACTTAAGAGCCTGCAAAACCATATGTGATCATTTGACAACACGGCATTAAAGCTGGCCCAAGGTTGATTTCCTCCTTCAAAAGGAGGAGACCGTGAAATAGGGTTGAGATGTACATGACCACCTGGGAGTTGCAGTGACTATGTACTAAAACCACAGAAAGGGGTCAGAATGTTCACAACGCCTAGCCAACTCATGCATTGATTCTGGTTCAAACTCACTTGCATAGATTGTTACTTGGATCAATCATATAAGGGGATGTTGTTGACGAGACGGTGGGAATGATATCATAACCATGTACTTAAGTTAGATCTGGGGTCCAGCAGAATACTCAAACTTAATGGTTGTTGTCAAGCATTTATAACCATTAGCAGTTCACATCAGGATGTGAGGTTGCAGAATATGACCAAGGCGAGGGTGGAACCAAGTATGCTTGAGTTTTTCGTAACGTTCTGGCCATATCCTTTAAGTTCAAATTAGGAAAGGGGGAAGATTTAATAAGAGGTCTCTGAATTGATACAGTTGAAATCAATACAAATGGATAGCATAGAGTTTTAGATAAATTCTTTAGTTTCTGAATAGATCTCTAGCACTGAAAAAGTAATTCGGTTTGAGAATGATTACAAATCTTTTTATGCCCTCCACTGAGAACGGGCCTTTCAACTCTGATTGCAACATCCGAATTAATAAACTGTTATTTGTGAGTTGTGATAAAAGAAAGGAAGATGATTCTGATGAGAGAATTTGTTTCTTCATGGCCTTTGAGTTTCGAGTTTAGAGCCATTCTTATGGCAATCCCTGGCCGTTGATCAAAGGTGAAGACTTGAGCCAGAACTGGAAAATTGTCGCGTGAAGAACTTAAATGTATTACACTATACCGCTTCCTTTAGTTACATAATGGTTTCATGAGTTCTGGAGAACACTTTTCTGTGACATCAATGCATGATGTACTATAGATGAACGTGAAAAAACATGGACCAGTTAGTTTGGCCTTCTTTGATGCTCTTACTTTTTTTTACTTCAACAAGTATAATAAGGAAAATATTACTATCTTTATTTAAGTTCTGACTTAGCTGCTGACAAGTTGTCTTCTGGCCCTGTCATATCAAATAAATTGTTCAATCAAGAATACTTTTTTTCCTTTAATGTTTGTCAAACCGCAGGGAGAGAGGCGCTCGGGCACTAGAAGAAAGACTGGCAGCTGAGAGACTGGCTGCTGCAGGGAGAACCGAAGAGACGCAAAAGGATGCTATAGAAAATGTCTAGAAGCTTCTTAATCCCGAGATTGTATCCTCCAGATATGTGTTTTTACACAAACTTGTGATACATTTTGTCTGTATAAGAGTACTTTTAGATTCAAAGAGGGATTTTGTACCTATTTATTGTGATCCTGGTAGTTTCCATTGATATATACATGCATCTTTTCTTTAGTTTTCTGTTTGGTTTGCGCACAAGAAATCAAATTGTTCTCCACTTTCATTTATAGTGGCGACCTCTACACTTGTTAGTTGTTGCTTACTTTGTGGTCCGTCTGTGACAATATACTGCTGTCATTAGCAAGAGTGACTCTATCTAAAAACTAATGTTTCATGTCATCAAATAGTGATCGTTTCCTTCAAAAAAATATAAAATAGTAAATTTAGTTTTCAACACGGTCTTAGCTGAAGGTACAGAAGCTAATGTCTCGACTCATGGTTCAGACATTTTTTTTTAATTAATTTTTTTGGGGAACTTTTTAGGATAGGAACTTTAGAGTTCAGACAAGGCAGATGTTCATGTTACAGGGTATTTGGAACTTATTTTCAATGTAAAGAAAATGGCAAATGGTTGAGATTCATGAAACCATGAAATAATCTCAAAGAAGAATGTAAAGTACATAAAATGGTAAAATTGTTGTCTTCTTGCTTCACATGGAAAGTTGACTACATTTATCATGTGACTTCTTACATAATCAGTTTGGTGTGAGAACGAAATGAAAATGACCATTTACATTTAAAGAAAAAAGCTATATAAATGTGAAAAAAAAAAATATAATTTGAAGAGTATTCTGTATAGTGGAATATAAATCATTAACATATTTCAGAAAGAATCATCCTTTATTAGCCAATATATCGAACTGTACCTTCCCTCACTTGGAACTGCTGATTCCCTCACTTGGAACTGCTGATTCCCTCATCTACATTCATCTTCTTCCTGAAAGAGAAATCACTTAAACTAATCTGAACTTGATGTTGAGACTCATCATTTATCCTAGGATCTTCGATATCCACCTCAATCTCAACCTGATGTTTTCCATTTCGAGTTGAATCTTCAACATCATGGTGACGTGGGGAGGCGGATGTCCCCTCGCCTGCTCCCCACCCTTCATTGCTAAAATTCGACCCCCTTGGAGAAGTTTGGAATCCACCTTCAACACTGTCATGATAGTTTTGATGGCCGTGTAATAGGTATAGGGGCGATGTGCTACCGTGCAGTGGGGTGCCCGGTCGGCTAGAAAATGGGGTTGTGTTGCCCGACCGCTGGCCCTGTTTCACCTGCTGTTTGGCGGTTTTGTGCCAGCCTCGTAGTGCTGTTGCTACTTGGTCACTGAAAATGACTGGCTTCATCGTTGAGCCCATCTGAGATTCAGACATAAGTAAGAAACTAAGTTTCGAATCATACGTTGAAGGTAAATTTTAAAGTATATGTAAATACGTCTCGTTTCTTGGGAGTGTGAAATAATTGATTACCTGAGTGACTAAGGCATAGAGGGGTAGAGTAACATAGCTGCACAGGAATTGGATGAGGAGTCTGGAAAATAACAAGAATGGTAAATTAAGTAACTTATATAGTTCAAGAATGACTAGGAATTCTGCTAAAAAAATTGTTGTTATATATATAAACTTACCCCATCGCAACCCGGATGATCATATCTTCGAGGTTCTCGTGGTAGCAAGATGGATATCCGAATTCATACTGCATACAAAAAAGACATGCTTTATTAATAATTTGCAATTAGCAGATCATAAAAATATTAGTAAAAAGCTTGTTAATTTGAAATTTTTAACAAGAGAACTTTATAAAAAAATAACTTATAACTTACCCAACTCCAAGCAAAGAAAGCAAGTTGAAATGCATTCTGCAAACAAGAAATAAATACATGAGAAGATTAGCTTATACTAGCCTATGAGTTAGTTATACAAATATAAAAGACTGTGATTATTGAAAAGATGGAAGACCTGAAAAAGAACCAAATGAATCAAGAACAGGATGAGGCCAGGGCTATTAAACCAGAAGAGGTCATCGCCTGGCTGAACTACAGGGGTACCCTTTATTATATCTCCTCTCTCTAGAATTCTTATTCCCATTTTTGAGATGATAACTTGTAGTTTTGCTCCGATCAACAGAATTATCTGCAATTGTTTCCACAAAAATAAATGTCAGATTGAATTCTTATTGGCTTCTGAATTTGCAGTTTACCAAGTATTGTTTCACTTACAATTAAGGGGATGAATGGTAGCCAAAAGTGTGCATACCACCCTGTTAAGAAAAAAGTAAGCAACATAATTAGATTTAAAGAAATAGATCATTTTTTCTATCTTTTCTTTTACTCTATCTTCGTGGTAATCATGTAATTGCTTATAGGCATTAGATGAACTAATGTTTGAAAGCATCTAAAATAACCATATATGTACAATAGGATAATTTGTATTTCTCACTCACCATTGGTGTTGGTAAGCATAATCAGTACTGCGCAAAGCCATAGTGTAGGGCTGCAAAACATATTTGAGGTTAGCTCTCACTTCACATGATAATGATAAGAGAATTTGCATAATATTTCACCAAAAAAAGATACATAAAAATAAATAATATGCAGCCCACTCGTTTCTGATGTTTTACTTTTTTATTTTTATTTTTATTTTTATGTGCGTGAGAAAATAATTAATTTTCTACACGAGTGTGTACTACATCCAATACTACTTAATGTTAAGAGACCATAGTGCCTTTATGTTTTAAACCGATATGTTGTGCTTATAAGACACATCACACTATGTGAAATAAGAGAGTAGTAAGCAACTCTTTCGTAAGTCAATGTTTAAAATTCTATAAAATCATTTTCATTTGAAATACACGATAAAAATATGTATGAAAATTAATAATTGTGGGTTTACGTACCTTATGCCAACCACAACTTTGAAATCTCCTTCCAACGATCTTTTGATATACTTCTGGAAATTAAATGATGATTGACTCTGAGGTGCCAAATGTGCCTGAAGTCAAATCATTTGAATAGTTGAATTAGTTTTCATGACTAAGATCTGGCATTTGACTTTCTGTCCTATAAAAAACAAACTTCACTGCATTAATTGACTTACTGTTATAAAACCATGTCGGAGTGTTAAATAGTCGGTTTTTGTTACTGAACTGAAGAACTGCCTGAAGAAACACACCTGAACAGGTAAAAGTATAATATGGGTTAGGTATATCCAAAAAAAAAATAAAAAATAATTAGAGTTAACATTAAATCAACTCAAATTAACAAAGAAACAATTAATACGGAAGAATATGATTTCAAATGCTTTAACAAAAGACACTTCCGTCAATTGAAATGAATGAAGATTGAGAATTTATGCATTCAACTTGGATATGGAATTTTGTTTGAAATTAGTTACTTAAGTCTTATTATACAACATAAGCCACATTCAAGAATATTGGATGTTTAATTTATGAAAATATATAATTAGTTCAAGGCAAATAATAAATGGAATTAATTAGAAGGTCTTACTATCCAGAGGAGAACAGGTGACTTGCTCCAGAAATGCAAATGCCTACGCCCAAATGAAGTGTCCCTGGCAAATCTGAATCTCTCAGGATCTGCAGCAAATTAGTCAATTATATTATTGAAAAATAACTTATATTGTTGAGCTATAATTAAATATCGTTTTTTTCCGTAGACCAAATTTAAATTTGACCTAGTCGCTTACATAAAAATAATTCAATAATCTAATAAAGTGAACAAAAAATTTGGACAATTTGTTTATCACACGCGCCACAGAAAGAGCCTTATCTAAATAACGGTGGCGTAATTAGAAAAATAATCAAGAAGTATCAATTAATCATGTTCTACGTGCAATATTATTATTCACGGCCGTCTCGTTTGATTAATTCTTACAATATACGTACGTACCACGACAATTCAAAGTTCTTGACTAATCAACTAACTATCTTCCAAGTTCAATAAATTACGGTCTTGTATAATGACGAGATCTATGATTTGCAAATCTGATCTGAAATCACTATATGCAAATCTGATTTGAAATGACTTCGTCTAAGGAATCATAAATATATATTTATTTCACGAGGCGACAAAAATAATACTTTTCATTGCATATAAGAGTTCATTAATTCACTTCAATGTAATTCTACAGATTATAGAGTTTTGAATGTGAATCTCCAATAATGTTACAGTATTGTTTACCAAAAATAAAATAAAATAATGTTTACAGTATTAATCCAAATTGTATAATCTTTGTTCAATTTGTAGATGTGATTAATAAATTATTCAAATAATTTTAATCCCAATGATATATATGCATACTCATATGAAATAAAAAACAATGGTAATATACTTCTATGTCATGATTCATTTGGCAGTACTGACCATTGTAATATTGATACTGAATTGTTTTTGTTTCGTCTTCCCAGGATTTCCATTTTCTCATCTGCAAGAACAACAGCCATGCATTTTAAACTTAATCCCATTTTAAATTTATACCCAAAATTATATCCAAGTCACGACGTTTAACTATAATAGTCAACTTAGTAACTTATATATAGACGAGACTTTTTGCTAGTACCCAATTAAGTTAATTACCTTAAGCGTGCCCAGTCCTAGAGTGACGAGACAATAGAGCACATGGCCAATAGCCAATGCAAAAATGAAGATATGGAGCTGGTGTATGCCATATGAAGAAACAAATTGGACCTTGCCCTGCAAATGAAATCAAACACAAAAGTCTAATTAACAAAAATCGAATTGAATTCATGATATATATATACCACGACATTTAACGTGCTAGCTATGTTATGATAGTCGAAATTTTGATATATCAATTCTCCATAGATAGAGCATGCCAGAAATGATTGGAATATTCGCTAAAAGTAGAAACAACCAACAAAAAATAAATAATATGTACACCATATACTCGCAGAAGTGATGCATGTATTAATTACCAAATAATTAAGAAAATACACGTTTACTCGACATATATGGTACGCAAAAGTACGTACCCTAGATTCGCATGGATCTCGATATCGTGAACTACTACTCCCTTCGTAATTACAAGGATGCCATGAGTGGCCAATGTTTCGTGGAATACAAATTTCTGCCAGGGGTTCTTGTCCTACGGTCAGGAGTAGCGATATGAACCCCATCACCATTAGCTCTTCAATGAAACAAAAATTACATTAATTAGTATAAATATGATTAGCAAATAAAAAAGAGTTCAAAATATCTAACTGTTATATAATTCTTATATATGTTTACATACCTCCTTTAATCTTGTCAAGTGCTTCATATAGAGACGACTTTCGCTTTCTCTTTAACCACTGCATTTAAATTAAAGCATACAACATATGTAAAAATTAGAAAGCAAGCATCCATAATATACTAGAAAAAGGGCAGGATTAATTTATGATGCATATATCTTTTGTTTATATATGCATATGTACATACATGAAATTACACGTGATGCGGACATAAACATGATGTAAAAACATATGTATAGAAGTGTAGTGTACCGATCCAAAATGATGAAGGACTTGTTCAAGAACAATTGAAATTCCAACCAAACAGAAGCAAACCACCGACACCGCCCACGTCGGAGTGGCCTCTAACGATCGCCCTGGGCTACTCGACATTCTTCGCCGCCTTTATAAATGATCAAGAAATTGTTGAATTGCGCAAAAAGTATTTAAAAAGTACTACAAATTTCTCTGATCGAAATTGTGAAGTTACACAAGTGTTTCAGAACTAGTACAAGTTTCTCTCTTGTGTATGAAGATGTTTGTGTGTGTTTCTATTGAAATGATTCGCTTTTGTGCTGCTAGAAGGGTCTGTATTTGTGAAGATTTCAATGTGAGAGGATTGATGTATGTGTATATATATATAGAGGCTAAGGGGAAGTTGAGGTCAATGCATTTGAATTTTCGAGCCGCGTTGTTTAATAATAATGAGTCAAGAAAGTGGTGGTGGTAGTGCTTGGGGTTGGGGGGGGGGGGGGGGGGGGGGGGGGGGGGGGGGGGGGAATTTCATTGTTGACTTTTTCATAATTGAAAAATTGGATTTTGAGTTTCGTTGTTAAGAAATTCTTTTCAGACATATACATATTTGTGTATATATGTATATATACTATATGTTTATATGTATCGATTAATGCCTAAGCTAACACGTCATTATGATCATTCCGTGCACTTTTTGTCATGTCTAACGAAACATTCAAAAACAGGACAAAAAATCTGGAATCTAGATCATATATATTTTAATTAACACTCTATTAATTTGTAACAGTATAGAGTTAAAACTCTTAAACGAACTAATTACCCACCAAAAAAGAAATCGTAAACGAAGCTGAATTCTTATGATAAGAAGTGATTTTCAGCTTGATGCCATAATTTGTGAAAGATTGCATACTACACAAAGAGAACATCTAAAAGCTTAAGGAAGTTGGTAAAGAGAGAAATATTTGATATTATAAATCTTTAGAGAAATGGATTGTCTAACTATGGATACCTGTTCCTTAAAATGATTTAGAGCTAATAGATAATACTCTTTTGATTACATTAAATTATCCCCTTGTAAATAAAGTTGCAAAAATATCTCCAGTGTAATTCAAAAAAAGTAGCTCATTGCCTCGTAATTTTATAAACATATTTTTTAATGAAGACTACAATCCAATTATTTTTAGTTCATGATCAGTGGCCCATATTTATTGCTTTTTTTTCACATATATTTCTTCTATCTAACAAAGTGATTTTATTATTTTTGCTTTTTGTTTTTGTAATATTTTAAGGTTTAAAATTATATTGATATAATAAACATAAAAGTATAAATTCTTTTCGCATGATTCAATGACTCAGTCACAGTCTTAATTTTAAGCTAATGACCTGGGTTACACTCTTGTATAAAAATATAATTATTAGGTATAAAAATACACACGAGGTCATTTACTTTAATTTCATAATTCACCTAGAGTTATCATATCACATCAGCTGAATTGCCAAGATTTCAATAACTTCAACCCCCTATACAAAATAAACAATATAGGAAAATGCATAAAATTCCCCTTGTTGTTTTGAAACCTGGACGAAACTCTTTTGTAGTTTGTTAATTTTCGAGAATCCTCTCGTGGTTTTAATAACATTGCATAGAATTTCCTTATGGTTTTAGAAATCTGCACAAAATCCCCTTTCGGCCTTTCCGTCCAACTCTGTTAGAGCGTGAAACACTCGCTCTATGTGAAAGTAGACTAAGTTTTCTGTACCTTTTTGTCTTTAAAAAGTTAATTTCACCCTTTAAAACTTTTGCATAAAGCCCCCTCGTGGTCTGAAAACCTGCACAAAATTTCCTCGTGGTTTGAAAAATCCTACAGGAAATAAGTAATTATTTATGTTTTCTCTTATAATTATACAAAAGTTGTTTGAATTTTTTTTAAACAAAAAAGAACTTTTTAAAATTCAAACAATATATATTTATAAATAATAAAATAATGACATCATAGTCACTTAATAAAAAAACTAATGGAGTTCCATGACACTTAACCGAGGAGATTTTGTGGAGAGTTTATGAAACCAAAAGGAGTTCTAAATAATTTACAAATCACAAAGACTGATCTTTGAACTTGTATGGGGTTGAAGCACCCTTGTGCTTCCATTTTAATGCCTTATAAAAAAAAACAATTTACAAACCACAAAGATTTTTGGGCAGGTTTTCAAAATTACAAGAAATTTTAAGTTGATATTTAGGTTCGTCACAGTTCACAATAGGTTGCAAATAAAGTTTTATTCGAGATAAGTCATAGATGATTGCTGGAGTTCTTGTCCGCCAACATTTCCATTCACACTTACATGAATTTATGGCGGCGAAGGCCACCTCAAATTAATGGACATTAGATAGATTTTGGTAAAGCAATTTATTTACGTGCACATACATAATAAAACTTAGGCTGTCGAAATTTGCCAGGTCATTAGTTTGTTGCTTTCGGAACAATTTCCGCTAATTTCCTTATGCGTCCCCTTTGGTAAAAGAACATTTTTTCACTAATTAATTTCTAATCAATATTCAGTGAGCTTTTCTATTTCTCTTTCATCTTGAAGAAGTTAAAGCAGGTTAATACTCTTCTCTAGCTTCCACAATTTGTGCATTATTTAACTGATTACATGCAGAAGAGCGCAACCACACAAATAATTCGTCATTTTTGTGGCTAAAGGTATTGCCTATAACTCGCATGGGTTAATGTTTGAGATTTATGAAATATGAAAAACTTATGTCGAATTCTTTTTTGGGGACAATATGTAATTAAATTTCCTTTCTAGAAGGAGCAATAAACTTTAGTAGAAAAAAGAAATTATTGAAACGTTTTGGTTCTTGATGAGATAAGCACTTGTATACAATTCTAATTTAGCCTTTTTTGTTAAGTGGTTGTTAAGAAGTAAACATTTACTTTAGCAAAATAACTGACTTTATAATATTTCTTATTTTTTAAATTGGTTTCAAGAATCAATTATAAACAGAAATAGATTTTGTATACAATAATGATTGATAATAGAATATGTACAAACTAGAAATGATTAATTAATGAATTGTATGTTAAGAGCAATAAACTTTGATATATAGAGTCGGAT